>OV725080.1:108975090-109441041 GCA_928085145.1 Nezara viridula | reverse complement strand
GCTTGATAATTTTGTCACTTAGTTATTGTTCTCCATCTTCTTCTCCTGTCCTAATTAGCGGCCTTCCAGGTACTGCTTCTTCACGCCTTCCCAGGGAGAAGTGGGTTGGGCCCACAGTTTTTTTCCAGCCGCATACGAAACTTTTAAAGTGCGGGTAGTTTTGTTCAGACATTAGTTGGGGTAATTGTCCTTCTGTAAGAACGAAAAGCCCTGTATCCCTCATTAATTTGGCCCTCAGTGCCTCATAGCTGGTGCAGGCTACAAGGATGTGCTCAGCGGTTTCAGGTACTCCACAAGTGGGGCATAAGGGGTCGATATTTTTACCGTGTTTAAAAAGTTTTGCTCTGAAACCCCCATGCCCCGTGAGGATCTGTGAGACCCAGTAGTCCGGGAGGACCCATTTCTTTTCTAAGCGCGATTTAATGGTGGGAAAGAATTTTCTTAGTGTGGACCCGTTTGGGGTTGTCACCCATCGCCGATTCCATTGTTCCAATGTATCCTCCCGGAGGATCATCTTCCATCTTCTGGGGTCATCACAAATCCTCTCCCGAATGTTTGCTGGTAAATCCGCCAAGTCATCCCTCTTAATGTTGTACCGATAAAGGTCTTCCCGCAGAAGGAGGTCGAGAGGAATACCTCCTCCTAAGACCTGCACCGCCTCATGGGACACAGTTCTGTATGACCTGGTTACTCTAAGCAGGGCCATCCGCTGGATTGTTGCCAACTTGCGCTTCTGACGGTACGAGAGATTCCGGTTCCATGCGGGGGACGCGTATCTCAGGATACCAATAACTACTCCTTTATAAATGGACATAGTTGCTGGATATCTAAGGCCCCAAAAGGCCCCCCCTATGCGACTGAGACCATTAAGGGCTAAGGTTATCCTATTCCTTAAGTAATCCAAGTGAGGCGTCACGTTGAATTTTTTCCCAATCCTAATTCCAAGATAGGTGACTACCTCACTTGGACATATTCTGGAACCTTGTATCACCAAGGTTATGGGGTGTGCCCTATCGGTCGAACCTCTCAAGAGGATGGCCTGAGTCTTGGAACCCGCCATCCTTAACTTCTTTTTCTCGCACCATTCTTCTACAAGGTTGGCACAACGTTCAGCTTCATATTTTAATCTGGCCCTGCTATTCGAGGCCACTACAACAGCCAGGTCATCTACATATGCAGTGGCGGGGAACCGCTCCTGTTCTAGCACTCCCAGCAACTCGTCAAAGACCAGTTTCCATAGGGCAGGGCCAAGGACAGAGCCCTGTGGACAGCCCCTTTCCACTGTATCTTCTACTTCATAGAAGCTACCTTTAATCTTCAATGTCCTATCGTGGAGATAGCTTCTGATCAAGCCATACAAGTTGCTGGGGGCTTCATGCCTTTGCAACTGCTGGAGTACGCTCGGCCACCAGACGCTATCGAAGGCGGATGATATGTCAAACAGGAGGAGCATAACATACTTCTCCGCCTTCTCTTCAACATCACAGCGCACTCTCAGCAGGGCATCTGCGGTTCCCCTGCCTTTAGAGGATCCGTACTGCCGTGGATGGCTCGCTCTCGAGAAGACTGGCCGTAGGCTGGTGAGTATCAGGTTTTCTAACACCTTGCTCATGACTGGGAGGAGACATATAGGTCTATAAGATTTGGCTAATTGCTTATCTTTGTCTCCTCCTTTGTAAATGAGCTTGACGTTAGCGATTTTCCAGATTCTTGGGAAGTATTCCCTGTCTAGGCAATCATTATAAATAGCCAGCAATCTTTCCTCTATATAGGGAATACTGTTCTTGAAAATTGACGCGTCAATGGTGTCTAAACCGGGGGCACGACCAATCTTTTGCTTGTCCACGGCAGTGCGAAGATCCCATATGTCCCATGGTGGGCACAGGTCCGTGCCGGGAGGGTATACCGTAGTGCGTCTTACGAACTCCTCCTCTTCATTATCTTGAGATGGATCATCCCTGGGGTAAGTCTCTGTAATAAACATCTTCGCCGATTCTTCTGGAGTTTTTGCCTGAGTACCGTCATACTTTATCGCTGCGATTACTTGCATTGGAGTCAATTTACCCAAGGCTACTTTGTACGGGATACCCCAGGGGTTTTTAGATGATTCCTCAACGATGAATTCATCCCAAGACCTACGTTTATGTAGACGCACCTCGTTTCGGTATACCCTGGCTTTAGACCTGTACTCGTCACGAAGAGTAGTGCGCCTCTCATCGCAACTACACCGCTGGTACGAACGCCGGGCCTTGTAGAGCTCTCTCTTCATGGTGGTTAAAGCCGGCGTCCACCATGGGACAGGTTTAGCTCTCGCCTTCCGGTGCTGGAGAGAGTCCTCAGCGGCATCACGGATGATGTCAGTGATTCTCGAAACCCTGTAATCCAGGTCATCAGTGTAATCCGTTTCCGCCACATCCCAGTCATCGTCGACTAGTTTTTCTTCCAGCGTTGACCGGAAGGCATTCCAATCTCCTTTCCGAGTTCTGTAACCCTTATTTATACCGTGGGAACTTACCATGTTTTGTACCATTGAAAATACTATAGCATGGTGGTCGGAACTCGTCTCAGATCTGAGGGTCCAATCGATAAGGCGATTTGACAGCGCAGGCGAAGCCATCGTGACATCTATCCAACTCTGCCCTCTTCCTCCTGAGAAGGTAGGTGTGGCAGAAGGATCGTTTAGTACTACAAGCTGGCATCTCGCGATAAAATCATCCAGTTTAGCGCCTCTTCTATTCGTTCGATTGGATCCCCAGACCGTGTTCCAAGAATTTGTATCTGAGCATATAATGACGTTTCTTGTGCAAGCTGAGATCGTCTCCATGGCGGATATACCTTCTTCAATATCGCTTCCATCAGGTAGGTACGAGGAGACCAGCGTAAAAGCTACACTTCCCCACCTGATGTAACATGCAACGCAATCCGCCGTAGTATGCTGCCTCAGATCCATCACATCGAGGTTTGGGTTATTAACCACGATAGCAGCCCTGGGCCTCCTCTCTCCACTGCTCAGGGCTATAACCCTCGACGTGAGGCCAAATCCTGTGACCATGTTCCCACGGCATGTCGGTTCCTGAACCGCCATGATATCGTATCGGTCAGAATGGGCTCGGAGTTCGTCTGCCACGATACGCCGGCGGCCCATGTTTAACTGCAGAATGTTTATTTTACTCATAATAGGTCTTTTTCACTACTTCATCGGCCCACTGTAAGTGTACTTGGCAGTCCCGACTGCCCGCCTTGTGATTCCTTTGGTTGGGAGATGCATTCGCTCGCACGCAGTTAATACACGTTGGCCCAACCTGTTGTTTTTTTTTTGGACAGTCCTTCAGTATATGTCCGCTTGCTGCACACCAGATGCAGATGACATTGTCAGCTTGGCAAGTGGCCTTTGTGTGGCCATATCCCTGACATTTAGAGCAACGCGGGGCGTCAATGTAATCCCTGAAGGTCATCGACCACCATCCTCCATCCAAGTTTCCTACTTCTAGTAGCGCAAACCTGACCATTGGGTGGACTTCCAGGACCCAATTCTTGGAGAAGCCGTTCCTAGCGACTGTAGAGAACAATGGCCGAAGATCTTCAAGAACTAGTGGTGTAGGCCCCGACGTCTCGGGAATTTTTCCCCATAAAAATTCCACGAGTTGTATTGAAGTCCAGGCATGAGGCACGCCCCGGATCTCTAGTTTAGGCTTCTTCTTCAGAGCAAGCCTGGCTTGTAGACCTCTATCACGTAGCCCCTGGCATCCTATAACTTTGGTAGCATCTTTACCATCATCCATACGCACCAAGATGGAGCCTCCCTTAGTTTTACGCACAATTGTGGCCTTCACTCCAATTTCTTCTGGTGATGGTAGCCCATTAATGATATCTGCCGTGGTTTTACCAGGGCCACTGATAGTGACATATGTTGACCGGGGCGTTTGTGTAGGCTTTGATGGCAAGGATTTAACTATGGAAGCAATAGATTTTGCCTTTACTTCTTCCTTCTCTCTTTGCGGTTTTTCATTTGAATCAAAACAGTTGATTTGACTCTCTCGTATCATTTTTCCCTTGGCATTCTTAGTCTTCCTCCGTTTCCTTTTATTTAAGACCAACCGAAAGGGTTCGATGGTAGCTGAAGGTTCAGCCGGATTCATATCTAGACCAACCTGTTCTAGGGCCTCAGAAGTCCCAGCCTGTGGTTGAAGACTATTCGTACCAGAGTGTGGCTGATTTCTAGAAGTACCAATCTGGGGACGACATGATATCATACCAAGCTGCTCAGTAACTTTGGGCACGGAGCTATCAGCTATTATTCGAGTTAGTACTTCGTGGACCTTCTGAGATGAAAGTGCTTCAGTAACTGCTCTCTGAACAATGGCTGATACACCGCCTTGGTCTTTATCCCTTTCTAGTGTTTCAATCATATCAACAAGAGATTGAATCTCATTGTTGATATGATCTCGAACACTGGCACTATTTTTTTTCGCAATTTTATCTAAGGATACTTTAATACTTTCCTGAATTTGTTTGGCACTGTGAAAGTTGCTGTTATTAATAGCCGCATCCACTGTATCTAAATTATCTGAAGAAACCTTTCGAGCTCTTTTAACTAAAGGCCTGGAAGGCTTACCATCTTCTTGCCGATCTTTCATCACAAAACTTTCCGTGGAAAGGTCCATGTTTGTTAGCACAGCAATAGTTACTATATTGTTATCAGATGGAGAGTTTATATGATACTTTATCACTAACCTATAACCTTTCACATTATCAATAAAAATTGAAAAATAACTGTTCCCACAATATTGTTCACTTTACACTTTACTTCTCAAGTACTTTAAGCAAGAGATTGGCTTAAGCTAGTTTGAGGTATGGGAGGAAGAAGAAAACAATAAATGAGTAAACAATGATAAGGTGTTTATACTTACCAAGTTCACTTTAAAAGTATTGTCCCGCCAATTTTACTTGGCCTTTCTTCCTAATTGTCTTTACCGTTCCCAGTTAAAATAGTTCACCAAGAAACACCTCTCAAGGTAGTAAAAACTTACCTTCCACTCCTAACCTCACAATTTACAAGTCAATGTTAATAAAAATAAACAAAAACACAAAACACTAAACAAACACTTATTGACTAGAAAATGAACTAAAGAACTGTGAACAAGAAATAAACGACATAACTAAGTAAAAAACAAGAATATTAATCAAAAACACAATCAGTAAATAATATGCGACCTATCGCTCTCACTTACACCATATGTTCCATAATAATTAGATGTGTTGATGTTTAAATTAAAACTAACAATTGCATTATCTTAAATCGAATTTAATAGGATATAATAAACTAATAACATATAGAATAAACTACTAACACATTATATGTATATACAAGTTATACTTGTAAATGAAAGATGAATGGTAAATACAAAGGTATAAATAAATTCAGTCAGAACAAACCATAGATATGAAACAATATAAAAGATAAAAATCAGTATGAAGGATAAAACATCAATATAAAGTACATAAATAAAAATATCAATATAAAGAATGTATATAAAATCTTATATAAAAAATCTAATAAAAATAAAAATATAAAGGACGTATAACTATAAAATCTATATTAAATAAAATCTTATATAAAATCAATATAAAAGACGTATAACTATAAAATCTATATCAATATAAAATCCATATAAGGGACGTACAAAACAATATTTACAGTATTAACAATTTTACCTAGGCTAGTTATATTTACAGTAACTAAGGGATAACCTAACAGGCCACGTGGCAGCATAAACTATTAGTTTTACCTTTAAACTGATAGTCTAAATTTGTCCAAATTAATAGAGGAGGCGTTCGTTATTGTTCAACACACCACTACAATCGCGAAACACCTCTATCAAGTTTATCAATACTAATATTTCGATAAAAGCGGCGATTCCAACCACGTGGGGCACCGCGTGGTGTTATTTTCGCACGTTACGCACTTATTCCTTGTCTAAAACGTTTCAATTGTAATCAGTAATCAGGAGATGCAGGCACACGATCAGTTTTTAACAAGTATTTTCCAAAAGAACTCACTTTTCCTAGAAAAACACAAAAAAGAAGCGCACCGTAACTCCCTAAAGGTCGAACTAATGGACTTTCAATAGGAAGGCGACGGTAGAGCACAATTCAAAGTCGAATATTGAAAACGTAATTTAATCAAGCGATTACCTCCTTCTGATTGATTAATGACCCCCTCATTTAAATGATAGATATGCCACGGGATAAAGTCCAATTTAATGACTGTAACTCAGAGGAGGAGACCTACTTGTGATTCCCCTAGGCCATGCCGATATTTACAATTCAATCAGCCTCTGCCCACCTCGGCAATAAGGATGCCCCTCCATGTAAATACAAAAGTTAACAAACATTGTGTTGTGTAATTTATCTGGAACAGGCACACCTCGGGCATGAAAAGCCAGGATCGTGCGCCGCCTGACGGGTCGTGATGAATCTATAAGTCCCCTGAACTTTGAGAACAGGACTCTCTGTTCGGGCAACGTTTGCCTGATTTATCGTCCGGGCCTCAGCGGCGATAAATAAATGCTGACTATATCTCCGGCAACATAAGTCCTATTGTTCTCTGCCGGCTCTTTTGTAACTCCCTCCCGATGAAAACATCAACAACCAAAAACATTACTTTCAAAAGCATTGTGTCGTTAAAAAAATATATACGTCTTCATAATAAGGTGCCCATGTCTATACTGTAATCGTGTTTAATATTAAAAAAAAATTATAATAATCATGTATTTATTGAAAAAAAAAAAAATGTAATATATTTCTGTTTAAATGATACTCTTGGTAAAATACCATCAGAGGATAAGTCCAAGTCTAAATAGTTAATATTTAATACAGAGATGTAACAATAACAATAAATTAACAGTGCTTGATATAGCTAAAATAACACCTTATACATACATTATAAAATTATTAGCATGTTCAACATACCTCCTGAATTAAGATATAACAAGTCTCGTATTACCTTAGAAATCCAATTTATATCTCTTATACTTAAGTTATTATTTATATGATAAACAACCTTACTTAGATTATTCATTTTTTGTGAGATTTATATATAATTATTATATTTAATTAATATATGATGATTAAATTTGTACAATTAACCCTTTTTTTAAATACAAGAATTATTATTCATCGTTTCGGCCTATCGGCTAATAAGCCAATTTTCGAGAAAAAAAATTGTATCCTTAAATTTTTTTTTTTTTTAAAGTATATATGTATATAGAATACTACTCAAAGCTCGTAATTGTTTCATTAAGTATAAAATGTTTTGTTGATTTTCTTTTCTTCTCTGACCTGCAAAAAAAGTCTTTTTGTCTCCTCATTTTATCAAAACATCACTTAACCTGAAATTTATTAAATCATTTATAATGTCATAATTTAAAACAAACTTTTATAAAATTATTTTTTTTCCTGAAAAAGGTTGTTATAAATTGTAACATTATAAATGATTTATTAAATTGCTTGCTAAGTGACGTTTTGATAGAATGGAGAGAAAACAAGAAAATATTTTATATTTAATTAAACAATTAGTGCCTTTGAGTAGTATTCTATATACATATATAATTTTTAGTAAAAATTAGAAATAAGATTTTTATGAGAAATGGTTTGTGTTTGAAAGGACCAACGAAAATTGAAAATGTCATTTTAAAGGTGCAATGTTAAATGTTTTAAATATGAAATAATTTGTTGACAATTTTTTTTTTTTTTTTTTTTTTTTTTTTTTTTTTTTTTTTTTTTTTTTTTTTTTTTTTTTTTTTTTTTTTTTTTTTTTTTTTTTTTGTCCTTCCCTTTCTCGCCGTTAAGGCTATACGGGATTAATACAGATTAATACATAAGAAACATTAAGGTCATTATGGATGGTTTTATTTGTAACAAAGCAGGGAGCATTGAGGATTTTACGAAGAACTTTGGATTGGAAGGATTGGATACGATAGAAATTCGATGGTTTTGTTGAGCTCCGTAGCTCAACTCCGTAAGTCAAAATAGACCTTATTGTAGTCATGTAAATGAGTCTTTTGTAATTAATTGGTATGTTAGAGCGTTTGTCTAGTAAGTGCTGACGTAATCGGAAACGTCGAGCGGTTTCAGACTGGTATGAGTTGTGAAATTAAAAGAGGCTTTTGTACAAACTTAATCATATGTCAATTTAATATAATATTTATTAATTATTCATTTGGATTATTTTTTGGAGGGCTGACAAAGTAATAATAATAATAATGCTTCATTTATTCTGGGACGAGTCCCATTAGAATAATACAGAGAAACAAAAATGTGGGCTAAGGAGCCTCAGAGATACATAAACAAGATAGTTTGATTAAATAGTAAAGAAAAAAAAATATTTAGAGAAATTATAAGTTACTTTCTAATTTACATCAGTTAATAATAAAAATAAAAAATTGAAAATAAACATGAAGTAAAAATAATAAAGAACGATCTAATAATTTATATACATAGTTACAGTAGTAACTATTTACAATCTTATGATGAGGACTGGATGAATAAGAAATGATTAAACAGTTGGGATTTAAAGGTAAATTACAGTCTGGTCCTGAGCGAAATGGGTTTTAAACGTTCATCAACTAATTTTGAAATATTTCTGTCCAATGTTATATGTTTTTAGATGTTATTAAAGAGCGTTTTTATTAGTATAATTGTAGCAGAATATATTATTCCAAAACAAATATGTACAAATAAAAATGCATTGGTTGTTATTAGGTATGCGTTAGTAATTATTCATTTCTACATAACTGTTGTCTATGTTCTTCTTACTTTCACTTATCTGTAAACATGTTTGTCCTGTGATTTCTCGATGAAAAATAAGAGGGTTCCTAAAATCAAAAGGTCAACAACCAACTTTCACGTAGTTATGTCAATATCATACATTCAATGTATACTAATATGTTTGTTACGAAAATTGGAGTTTTACGAAATAAGTAAATGGTTTTCTCCCGAATCGATCCAATCACCCCGAATTAATTAATTATATTCCTTGCGGGATCAATTATGGAACGTATAATTAGCCGGAGATGAGGAAATAGGCCGAGGCGTGAAGTTTTGATGCGGATACCGTGCGAAGTGAATGGGCGATTTGAGCGCTAGCTAGTGATCGATGTTATCGCTCTGCGGAGCTAATTGGGAGCCTGTCGGTGGTCGCTCAACAGCCTCAAATATTTTAAATATATTACCTTTCGAAGGAAATAGGAGATTGCCATGATTTATTGCTCTGTCGAAACGCAGTCATTAGCTCAGGTTTGGAAAAAGATACTTTCAGATGGATAAGATACGGTATAGACATGTTAATAATATCTATATATTCAAGTTTTGAGAAGGGTATTGATGTAAAACTTAATTTCAAATTGAATTCTAAAGCTCCGTTCGTCGTAGTATAGATCCCTATTACGGCTCTCGGAAAGATATACTTCGATGAATGAGGATTCTAAAGATAAAGAGAATTTCATGGAGAAGTGAAAAATATAAATTTTAAAGCTTGAAACATTATTATGGCAAAAGATGACAAATCGGGGATAAACTGTGTTTTAATGATTTTAAAGTGGTTATAAAGACTCCGAATTTTAAAGCCTCTCAGATGCTCTGATGGCTATGTTATACTCATCAAGTGTTGACGTTTTTTAAAATAAAAATATGTAAACAACAACGATGCCTATTCATACCTATTTTCTAAGTACGTTGGTGTTCCTCAAAGTAGAATCCTCGGTCCCATTCTCATATTTTATACATATGACATTCCAAATAATCCTAACGCCATCATTCACGCAAAACCTAATGACACATGTGTATAAGTGGTGATACATTTATTGCTTCCCAAACTCTTCAGACAATCATCACAAACCTTGAAGGGCGTTGTTAAAATCGGAGAACTAAAACAAATCCCATCAAATTAGCGCCATTCTTCGATATAAACCTATGATTTCCTGCTCTGCAGTATGCTATATTTTAACACTTACTAGATAAACAATTCCAATCAACTGTAGAAGACTCATTTAATTGATAATTACAAGCCCTATTTGGATTTTTGGATTTTAGCTTTGAGGCTTTACTAATCCATCAAATCCATCTCGTATCCAATATTTCGTAAAATCCTCAATGCTTCTCACCTTATCACAAATAAAATTATTTATAATGACCTAAATGTACCATGGGCCGGTATAGCAGAGTGGTTAGCGCGCTATACTAGTAAAGCAAAGATCATAGGATCGAATCCCGGCCCTACTTCCCAATACAGCTGGTCCCCGCGGAAAGTTAGACCGTTGCCCTCTTAATTAGGGGAGACCAAAAGGTTGCAAAATACTTGAAGGACAGGCTATAAAAAAAAGTATTTTTTTTTTTTCCTGTCCTCCCCTTCCTCGCCTTTAAAGGCTATACGGGGTTTTCCCGGCCAGGGGGTGAGGGGATTTAAAAAAACCCCGGGCACCGGAACGCGAATTCGTGACTATTTTTTATCACAATCTTATATATCAGATTGGCGGGCAACGACGGTGCAGTGCACACACGTTAGCCCATTCGGCCACCCCGCCCCCAGCCCAATCTATCCTTCCATAATAAACTTCAGGCTCATTCAAATCCATTAGTTTCTAAAGTTGCATCTTCTTCGATTTCTGACAATCCTCCCAGGAATATAAAAAAAAGATGCCGTCGGGACTTTCTAATATAGAACTGCACACCACAAGTGTGGGAGCCTCGGTAGTATGTAATGGTCGACATCATTTTTCTCTTCCACCCATCTGAACCAATTTTACCGATGAAAGGGTTGCAATTTACAAGAGCTTAAATGTTACTCATCCAACAAAGAAAACGCTATACAGATTCACTGTATGTACTACTTAATCCCAGAAATTCATTCAAGACTAACCATATTACGCAAAATATTTTATTCTCATTGATGACAGCCAACGGAAGCAACATCTCAGTGGTCTGGTCATGGCGGAACAACCGAAAATAAACTGGCTCTCCATTGATGGCATTCCATATCGAATCGAAGATTCCATCTCCCTCATTAGATAAAAAATAATATTAAAGTGGAAACAAAGATGGTTAGCTGTATCCGGAAATAAATTGAAAGAAATTAAAAGTGATGTTTCTCCATGGAAATCTCCATTTCGAAACAGTCAAAGAGAGGAGGTAGTTCTGTGCGAGATTGTGTATAGGCCACAAACTTCTGTTTCACAGTTACCTGTTGGTTTGGGAATCACACCTTCTAACAGAATGCAGAGCAAATGAAAACGAAAGATCACTTTTTAATATCTATAATATACTGGCCAATCTACAGATGACTGGCAGACTTTTTGAGTTTCTAAGACGGACAGAGATTAAATTTAAAATTTAACCATTGGCGCAAGGCAATAATAATTCTGATGATTGGCGCCTTCATAAAAATATAAATAAATATATTAATAAAAATTTGAATATTGCTATTTATTTATGATAGTCTTTAATGAATTAAAATTGTTTTGAATATGTAAATAGAAGAGAGCAGCACAGAGATCATGCGTACATTTCCGATAAAAAAGTAAAATCTTACAAACATGACTTCTATACTTTTAGTTATAGATTTCTGCAAGTGAGAAAACAGCAAACCAAGGTTCTTCTATGCCAATCAAATAGGTTAAGCGAGTATAATAATGGATTATTACTAATTCAGAGATAGCTGTATATTATTGCATAACTATTAAACAAGAGAGATATTTTCCTTTGAAACAAGCTAATCATTTATTTAGTACATTTTCACTTTAACAGTCTTCAAAAAGTATGAACTAATTGGGTTTGTTGCATAGTTGGTCGTCAAAGGGTTTGCTATTAACTTTTATGTGTATTACCAAACGCTTCAAATATATGATAACAGTTCCCACACCAATAAACATGTAATTAATTTCCGTCCATGAGGTTACAAAGCAGATGTGTCAACGATTTCTTATTTTTATTTTATTTTTTTTTTAAATCTCTACAAGATTTAGCCGTATAGCAGGAGGGGAAGCTCTTCCAATTTTATGTTGCAACTTATCATAAATTTTCATTAAAGTGCTGCCAGGGATTAAGCGGAGACAATTTACGAGCGACTTAAGACCTCCCTAAATCAAGTCTTGGCTATATTAACTTGCCGCACATTTTATTTCCCCCACTTCTCCTGTCACACCTTCACTTAATTCTCCAGACCCTAGCAAATTTACAGTCTGCTATATAGTTGTTTGTGGTATGGGAGAGGTCCCTTCTTGTGCTGCAACTTTATCCAGTGTAAACACCCATGGATCAATATCGATCTTGCCAAAATTTTGAGTTTATTCTTTGCGCATCCAGATTAAGAAATAAGTTGTTACCACATCACCCGGAACAAAATAATTATTGGTTATATTTAGTTATGTAATAGTTAGATTAGTTTCCATAAAGGTGCACAAGGATAACATTAATATATGGATTGAAACATGTTTAATTGGCTAAGGAATGTTGAAAAATTATTTAAACATGAGGTTTTAGTCAAATAAAATTTAAAATATTCATAGTGATGTAGGGGTCATCCGTTGCCCTACATAAAAAAAACTATTTTATCAATCATTAGTTTAAGGCACAAAACTAAAAAAACAAGTCAACAATAACCATTATAATTAATTTTATACCGACGTTCCGGGCCATCTTTAGGGTTAAAACATATTCAAAATCCAAATTTATGGAAATACCTTTGAAAATATATAATAAAAAAACAAATCCAAAATTAATAACTATTACAATATTTTCTAATAAGTTAAGATAATGATTATAGTCGCATAAAATACAGAGATATTCCGACTATAATTACTATCTTCAGTTTTATATATATATTAATAATAAGTACACATTTATTCCAGCAATAAAAGGATTTGTTTCATTTTAATGGAATTAAATTGAAAGTTGAAATTCACAAAAACATGCTTAAAAGTTTAGCATGTGTGTGTAAATTTTTAATAATGCTAAACTTTTAAGCATGTTTTTGTGAATTTTAACTTTCAATGTGAATCCATTAAAATGAAACATCCTTTTATTGCTGGAATAAATGTGCACTTATTGTTAATGTTTATATATATATATTTTACACTGTATGATTAAGTATATTTATATAAATTTCTCTACATTAAGAGGTGTAAATAATTCTTTTTAGTTATCAAAATTTTATTTATTGTATGACATTTATACTAATACGTCGTTCGGCTATAATGTTATTTGTAATTTTGTATACTTTTATTACTAATTTAGAGAATTATTTCCAAAATAAAGATTATTGTTACTCTATATATACTCTACATATTTCACGCTTTATTGATTTGTATCATAGTCATATCTTTTTTAATTTAATGCTTGCCTATGATTATGGTCAATTAATTGCATGTTTCATTCCATTTCACTTAACCTTATATTTTTAAAATAATATGGATCTTATAAGAATCATTTATTCTTTTTCTTTTTAATCATTCTGCTCAGTGATTTCCTTTAAATAAACTAGTAAAAAAGAGCATTCCTGAAAAATTAAGGCGGCATTGGAAACGCTGTCCGAAAGGTGCTCTAATGTTAAGTATACAAAGGCTATTTAATAATTTCGATTGAGTCGCAGTGTGTAGAGATCAAACGTTAAATATTCAAGAAAAAGTCCCTATGCAATAAAAATGGGGAAGTAATGTTATTTTTAATTGATTTTCTCTTTAATATTAATTTCCAGATCACACTGTACACCATGAGAAAAAAACAGGTTCGTATAAATTACTTAAAATGACAAGTTCGCAATAGTACAAAATAACGTAACATAAAGCAAATTTCATTTTTTAAATATAGATTTATTTAAATTAAAAAAAAAAAACAGTTTTAGAATATCATAACTTTTCTCTATTATATCAAATTATTATTTTTACTATAATTTATTTTAAAATAACTTATATCTGTCAACATTGTAGGAATATCTATTAGCTATTGTATATTGTAATATTTGAATATAAAAATAAATAAATAAAACATTTAATCTCCAAGAAAGAGATCTAATTTTTTTATATAGTTGAACCTATTTTATTCCGAAAGACGTTTGTTTTATTTGTTGTATTGCTTTATAATACATTGCCAGTCTTGAAAATGACGATGAAAATTAATTACTATCGCCATAATTCGTAAAATTTGTTGTTGTACGTATATTGGGTAAATTTAATATACCTAAAATTTAATAAATAATATTTAATTTATAATAATATTAACGTATAAATTTAATATACGTTAATATTTAATAATATTTAGTTATCGAAGACATACAAATATTGTTTAAGTAGGAGTTCAGCACTCTATCCATTCTAACACTGATATTTATCACACAATATCATGTATTTTTTTAGAATAAAGATGACTTAAGTGAAAGTAAGAAAATTTGTTGACCGCATCACACAATCTTCACTATTTCCTCTACTTATAACAAAAATTATTGTTTGACAATACTAAGCTATGGCGAAAAGATTTTGATCATCAAATATTAGTGAGTATTGAAATTTTTACACTGATCTACCTTAAGCCGGTTTACATTGCTTTAGTTTATCCAATAAATCGTACTCAAATCTTTTCTTTGATCAATTTTCAGGAAAATAAATCTAGTTCAATTCTTTTTTGTTTCTTCATGAACATATGCAAAGATATAAAAACTTTCTGAAATAGGTAGGTAAGTCGTGTGAGTGGACACACCAGATATTTTTTAATCATGCCATTCTTCCAACCACAATGTGTATGATATTTTTAAATATCCTATGATTAGTGCACTTTTTATGATGTAAGTTCCCTATAATAAATTGTAGGCCCTTAAAACAGGGAAAATAAAATACTATAAAAGATGAGAGAGGTTAGGAATGGCAATAAGCAGGTGACATAAATCGAGCTGAAGGCAGGAGTGACGGTCGTAAAAGATGAAATAGTGCGCCCTCGGCTTCGACAATGAGCCCAGGATTTATGCAGATTGGTGGCCGGTGTTTATAGCTGCTGAGGAAATGGCGAAATAAAACCAGAGATAAATTCGGAAGTGTAGGGAAGAATTTACGATCTAGGAGGCGGAGGACGGTGAAATATTGAGGAGCAGTTATCGGCTGTCACCTGTGAATATTGAAAACTGTAATCGTAAATCAACAGGTGCTCTAATTACAGGTGAATAACGACCTTGTTATCTGCGGTACCTCTGATCGAAACGAAGCATTGCGCTTGATTCATTTAGACAATAAATAATTATGGTTTCGGAATTATCTGAATTTGAAATTCAGTACTGAAGATGACAAAGGTGATAATTGTTCCTATGAGTTTATTATCTAAGGTACGACTATTGGCTTAAATGTGCATCTGGCACGAAACAACAAACTTTTTTGGTCATTTGGAAATGGTATTTTTCTCTCTTCATTAGAGTTTATTTGAAATGTGTGCATAGCCCATGGGAAAATCTTAATAATAGCACATGAAATGAATTGAAATGAAAAATTATTTTATTATTCTGGGACTGTTGTCCCTTTAGAACAAATTATAAGTACAGATTGTATGTCTGTGTGGTCACAATTAAATTATATATTTACAATAAGATTGGATTAAAAACAAAAATACTGAAGAAGAGAAAGAAAAGAACAAGAAAATTGTACATATATATATATATATATATAAGAAACTAAATAAATTGAGGTAGTCTCTGGGGGTACTTAAATATTTCTCTTAGGTATATTTCGTAATCAGTCGGATGTGAAAAGAGTAGGTGTTTAAAGATGAGAGGTTTCAAAAAGGAAACTGATTGGACGAGTTGAATATCAGCAGGGATGCAATTCCAGAGGGAGGTGGCTTAATTTCAAAGAATTTGTCAAGATCTTCGGTGAGGAGGAGGATAGAGGTCGGAAGAACGAGATCTAGTGGGACGGGATTGGATATGCTGTATGGTTTCAAATTATGGCTTATGTCCGAATAGAATGAATGGTGGTATGCAGGAATAATTGTTAAAAAATTAATATTTAATAAAGAAAGAATCTAATTGCAATTTTAACATCAAAAATATGTATGAAAATATTTTAGGAAGAAAGCTCGCGTGAAAATTACTTTATTATTTAATCTAATTTCCAACACAACTGTACAAGGTTATTATAACTTATATTATTTAGGAAATGTGGTAGAGTTTTCAGGAGCTTTCTTCTGATCACCATCTGAAGGTCTCTAGTTGACTGCTTCTCCAAGTACCAACAACTGCTTTCATCTCCGGACGACCATTTTCCAGAACCCATCTAAGACAGACAGCACCTTTCAGGGTCTCTTTCAGGCTGCTATCCCTAACTTGACCGTCCATTAGGCCACTAGCTTTATCTTTATCACACCTCTCAGCAGATTACGGGCTGAAAGACCTTAATACCCTTGTCGGGGCTTGGACCATACCCAACGATCACAGGCGGATCTACGGGGAGGGCCTTTGGGGCTGAAGCCTCCCCCCATCCAAAATCGTAAAATATAACCTTGTTTTATGGAAAAAAATATTAAAAAATTATATCTTAAAGTATTATTGTTCGTGTAATTACATTTAAAAGGACTTTAGGAATCACTTAAACACCATTTCATATAGTTAGTTAGTTTCTTTCTTTTTTCCAAAGTAATTATCGTTATTTTTATGCAAAAAAAGCTTTTGGGCTGAAGCCCCCCAAAATTAAATCCTGGATCCGCCAGTGCCAACGATTATCTGAGTTTCCTGTGTTAGTTATATTTAAATGTTTCTTTATTAGACTAAATCTATTTACTTTAATTTCAGAAATGTATTTTGATCCGCCCTTCTGCGTCCCTAATACATAGCAAAGGTTGACAATACATTTCAGATTTTTGCAAGTTAATTATTTTTTTCGACCAATACTTAACAATTTATGTTTATAATATACTTATGCCCACAACAATTTGGCAGCTTTAACCACATGGGTTTGAATTTAGATATTTAACGAAATTTTAATTAAAAGAATTCACAGCAAATTTAATGTTACAAAATGTACGTTATCTCGGGTTAATATTTGACAGAAGAATGACCTGGGGCCTTTCAAAATGAAACGAAAGAATTTGAACAAGCGAATGAAAATACTGTACTCCCTTTTTTTCAAATCAAAATTGAAAATCAGAAAAAAACTTAATACACTTACCGACTCAAACCCATATGGACATAGGCCTCAAAAATTTACGGTTCTACTAAAAACAGGCACTTACAAAATCTACAGACATTTCAGTCCAAAATTTTACGACTTATAACAGGAGCTCCTTGGTACGTAAACAATAAAAATTTACATAACGACTTACGACAACCAAATATCGACCAACACATACGTGATCTCTACTCCAGATTTCATCTTAAGTTAACGAATTGGAGGCAGTGAAGACTTTATAAGTTATGGTTTTATACTATTATAGAGTAATATACTATGGATATATGGGTTGACTACACGAGTTCACTCCAGGTCTCCTACAGTGAAGAGTGTGACTTCAAGAATGTAACTGTATGAGTGATTTGTCCTCAGGTGCATGGGGTTTATGTACCCAAGAATATTGAGGAGGTGAAGAGAAGAGTGGGAGAAGTCGGAAGAGGACGGCAAAGGAAGTTATCAATAGTTAATATTCTTAAGATGTCTGTGAGAAAGTGCCCTTTCGCTGAAATCGGTTTTTGTTCCCTAAGTCTTCTGTCCCGTCAGTACATTCAAGATAACTATTTCTAAGCTATCAGAGATAGCTTGACCTGGCTATCTAGGGCTTTGTGCTTTTATGATTTGAGTCGTGAGAAACTAAAAGATAATACATGATTCATCAATTGGATTATTTAACAAAATAAAAGTTAAATGAATATCATTATTATCATTGTTATTTGTTACGGATTAAGTCCATTCCGTAACTTTAAACTATACGAACATCACAACGGACTTTTTAGCGACAATGCCACAGCTGACATGCCTATCAGGAGACGACTAAAGAGGAGCTGGATAAGAGATCTCCTTTCCTGAATTAAGAAAATAAATTAGGACCATGAAGAAGTGCTGCTGGATACTATTTTTTTCCTCATGCCTGAAATGTCAATTTTTCTTATTAGTTACAGCACTGGATCAGGAATTTCCTTTCCTAGATTCGAAAAATAAAAAAAGAACGGGAAAAGGTGGTAATGAGTACTCCATCCTTGTGTCTGAAATGTCAAAACCAAATTTAGCACATTTGCTAGTTTTTACCGACATGATAGGTGAGAATAAGGTAGGTATAAAAAAAAAACACAAAAAAAACAAACAATATTTTCAAACTAAATTTTACCTTTTACATAAAATATATTTGGAAAGATACTGGAACATGAGGTGCAGTGAAACCTGGAAGAAAAAGCTTGATCGATTCCCATAGTTAGGCAGTAGAGGAAATGAAAATAATTATTCCTATCACGGAGCCATAACCTATTATTATAATCTATTTTAATGGAATAAAAAGTTAAAATAAAAGTAGGCCCCTATCTTCTTGTTACCTGAGATATATAAACAACGGCAATCAGTTAGCACTGACAGGTTAATTTCAGGTAATTTGTAGAGAACTAACACCTGGTTTCTCAACTCCGAAAGTTCTATCCAGTTACTCACACCTTGTTTATAACGAACACGAACTTAATAACTCACACTACGGGCCCTATCATTTGGATATCGTGAAATCTCGGATGGATGTCTGCTTAACTTCGCTTGGCCGGTATCCGGCTCGTGTGCAATATCTGTTAGAGCAATATGAAACGAAGTGGAATGTATTCCAAGGGGTGGTATTATCGTTTCTGTAATGTTCAATTATTAGCTGTCCACTTATCCGCCATTATATATAAAATAACGTTTTATAAATTTGCAACAAATTACAGCCCTGAGTGATCTTCTACCGCGGTATGAATAATCGACTAAGCGGTATAATCAGTAAAATGGAAGGGATATCCCGTGAATATAGATTGGCCATTATCTGTAGATACGGATTCTATTAGCTCCCTGCCGGCTCAACCTAATGAGTGGTTAGCTGAGCGTGGGGATGTATCAATAACCATTTCATTGCCCATCGGAGAGCTGATAAATAAATCCCCGTCCATGTTTATGTCTGTGTAAAATTTGTGTCAATTCCAGCGTTAGCAACCTGAAAGTATTTTATTTATCACTTGGGCATACTCACGAAATATATAGGGTTCCGAAAAAAAAAAAAAAAAAAAAAAACTTCTATTAGGTAGGGGCAGTAAAGCTTCTTCGACATTTCTATTGGGTACACAATTATCTATTTATTTTTGTTTTCTCTTTTTTTTCTATTAGTTCTATTTTATCAAAATAATCACTGTTAATTTATGGTGTTTCTATACTCTGTCAATCTTTTGATCTTCAAGATCTATTTCTTTTAATTTTTTTTTTGAAAAATTAATTTAATTTAAATAATTCCCTATTTAAAAAAGAAAAACCTACAACAATAAAATGTATTTTCATAATTTTCATTATTATTGGTTTAGTCCTCTAATAACTTTTTCAATGATCATACATTCTCTCTACTGAACGGATCAAAGACCATTTGATTCCATATATTATTAAATTATAAGAAATTCTTACCCTCCCTAAGTTTTTGAAATATAGCTGTGCAAATAAAATAAATTTGAGTACTTTATAATTGATGTAATTATATAAAATCTATGTTCAGAAAACTTTAAAACTTACCTAATGCTATATATTGAACATAGCAAATAGGTTTTAAAGATTATTATGACAAGTTGAATGAAACCGACTTCTGACACCAAAAACAGCGTCAAGGAAGGAGGAACAGGTAGATAAGAACCGACCACCTGCACCTGGACCCCTGGGAAGGATTAGAGTAAATACTAGTAACGGGCTAAGTAACTGGTTCCTTTTAGGTTGTTATCAGTTATTGTGGAGTAATACTGTGAAATTAAGAACAAATGAGAACCACCCTTGCCTCACCCTAAATATTTCCATAAAATCTACTGAGAAGGAAGAAAATAGGTCTTAAGTGGATATCCGGCCTTGAGGATGGGTCTTATATTTTCTTGAAGCTTGGGGAGTGAAGCCTTGGCCCTACATAGACCATGATGATCCTGACAGCGCTTTTGAACCATGACGAAATGATCTCGGATCAGCAGATGCAGTGAAGAAATCTATCAACTACACTACTTCATATCCAATAGATAGATTTAGAATATTAGATAGAATGTGAATATTAGATAAATATTCCCAATAATAAATTTACCAATGTTAGAATATTTCATGGCAATACAACTCTGAAAACAGTCCATCTGAATTCACATTTAATTATCAAATTCATTGAATCACTTATTTAGTTTCTTGTAAATATAATTTGTATATAATTATTATTAAACATAGAAATAAATTAAGTTTGTTATTAAAAGTTATTTTAATTCTGCCACCCATTCATGTCTTGATGATCACAGGTAATTAGGAAGCATGATAAACACACACCAGCCTTTTAGATATGAAATCCAATTAATTAATTCTGTACCAATCAATAAAAGTCCAAATTTATTTTAATAACTTTTTAACGTTAATTTTTATGAAATAATTCTGGATAATTAACCTCAGTAATTATCCAGTGGCATTCCGAATAAATTTCAACACCCTAAAACGTAGAAATTTTTATGTCATCCCTTTTGTGTGGAAAAGACTAACCCTATAGAAAAGACTAATCCTACAAAAGTAATACTTTATTCATTTTGAATAGTGGATAATTCACTATAATTATTATACTAAATAATGTTTTTGAGGTATCGATCACGTAAAAATACACAAACGCTTTATTATGTAAGTCAAAGTTACGGCAAACTCTGTGGATCATCATCAGGGTTGGGAAAATAATACTAATAATATACAAAAATATGAAATTTTTTTAGGAATAATAAAATAAAAAATAAAATTTATATAAAACCAATCATATTACTCATATTTACTTATCAATTATTTTATTTTGTGTATAATAAAAGAATTATCAAAATGTTACATTGAGGTAGTATTTAAAAATGCTTCAATTAAAACTGATCAGGATATTCATCCTTTGTTGGATTAGGACATGGGACCTGGAAATTTCGTTTGTATTGAAGATAAAAGTACAATTGAAAACTTTGTTATAAGTGGAGAAAAAATACATAATTTTCCTATTTTTACATTAAATAATTAAATAAATTAAAAAATTAAATAGTATGTAAATTAGTTTTATTTTCATATGGTAGTTTAACTGTAAACACAGTGAAAAAGGTTAGTTATTTTATAAATTGCTTTAAAATGTGTTATTATGACTTAAAGTGAAAATTAATAAGTGAATGGTGATTTGGAAAGGACCTATTATATATAGAACTATAATAAGTCAGTAAGTGTTAGCGGTGCCGGTGACGCGCCTGAGAGAGAAGCACTGGGATCTCTTAGAGGCTCGTCTTGTCCTCCACAAGTGGGGGAAAGGGCCTGGACTCGGAGCTCCCTTGGCTGATTGTAAATATTTTAATTAAGTATGACTGTTAGTTTTGTTTCTGTTTGCTTGTTTTTCAAATTATTCATTTCTAATAATTTATTATCAATAATATCTAATTTCACTTTTTTCGCTTAAGGATTGTCTGTATTATTTCACTTTACGTTATATTTCTATGTTTTTATTACAGTTTTTACTATTGTTATATATACATTATCTTTTAAATATATTTTTTATGTGTTCATTTGATTTTATTATATTGTAAATATAGTATGAATGTGCCTAACAGCTCTCATACTCAGTACTCCTAAGTGTGGCAAAATGTATCATACCTCAATAAAAAGATTTTAAAAAAAAGTGTTAGCGGAACATTTAAAAATGCCTGAGACATCCTCCAACGCAGCCAAAGCTATTATAATGGAGACTACGGACACAATTGAAGACAAATCAAATTCTCAGAATGAACAAAGATCTGGGAAATCGTAACAGACCGCAAGCGCCACTCAGAAGTCGACAGAGACCCACAGAAACAAAAGAGGACCGCCACTTGAATACCTACAACTTGCAACACATAACAGGAGCACAATGAAGAGATTTAACTACAACAGGCGGCCCAAAATTTAATTGCTGATAACCTACCACCTTTTATGTTAATGAAAATTACCTAGCATTTGTAGAATTTTTGCATAATGCATAAATTATAATCAACTGCAAGAAACACTTGTATTTATCCTGACAATCCAGGCTCTTATCATAAATAGCGCAAGCTCTCAGGACACATTGTCCTGATTTTCATACATTTCAGCTATCCGAGGATAGATATCCACGAGTTGTAATAAAATCCCCCAGGAGGATCATCTTTCATCTTCTGGTCTTCATAGATTCTTTCCAGAATTTTTGCTGGTAAATCCACCAAGCCATCCCACATAATGCTCTGTAGGAAAAGATCTTCCTGCAGGAGGTCGAAAGCAATAGCTCTTCTTAACATACACTGCCTTATGAGACACTGTTCTATACGAACTGGTTACTCGAAGCAGGGCCATGCGCTGGATTGTCCCCAACAAGCGCTTCTGACGGTAGGAGAGACTCCGATCCCTCATTCCCAGGCAGGTGACGCTTATCATAGGATACCAACAACCACTCATATATGAATGACCATAGTTGCTCGATATGTAAGACTCTATGCGGCTGAGACCATTAAGGGCTAAAGTCATCCTACTTCTAAAATAATCTAAGTGAGGAGTTTTTTTCCCATTTGTATTCTTTCCCAATCCTTATTCCAAGTTAGGTAACTACCTCACTTGGCCATATTCTTGAAACTTGTGTGATCAAGGTTTTACGAGATCTAAAACAGTAGACCTATTGGATGGAATTCTTCGTTACTAAAGGACTACAGGCCGTATCTTATACAGCTAGATCTAGATGCGATCTATGCTCTGATCAATTCATTGTACATTTGGTCATTTTTGAAAAAAGGAACCCTCAAAGCTTATTCAAGAAAATATAGATTGAAATTGTTTTCAAGCGCACTCAAATAAGCGGTTTTCAGTTTCTTTTTCTCATTAAAAAAATGAAAACAAAATCGAAGAAGCCGTCGAAGTATTAACAAACAATATCCAGGAATACACACGATGATGCATTTACAAATATTCTCAGTAATGACGATGGAAGCTTACTGAGATAAACTAAATGGCTACTGCACAATCACGAGGTGTCTGCGTTATTATTGAAGAGGATGGTTCTTGGGCAGTGTCGGTCAGTGAAAAATCTGAACTCTTTACTGAACATCTATCGACTGTCTTAAACATACTGACTACCTAAATATTGAACATGGAAACTATACACAAAATTATCGTGACATCCCTTGCCATTAACATTACTTCCTCCGGCTTTTCCACCTGAGGTACTACAGCGATTTGGAAATTTTCCAAAAGAAAATCCCAAGGGTATGATGATCTGATCACTATTGGGCTAATCCAACGTATGCCCAGAAAAGTCGGTAGTCTATTTTAACAATCCTATTCAACGCCATTCTTGACAATAAAATTTCCCTTGCAATGGAAGTTTCACCCGTACTAATAATTCAAAAATCGAAAAAAAATCCCAATTGTCCTTTTATGTACAGATTGATTAGTTTAATTCCGGTTTTCTCTAAAATTTTGAAAAAATATTTTACAGACGCATATTCAACATACTAAAAGATAACCAAAGTCTTCCTGAAGACCAATTCGGATTCTGTTCACTCCATTCAACCATACACCAACTACACAGAGTCACGGACTACATTTCAGTTACATTAGAAGATGTACTATATGCTACTTCTATTTCTGGATGTTGTTCAAGCATTCGGCGGAGTCTGGAACTACATAATGGAATGCTTTACAAATTTAAATAATTTCTTCGTCGTATTTACTACGTCATTCTTCTTTACTTCCTTTCAAACAGGTTTTTCTCTTCCATACAATCAGTAAGGGCCGGAGTTGATTCATACACCTTTAATGTACATAACCTAAACACATTACAGACCAACTTACTCTAACGTATTAATTGCAACCTATACAGACGACAGTGTTATTCTCAGCAGACATACTTACATGACACAGGCATCACTTATCCCACATTATTTACAAGTATTACAAGAATGGATTAAAAATATGGAAAATTAGACTCAACAGTGATATATCCCAGCATGTTACCTTCACGGTCTGACATGATACCGGTACTCCAGTTTAATTAAACAATGTTTCCATACAACAGACTAACACAGTTCATTGCTTAGGACCACGGGCGGATCTACGGGGGGAGGGGGCTTTCGGGCTGAAGCTTCCCCCAAAATGGTAAAATATAGCCATGTTTTATCGAAAAAAATATTTAAAAAGTATCTCTTAAAGTATTATTGTTTGTGTAATTACATTTAAAGGGACCTTAGGAATCACTTAAACACCATTTCATACAGGTAGTTAGTATCTTTCATCTTTTCCAAAGTAATTATCGTTATTTTTTATGAAAAAAACCGCTTTCGGGCTGAAGCCCCCCCCCCCAAAAACTAAATCCTGGATCCGCTAGTGCTTAGGACCTACGTTCGACAGGAAGATGACCTGGGGCCACACATTAAAGAAAAAGTCTTATCCTAAATAATCGACTAAGGCTTTTGCATTCTTTCTTAAACAAAATATCTGCTTTAAAAAGTGAGAAAAAAACTAAATGCTTACACTTAATTACTAAAATCCATATGAACTTATGCATTACGAATTTATAGGATAGCTAAAAAGACAAAATTTAAAAAAAATACAGACTTCTCAATCAAACACTTTAAGATTAAAGATAAAATTTTAAGACTAAAAATTTCATAACGACCTTTACGGAAATACCAACAAACTTATACAAAACATGGCCATAACAAATATGACATAAAACGCCAGACGAAGATTGAAAAGGAGTTGGTTAAGAGATCTCATGGATCAACTTTTTTTTTTTATTTCAGATTAGGAGAAGGTGCCGATGGGTACCGATCTCCCTCATGCTTCAATAAACATCATATTCGCTTATTGTTACAGGCTATGACGGGAGTAAATTTAAAAAAAAAATGTTTAAAAAAATTAAATAGAAAATTTAAGTTTTTTATAGCACTGTATATGGAAGAAATGTAGAATAGTTTGAAGTTGAATGGAAATTGAATGTGAAAAATAACGAAAGGAGAATAATCACTATGTTTGTAAAGGTGTTAGGCCCTCAGCAGTATTACTCACATCACTCAATACCATTTTAACTTTTATCTCTAACAATTGTTTTTAATTCAGTTACATCATGAATCTATTTTCAATTGGTAACAGGAAATGGTAATTCAAAAAGTAAGATATAGCTAATTAGTAAACCATTGCTGATGTGCAGTTAGTGATCTTGTCTTTAACATTATCGAGCTAACGAATATTTTCTTGTTTGGATCGAACTCTATGAGTCAATATTTGTCAATTGTTGTCTTAAAATACTCCTTGAACGTTCTTACTGAGTATGATATATTTAGATATTAAACGAAAGGACTTTTATTAGATTTATTCCGACGTCGATTAAGCATAGGCTATGTAAATGTTGACGTGGTTCGCCGCAGTTCAAACTGGCTCGATAAGTAACAATCAGCCACTTAATAGAGTCTTCGACTCTCCAATTACCAGGAATGCCAACATAAAGCTGTCGCCGAAGATCGCGATTGGCAGCCCTGTTATTGTCGCCAGGGTTGAAGTCCTATGGTCTGATACGACTTGCAAACACGGCAACTTAACTAATGTTGGCCAATGACTGTGTTTAGCGAAAAATATGTTTGCCACTCGGTTGTGAGTAATTTGTTATTGTATGCTGCTTAATGGGGAAAAACCACGAACTGGAGGACTATTTTTAATCTTTTTTTTATTTTGACTGGAGAAGTCATAAATTTCATTCCGACCAAAACATAGTACTTAAAAGTTCATTCATTTAATTTATTTATTATTATTAATTTATTCTTTACTTTTGACCTTGAAGCAGTTTTAATAGAGGAAATATGGTTACCTCTATGAAAAAGTTTTTCATATCTGAAGTCCGTGGGTTATAAAAAATTTTAACCCTCGCACTTCCAAAAGAAACTCAAACGCTTTAAATAAATAACGTAAGTTTTATTAGTATTTTGAAGGAATAAAAATATAAAATAAAACATGTATTGACGTAGGCAGCCAATGTTATATATTACAAAGTTTTTAAATAAAGTATCAGGTGAGAGTTCTTACAAGAATGGATAATAATCTATGGATTAAAATAAAGAAACTTTATTATTTAAATATATTAACACAAACGTACGAAAAAAATAAATGTGGATGACTATCAGTACACGACTAAATTAATTTTAGTTCAAATAAACATCGTGACCGGAGATAATGAATATAAATATTTTTAAAAAAAGTTACAAAGTAATATTAAAATCTAGAATTTGAATATTTAAATAAATATACCAATTGAGAAACAATATTATGAATAATAGTAATCGATGGATAACATACTATCTTAAATAGTGAATTGTAAAGAGCTGAATTAAGTATTTTAAGTTTTACACTAAAGTTTGCAGAATAGAACAGTTTTCAGAAAATTTGTTATAAAACGAGGACATAAATAAAGCGTAAAAATATGACTCAGCTAAACGAATGCATGGAATACTGAACAAATAAGTCCTAATTGGGGGGTATTGAAAACATTTAAAATTTAAAATCACACATTAATCGAAGTTGAATTTGATGTTTTGTGTAACTACAACTAAGGCCAGAAAAAAAACTAGGTCTCACCGAGATTTGAACTCGGATCGCTGGATTCAAAGTCCAGAGTGCTAACCGTTACACCATGAGACCCCTTAAGAATAACTAAAACAAATTTAAACAGAACTAATTATTACTATACATGTTTTTGAATAGTAGATGTTACCACGATTCATTCGATGAGATTTTTTCTTATTGAATTATTCAACTATTCATAATCAAGGTTTGTTGTTTTTTTTTAAATTAATATTTTTCAAATTTACAGCTGTATTTAAAATAAATTTAATACATATGTTATATTGCATAATATAGGATATATATATATTTTTTTTTCTTAGTATCTTTATGTATATATATATATATATATATATATATATATATATATATATATATATAAAGATTGGCTGGGGTAGCCTTGCGGGCTAAGGGGCTTACAATAGGCAATCAAAGTTAAGCAATACCTTCGGCGTTTTTGAGGGGGTGGTAGAGTTTCGACGGACTTAATAATTTCAGACTGAGTGACAAGGGGAAACCATGGACAAGTGTAATTCTATAAGATCTACGATTTTTCTAATTCTACCTTAGGTTGCTCTGTTTTTAAGAAAATGTGAGCAATAAAATATCTGGTGAGAATAGGAATAGGTTCTTGCGCCATGCACCTTGGGAGGATGGGCACTCCTCCTACAAACCATAGTACTGAACCTCAGATACTTGTATGGGTTGTAGTGGTACAGGTTATTTATTTTTGTTTTTATCTTACTGCTTAACTATTAATCTAGTGTGATATTTTCCAGAGAGATAAGCTAATCTGATATAACGGCTACACATTCGAAGCTGTTGATCGCTTCAAGTACCTTGGCAATGACATAAACTGTATGGTTAGGGTGAGTGACGAGATTATGAGAAGAATAATGTGTGGCAACATAGTTTATTGCGGTCTCACTAGGTTGATTAAACCTGCTCTACTATCATAACGCACAAAGCTCAAATTATATAAGATCCTTATCAGTCCCTTTGTGTGCTATGATGCGGAGACGTGGACGCTTCAATTAGCCTACCGGCAAGCCCTTAGAATATTCGAAAGGAAAATTATAAAAATTTTTGTTCCAATAAATGAACGAGGTACATTGCGCATTAGGTGTCACCAAGAATGGATGACCTGATATAGCATGAAAATATTCTAAGGTTCATTAAAGCTAGTAGAATTAGTTGTCTGGGACATAACGAGAGAATGCTAGATGAAGAAATGCTCAAAATAAATCTGCGCGAAACGTTCCCAGGAAAAAGAAAGTGGTGACGACCACGTAAATGCTGGATTAAGGACGCAGAAGAGGACCTTGGTAATATTGGGGTGACCAACTGGAAGAGACGGGCCATGGATAGAGAAAGATGGCGAAACATTGTTGGAGAGGACAAAGTTCACCTTGGAATGTAGAGCCGGAGAAAAAGAAGAAGAAGAAGAAGAAAAACTAATCACTTATTAAATAAATTGTTACTTCAACAGTCGTACTAAGGTATGAATTCTCACCAATTTTCTGTGTTGAATAGCATCTAGCATTCTCTCGTTATGTCCCAGACAACTAATTCTACTAGCTTTAATGAACCTTAGAATATTTTCATGCTATATCAGGTCATCCATTCTTGGTTACACCTAATGCGCAATGTACCTCGTTCATTTGTTGGACCAAAAAATTTTATACTTTTCCTTTCGAATATTCTAAGGGCTTGTTGGTGGGCTAATTGAAGCGTCCACGTCTCCGCGCCATAGCACACAAAGGGACTGATAAGGATCTTATATTGAGCTTTGTGCGTTTTGATAGTAGAGCATTGATTACATTATATATACATTATATATACGAATAAATATGTATATCAAATATACTTAAACGTATAAGTCGCTTATACGTCGAATGTGTTAAGATAACCATCTAATACGAGAGTTTCTCGCTGGGGTATACTAGTTGTTATACTTCTTCACTCCTTAGCGATCTATAACCCACTTGATACCCCCGCTTTGGCCGAGTCATCGCGCACTCCCAGCCGATACTCTCTCCAAACCCTCGAGAGCTGTCAGAGCGGACAACAATCCCGTCAATAACGAAGGGACCACCCAGGAGAGGCGCAGTCACCCTGGAACTCTGTTTGCCTTCCACTCTAACTAACTGTGAACTGTTACTGCTCCTTTCACTTCTGTCACGGTGATCAGTATTCACTAGTCGCTCGGTCATTATGTTGGTCACGGTTCTTCAGGAGCAGCATCTAGGGAAACATACCATGTCCTTCAAGCTGTCTGCTTTAATTTTTTTCTTTTTTTTTATGTATCAAATCCGTTATTATGTCACGGTAATTGATATTAATTGTAAATGATAAAGTTTAGTGCACCAATGACTTATATGGAATGTTTTTTAGAAATAGGATATTCGAGCGAACGTTTTACATTTAAGAAAAAAATGGCGTATTTCGTCTGCGATACAGCTCTTGAGGATTGCTGCAGGCCAGTACTTCCAACTTGAAAGCAACATTCAAGAAAATCTTAGGCACTTCACAACTGTTACTCTATAATTTCCAAATTTATATATGAAATATTATTTTTGTGCCTTTTAAGACGTTTTTATTTTAACTAATTACTCTAATATGCCATTCACCACTTGACTATTATTAAAATAGTATCTGAAAATAAGTATGATTTGAGCTAAAATATATGAGAGTAAGCCGAAAATTCTATCTCAACAACAGGATATACATAGAAGTTCGCGACAATAGAAAAAGTCCAATAACTGTGTTTCAAGATATCCTCAATGGATGAAGTACGATCAGACTTGCGTATAATAAGCACAAACAAAGAATTAGTTTCTCTTTCAAATATTATAAAATTTCAAAATCATGCAATGATTTGCTAAAACCACTTCTGGAAACTAACCAGCACTCTAGTTATAAAATTATTTAATTGGAAAATCTTACGTATGATTAGGGGCGTCATCTGGGATTATAGTATTAACACACGGAACAGACGGGCCAATAAAGAACTATTTAAAGACACTAGTCACTTAATGATATAAAGGCAATGAGGTTAAAAAGGGCGGGGTATTAAACTTCAGTAAATGTATTTAAGGTTATAAAAATGTTTTACATATCCATTAAATACTTTTATTTTTCAGTCCTTCTTTCACACAAGTACAATGGAATATTTTTTCAAAAATGCCATTGACTTGATTTAATGGATCTTATATACTTTCTTACAAATCTAAAAATATTTTTAAATGTTTACATTTCGTTAGGAAATTTCATTTAATTTCCTTGGTAACATGTGGTTTCCGTTAGTAATAATAGTTTTCAGAAATTACTTACCATTTATTACCTTCTACGACTTTCAGCATTAGATATTGTTTTTATAAAATTCTCAAATTTCCAACGGTATATAACACAAACCTACTGTTTATATTATTTCCGGAAATTGATTTTCAATCGAAATAACACGCCTTTTTGGAGTCACAAGGAATAATGAATTAACTATAAAATAAATATTAAATTGCTTATTTGTGCGTAGAAACACGAGTAAATTACACAATAATGTAATGACTAAAAAGTAAAACACCCCCGTCCCTAAATAAATAAAATGTTTACATATTTAATCATACACATAAAATATATAATATATAAAAAAATATAATAATAAAAACAAATAAAAAATTGTATGCTACCGTACTCACGCTTTTTATGTTTCTTAATACATGTAGTGCTGCTTTGCCGGAATGTCGCTCTCGATTCTCATGTGTACCTAATTTATCAAATTTTATACTCCTTTAAGATTTTTAAAAAATTGACATATAAGCAAATAAAAAGATTTTCGTAGCAAAAAATAATGTTAAAATGAATTTATAACAATTTAAATTAAATTGGAAAAAAGTTTATATTTAAAAAGAAAAAAAAACGTATAAAAGTTTTGTTAATTTGAAAAAAAAATATAATTAAATTAAACTAAGAAAAGTTTACAAAAATTACTTATTATTCATAAAAGTTATTATTTATAAAATTAAATCATCCATAAGAAAATTTGTGTGTGTGTGTAATGAGAGGACCCCGCGCTGTAGACTGAAGACCCTGAAACCCTCAACTCTCACATAAAAATAATAAAATTAATAGATAATAATAAAATTTTAATTATATTTAATTTTAATTGTTAGATAACAATAAATGAAACTATCTGTATTATATAATTATGGTATATTTTACTATAATTTATAATTCATTGAGCATTTTATTTTCTATGATTGTATAGTCACTTAGAATTTGATGGTTTATATAAATATTTTGATTGATAGTAAATTGAAGTATACTTTGACCGCATTATTAAGGAATTTGAATAAAAATAAATAAATAAGTTAAGTTTGAACAGTAAATTTAAAAATTACTGATGATAAATAAACATAGCAATTGTGAGAGGAGGTCGCCGAAGTACATATAAAAAATATATTACATGCACATACTACATGCCTCAAACACTGCCCACTATGGAATTCGTTCCCTACCTATCTTAAGCAATTATGTACTTAATCTTATCTTAATCAAAAACTAATTTATTTATTAAATTAAAAAAAATTGTTCCTATTATTGAAATTAATAAAAATTATCAAACAGTTGTAAGATACAAATATTTAAAAAAACTAAAGCTTAAACCTGGGTATAGATTGAAAATTTATTTATAAATTGTAATTATACAAGTCACAGTATAATGAAAACAGTAAAAATATAATTTCTAAATCTTCAGTATATAATGGCCATGAGCATGCAAATTCCCAAGCAAAACAAACCACATGCACATGTAATGTCCATAGTGGGGAGGGACTATGGTCCAGATCAAACTCAATAATAAGAGATGATATTAACTTATGATATTAAAAAATAACTTATAACAATAAACATGTAATATAAGAGAAATAAAGTATGAATAATATGATTGAAAATTTAACATAATTTCTTAAAGAGATAATTAATTATTGTTTGAGCTACGGACCATAGTGCATGCTTAGAACTTGTTCCACTAACCTCGCAGCATACGGAATTTTGAAGATCTAATAGAAGTTCTCTGTCCTGTAACACAAATAACTATTTATTAAAATTAAATTAAATTAATAAGTTATAAATAACTCAAATATCTCGAGTTCTCTATGCCTTATTTGACAATAATGATACTTATAGGAAAGGCCTAAGTCCGCTCTTCGAAACTGTTGTGTTAGGCGTTAGTTTTATTTGTGCTACAGCGTAGTGAATATGTCTAATGATAAAGTGCATTTTCGGCATATTTTGCATTTTTATTTCAATCGATTTTATTCGACCTTCGAATTTCTTCCACAAGGAAATACGATCGATTCGAAGATTTACTGCACACAGCTACCAAAATTGGACCAAGTATTTCGACAGAAAGATCCTGAATTAGTCAATCGCAAAAAAATTTGGATAGTTTAATTTTATAAATGATAAATTTTATGAATAGTAAATAATTTTTATAAATTTTTCTTAATTTAATTTAATTACATTTTTTTTAAATTGACAAAACTTTCATACGTTTTTTTTCTTTTTAAATATAAACATTTTTCCAATTTAATTTATTAAATTCATTCTAACATTATTTTTTTGCTAGGACAATCTTTTTATTTGCTTATAAGTCAATTTTTTAAAATCTTAAATGAGTATAAAATTTGTTAAATTAGGTACACATGAGAGTAGAGAGCGACATTCCGAAAGAGCAGCACTACATATATTAAGAAATATAAAACGTGTAAGTAGCATAATTACACAACAAAAGATAGTGCAACTTGGCTGAGATGTTTTATTATACCCACCTTATTCTCCAGATCTTGCAACTTCTGACTACCACTTATTCCGGTCCCTCTAAAACCTCCCCCTACGGGATATATTTCGCTGATGAGAGAGATGTGAAAACTATGATTCACTTCATCAAATTATTCACCAATTTAATTTTCTAAAAGGTTGCTATACGATTTTTCAGAATAAACGGACGTTGATACCTAATAATGTAAATATAATATTAGATCAAAAGTTATTAAAGTACAGTAAATGTATTAAGATTATAAACATGTTTTATACATCCATGAAATATTTGTATATTTCACTTCTTCGTTCACACAAGTACAATGAAATAGTTTTTAAACAATGGCATTGCCTTAATTCAGTGGATTTTAAATACATTTTTCAAACTAAAAAAAAAAATTAAAAATTTACATTTAGTTGTAGTCCGTGGTACACCTCTTTTTACGAAATTATTAATATATGCCTAAAAATTTGTGAGTAACTTCATTTTGTCGATACCCACAAATATTTTATCAACGAAAATTTTCGGAATCGCGGCGTTCGGAGAGACCTATAACCCCAAAATGTCGTCCGAACGATGTCGTGAAAATTTATGAACATCCGGCTGATTTTCATATTATTGGTTAATAAACATGAGTACAATGAAATGGTCATAGTGACCTACAAAAATATTGGGGGGTTGATGTGACCTACAATCCCAACATGTCGTGGAACGACGTTGTGAAAATTTATGAACATCCGGCTGATTTTCACATAAATGGTTAATAAAGATGAGTGCAATGACCATTTGCATAATGGCCTACAAAAGTATTGGGGCGTTTTTCGTGAACTACAACCCCAGAACGACGTTGTGAAATTTTATAAACATCCGACTGATTTTCCCATTTATGGTTAAAAGAGATGAGTGTAATGATCATTTGCACAGTGTCCTACACAAATATAGGGGCGTTTTCGAAAAAAAATTATATATCTACGTATTTATTACTGTAACTTTACCATGTAGCCCCTCCCCCCCCAAAAAAAAAGGAAGTTAAGAGAAATGTATCAAAAGTTGTTCAGGAACATTCCTGTAATAGCTGGTAAAAATTTCCGAATATTCCTGGGTCGAGTTTTTATGTGGGGAAGGGAAAAAGGACAATTAACTAATTTAGTTTTTCATTTTTTTGTGAATTTCTCAACATCTATGAGGTTAGAGGCGAATATCTTTCTACACAAAATTAAAGTACTTTAATATCTCAATAAGAACAGTAAAAAAATTGTCTATTCCTGTAAGTATATTCTATTCTATACCTATCTTAATAACGCAATCCAGTTTCGTTCTCGAATTTTGGTTTTTGAGTTAACTATTCGCGTACACACACGCACGCACACAGACCATTTTGCGGTACTTGGTTATTTGAACTCAGAGGACCTCAAAACACTGGAAACTGGAAACTAATATACACTTAATAAATAGCCCAAGGTGGGGAGAGATGGAGAAGGCTGGTGTAACCGACAAAAGATCTCGAAGGTTTGCAAACCTGGTGGAAAATAAAGGCAATAAGCTTTTATGCTTACATACTCGCTTCTAAACATGCTTACAGCAGATGAATTAACTCTCATAATTGCTAATTGCAAAGGCTAAAAAGTATAAAATTACATACAATAAATCTCACTCAAGGTTATTATTGGCCTTAATAATGGTATATTAATATTGACAAGGCTTGACGTTAAATAACCTACCATCAATAATCATTCAGCGAAAACCATTAATGTTAATCCATCAGTTATTCATTTTGGAGTAAATCTAGGGAAATAGGTAGATTGCTACGAGTGAACCGCCCAGATCTGATACCTGAAAAGAGCATTGAGCGTTCTTCAATATCAATAATGATATTAACCATGCACGAGCTAACCTCTACAACAGTCAGAAATGCAAAATTGGAAAATAAAAAAAAAAAAAGAAACGACAGAAATTATTTAATTTTTTTTCTTTTTAATCAGTAAAACTGAAAATTAGACAGTAATTAAATAGATACACGTACTTTCCTTAACTCATATAGGCATACTCCTCACCTGTTCATGGTTTAGAAAGAAGAAGTCACAAAAAAAACAACAATAATTTCAAATTTTTAAGACTAATAAAGAACCTCGTTGGTATGTACTTAACAAAATTTTGGATATTAATTTACAATCATCAACCAAACAAGAAAAATATTGTTTATTTATGCCAATTTCCATTAAGAACTGCCATACGAACTTAACAATAAACTGATAAACAATAGCCGAATTTATGATCTGGTCGACGATTCAGACTCTAGAAGGCCTAAAAGCATGCTAATATTGTTATAATATGTTACGATGAATTCAACACATACACAATACAATGAGATCAATGAATATAACTCGGTGACAGATAGAATGCTTGTGCTTATAGGATGTCATAACAGAGAGCCTCCTGCTAGGACTACCCCCTTAGGAGATAAAGACAGGCCTAGATGCCGACACGGGCCGGAGCGGCAATCAATGGGAGTGATGTACGGCGGCAATAGACGTCGACGATAAATCGCAAGCAGTACCGCGAGGGATGAGCTGGATGATTTATTTCCACGGGGCCCTTGGACTTCCTTATTATGCTGCCCTGGCAGGGAGTGTCCCGGCGAGGGGGAGGGTGCCGCTTCGGTGCATCCTTGTTATGTGGAGGGGCACGCAGTCGCTTGGAACCGACGTATGGGTCGATTTGTGCAATGAAGTATCAAACGTTTAAGAAACGCAAAATAGTTTTAGAATATAACGTTCGTTTCCTACACACCTCACCTACAGAATGCCTTAAATTCCAAAATTTAAGGGTCAGATTATACGCGATTATCCTGATTTAGTTTCAGTCTACCCCTCAGGTAAACATTTTTCAATCAGAATCTGAAAGACAAATCTTTTAATTTTTCTTCTGCTAAATGTTCGAATCACTAGGATACTAGTGATGGGAGTCCATGGAAATAAATAGCCCAAGACAGGTAGAGATGGAGCAGGATTGTTTAGGCGGCAAAAGATCTCCATGGTCTGTAGTGCCAACAGAAAAAAAGAAGTTTGCAGTCCATGTAAAACGAGAGCCCACCAAGCAAATGTCATTAAATTAATAAGAGCCTGAACCACATTGAACCGTCTTAATTGAAGGAGGAGATCGCTGTAAACATGTTAAGAATAGGTCATACAAATTTAACTCATTCATATCTTGTCGGTAAACACCTACCGCCAACATGCCAAACCATAACAGCCCTGACACTGTCAATCATATTTTCGAGAAATTCCCACATTGCACCTTAAATAGATCAGTTTAAATAGACTTTATATTTAATTAGGTTCTAAAATTTGTATATACCCATTTGCAATTCACTTGAATCGTAAGATAATTTTTCTTTTAACTTTAATTTTTTTTTTATTCATACATGTCACAATGGTAATGACAACCAGTGAATGTGAGATCGATTACTAAATATGATTTCATGAAAGGCATTACGGTGATCAGTGCCCACCGACACCTCACTCGGCGTGATACCTACATGTAGGCGAGGAGGTTCCTCATCCAGCTCCTCTTCAGTCTCCTATAGACTTTACCTGGCATATCCGTAGTGGTCATGTCATTTATGAGTGTATTAGGATGTCCTTGTAAGTTGTCGTGGAATCGTTTGTAATGAGTTCGTTTGTGTTCGTTAACAGTCGGCATATGGAGGTCAGTAAGTAAGGTTATGTTGCTAACGTACCAATCTTCTGTAATTGTTCGGAATGTTTTTGCTTGAAAGATTCGAAGTTTGTTAATAGAAGTCTTTTTAGCTGTTCCAAATATCTGTGATGAGTTACTCAAAATAGGTTTTAGTAAATAATTTTATGTGTTCAATTTCTGTCCAAGTTTTAGTTTTGAAAGAAGTGAATTCAGAATTCTTAACCTTTGATTTATCTTTAATATTTTCGTTTGCATTTTCTTTCAGTTTTTTTTTTTTTTTATGACGGAAAGGAATAAATTATATTAGGTATAAGTTTATTTAGATACAGGAAGAATTTTTTTCTTGCTCGGTTTTAGTATAACTTCCTTGACTGAATTTGCCAGATAATTACAAAAATCTCAAATAATCGCAGCTGATTTTTGTATTCATCATTAGTAGAGAGCTCAAAAAACATTTTGATTAAAAACTTTCTTTCTATGCTATCCAAAGTTGTCCTGGATGATAGAGTAATTCTTCCTTTACTATTTATCTATATATATTTATTTCGTCTGAGGCTATCAGAGAAATTACAATATTTTAATTTTTAAAATGTGAACATGTAATAGGTATCCCATAGTAACCGTGTTCTCAAACAAGCTTTCAGCAATAATTACGAAACATCTGAAATAATGGTACGTTTTAGGCTTTAAAACACGAGATTTCCAAAGGAAATACACCGGCTCTTGATGACCAAGTCGAAATCCGTGATATAAAGCAAAATTTATGGAAGTTTTGAAACCTCCTGATTGAAAAACGTTTTATGTGACCTTTGTAATTGTAGTATGGTTTTATGAAATTTGGGTTTGTCACTTCTCCATGAAATTTCCTTTCTTTTGAAACCCCACTCACTAAAATCTTTCGCTCCTGAAAGCCGGAAAAGGAATCTATAATGCTATATTATATTGTTGGTAACAATTATTTGGCGAATCGGAACTGTAAGTGTAAATACAAAAAAAACTGACAAGAGATTGATCCTTTATATCAGCTAGTATAATATAACGCTACTATGGAAGTTCATTGAGTATCTAAAAGAAATACACAGTAGAGGGTACGATGCCTAGTGTTGATCCCAAAACATCTCTTATGAGAGCTGACTACCTGGAACTACTGAAAGCGGAGGCAATATGTCAGGGACGTCGAGGAGCCTATAGCCACTCCGGAACAGAGGAGGTAATATGTCACTGGCGGGCACGATCCTGTGATAGGGAGCCGTTTAGAGGAGGATAATAGTTTGGGCCCCTGGCGACAAAGAGGACCACACAGGCAGGAGTGGTGTGTGGTCGTCCGCAGCGCTGCCACCTCGACCGCATCAATAGCTGTCCATCCAAGAAAGAGACAAAGGAGTGGCCTTTGTGTGCGATTCGGTATGCCGTGGCGTCACGTGCTCGCGGCCGCGGGGTATCTGGGCCTGTCATCCGATTCCACCATCCGGATGGCCGAGTGTCTTCCAGGATGTCGAGTGGTACGCTTGAACGGGGCAAGAATGTTAGCTTGGATATCTGAGCCTCAAGTTAATGCTACACCGAAAAATAAAACCCGACAGAGATGTACCCCCCAGTCAATTCTTTGATTGACTGGATTGTTATCTTAAAAATTACAGAAGAAGACGACTTCGGCAGCACGTATTTAAAATACTCCAAAGAAATTACGTTTACTTCTTCATCTATTATTTGTTTTTTCTTATTTTGAGGAGAGTTTTAATTTACCTCAAGGTGAGACGGGTATGGACCTCATAATCCAATTTAGATCAAACTTAAATAATGGACATAATCCAAACAACAGCCGTTCGAAAACAATTATAAGTCATGGTAATGAATTTACGAATGAGGATTCTCACAATACTATTAATGCGTAATAAGCATTTCCGTTTCCGTTTTAGATATAATATAGTGGATTCATAGGAGGGTGAAAAAGAGAAATTTCTTCTTCCCAATTGGAAAAAAAAGTTCGCCAGTTTAAAATATATCTATGAAGTATACTCATCAAGAAATTAATATATTACACTTAGTATTCACTAATGGTATAACATTTATCACTCGAAAATCAAATCCAAAAACAATAACATTACATTTTCGCCGGGTTTAGTCTGATAGACAAGAAAATAATCTTGAAAATGTTACACACATTCTAACACTACAGCACGACTACCAACGTTCAATACCCAACATACAAATTATGTTAGATTAATACACTTTTTCAAGTCGAAAAAACAGAGTTTTGTCTCTCAAATTCGAGATATTTCAAGCCTAAAGAGCTAATTAATAAGTAGTATAACTAAATAAATAAATAAAATATCCACTGTGAGGATATTTATGTCAATTACAAATGTTGAAAAAAAAAGGATGCACTTGGATTAAAAAAAAAATTGTGTAATTAAATTAAGATCGAAAATTGAACAATTAGCCTACTTCTATTCCACTTTCTCCGAATCTTAATCTTATCAAATTGTCTATTAATTTAACTAAATTTGACCTTCGGGCTCATATACTTTTAATATTTAAAATCTCAGATTGGTTAGTCTTGGTGAATCCATAGGTAAGATGTTAACAAAATTAAGTGGTTTTCGTTTTCAGGTGGAGAGACGGGTATTACACAGTCAACTCTAGTAAAATAAATATATATATATATATATATATGACATGAAGGAAAACAAATCTTGAGAAGTGGTAAATGTTAATCTATACGAATTATGATTATGAATAATAAATTAACATTATTTACTCTAAATTTTAGTGGCCTCCAGCAGCTATTCCTTTTTGAAGAAATGTCGAGTGTATTTAAATTTTTGGCTTGGGATCCTAAACGTCCGACACCCTAAATCAGACAACCATTGCCTTAGTTTTCTGAATATTATTTACGCCTATGCGAATTCTTCCTTAAATTCTTATTTGCTTGTAGGAAAAGTCTATATAGGTATATTACTGATTTATTTATACCTATAAAAAATTATTCGATTCATGTTTGTTATTATTATTTTTTTTTTAACTTTTACACTTTCATTTGCCACATTATTAATTAATTAATTAATTTTAAGGATGATACTAATATATATTACTCACTGAATATTATACAAACAACACATTGATAAAATAATAATAATAATGACATAATTATTGATATAAATATAAAAGTGGCCAGGTTCCTTATTAAAGATATGAGACCAAAGGGGTTCTATCTAGTGAAAATAGAACAATATGTTGGAATCTTTCTATAATTAGCGATTAAACGATAGTAAATAAGAAAACTGATTTAGCCTTAATTGACCGAAATACAAAAAGTGGGTATGTCACTGATATTGCAGTCCATTGTACCATTGGAAAAAACGATTTTTGAAATGTCAGAAATTTTAAAAACTTGTGCCAGAAACTCTATAAGCTGGATCATATACAAGTATTTCCGGTAGTAATCTCTATCAATGGCCTCATCCCAGACTATAACATCCGCTCTATTGGGAAATTAAAACTGCCAGCAAAAGTATTGGAAGGAGGACCGAAAGCAGTTCTCTTTGGCATGGCAAACATCGTCAGAATGTTTTAAACATGGTTTGAAATTCGATCCTAACCCCTAACCTAGTACCGGGTAGGTGAATATTTCTAGCGTAAGTCAAGAAAGTGCGAAATAATTATAATTTTGTAACAAATTTTTCTTACCCAAACCTGAAAAAAATATTGAGAGCCATTGATGCTAAGAACATGCTAATCTGTATCTCTTGAGTTTAAACAAAATCTGAGTATATTATTGATAGGTAATTTAATGGATCCCTCATTCATCTTCTTCTGATCATCCTACAGGTGTTACATAGGGGATGTCGATTGTGGACAAGTCGTGAATAAATAAATTTGTTTGTCCGTGTCTTGAACTTTGGGGGACAGCAGAATTTTCTAACATCAAACTCATCCAATCCTTTCAGTCTAAAGTCCTCCGAACAATAGTCGATGCTCCGTTCTATGTAACAAGCCAAAACCCTACATCATGACCTTAATATACCATTTGTCCTCGACCTTATCCCTAAAAGTTTTTCCAAATTCCATCAGAACCTTATAAATCATCCAAATCCCTTAGAACAATCCCTATCTAGTTCCACTCATCCCTACAATCCTCCTCGAAGGTTGAAGCGGCAGTGGCCCAGAGATCTTTTGTAGTATATATCTTGGAGTTCTGGCAATGACCAGATTCTCCACTGACAGTGTATGTGGCTAAAATGTTTTCGCTCAAACTCCACTGGCTTTAGCACAGTGACACGGTTGAGAGAGTAGCGCAGGGATCTCTTGGAGTCCTGCTTTTTCTTCTATAGTTGGAGGGAGAAGCCTGGCTTGGGGTTATATACCTAATTGTATATATTGTATATAGGTATGATTGTTTTTAATATTTTTTAATTTACTTGTCTTTAGGTTATTTTATTTTTTTATTGTACATAGTTTTTGATTATTATTTTACTTTTGTTAATTTTATATTTTCTGTATATATGCTGTGATTGTGTTCATATATCACTATAATCTATTGTCCACGTGACAGATTGTTATAATTCTAAATAAATAAATTTTAAAAAAAGTTTGTCCATGTAAGTTATTGTGAAATGTTTTATATTGAATTGAACTTTGTCGGTCTGAGGAAATTGTACACTGCCTATTCATGTAGGGTAACCTTCTGGAGGTTTCACTCAATTCGAAGAGAGAAATTATAATGTTGTCGGGCAGATTTGTTGTGACCACGGTCTTTAACAAATTTATTTATTTTATTCTTTTACCCGATATATGAACACGCAATAGTGCATCTAAACTAATCTTAGATTTTTCTTATATGCCGGAGAGTTAGACAATTCCAATTCATTTTATGTTAAGGGCTTTAATAATAAATTACCTTATCATACGAATTTTTCTTTTGAAAAACATGAGAAGCACGATTTGACAAACTTTATAAAGCCCATTGTAGAAAAAACAAGTACCCGGCAATTGCTAATTAATTTGTTGGAGCACAATACATTAGAGCTTAATCTTTACAAATTTAATATATCCCATGTGTTTACTGATTAAAAACTGATAACCCAGAAGACCGTGTTCACAGAAGTAGAAGAAAGAGGTAAGATTAGGCAATGCTTCTTATATATATACATTCAATATGCCATTAGTTTACTTTGTTTTGTTTCATAGCGTCCTCTATTCGAGTTATGAATCCATGATAAAGTTTTGATATTTTGTTTTGATACATTTCCTAGGAAAAACCAATAACTCCTAAATATCCTTTCACTAATTCTTCTTTTTAAAAGCAAAGCTGACTTAGCAGAAGTGCTCCACTAATGGGCAGTTATTAGAGAGAACTGCAGACTCCCTTGAAAGGTCGGTGGAAGCAGTTAGGAAGGAATGTGGGAGCAGACTTCGTCGAGTCCTTCCTTAGGAGGAACGTTGCAGCACCGGGAATGGCCCAGACCTCGGCTTTGGACGGAAAATTGGCGTCGGAAATCGATTAGCTGACAATCCGATTTTTTTCCCTCTTGAAAACGGCGTTTCGTTCAATGTGATCAACCGTTTAATATTCGCGATTGACCAATGGAACAAATCTTAAAGTACTCCATCGAGGCTGTTTGTTGATACGGTTGACATGTACGGATGGTACATATACTGATAGCTTATAGCGATGTCAACGATTCCCAGGAATACATAATGATCATATTGATGACAACCCAATAGTTGACTATGATCCATGCTAAGGATATTTTTATTTGAACTGCTTTTTCAAAGAAATAAATTTGTATAAAGCAGCTCAATTTGTTAAGCTAACTGCACAATCCATAATCGTTCATTACAAACTCAATAAACATGCGATATTTTAATATTATTACTAAAACAGACGTAAAGCTAGGAAAGAGACATATGGTAATTATGTTATAAATGAAAAAAAAATTCAAGCTACAAAGTCTCATACACACAGGTCGCAAATTCAGGCATCGCATTTAGCGTTGGTTTCTTCCGAAAAGTTGTAACAGGAAATTAAATTAGTATATAATTTCAAGAAATTATCCATTGACAATTAGTGTGACAATATTGAACCATAATACTAACCTAACTCAGTCCCCGCTAATCATAACATATAATACGTGAAAAGAAACGATAAATTACCTATAGTATTACGTATTAAAATATATATTGAATATAACTGCATATAGATAGATAGATAGAAAAAAAAATGTATTCTGGGACCAAGTCCCTTTAGAATAAAAAAATTGTACAAAAAGAAAAGAATACAACTGACCTAAAAGTTTGAAACAATTAATTAAATTAATAAAATTAAATTAAAAAGAAAACCTTAGGTGGACAACCCATATACAATACAGATAAAACTATGAACAAACCACTTAAAACTATGAACAAATCACTTTAAACTATGAACAAAACTATAAAGGTTTAACAGCATAAACAAACACTTTGAGAAATGAAGAACGAAAAAAAGACAAAACAGAAGATAATTTCATAAAAAAAACTGTGTATATATAAATATATATATATATATAAAAGAAGTTATATATATATGTGTGTGTGTGTGTGTGTGTGTGCGTGTGTATAACATTGTAGCAAACCCATAGCTCAAGAGCGTAATAACGAAGTTGTTGATCGCCTAACATAACTCATAACCTAACCTAACCCATCCATAGTAGGCACTGAAAACTTCGTATTTACATTTTAGTAAATTTTACTAAGGAAAAATATGAGTTTAGTGACATGTATATTGAATAATAATAATAAGATATGCATTACAATTCTTACTCATTTATACATTACATATATAGATGTACTTTCAAATCCCTCTATATTTAGAGCCTGGAGACTGGAGTGGTTAAAATGACCGATGAAGTTATGAAGTTTTTATTATCTACCGCCGATATAAGAGCATTATTGTCGTTTTAGTGGCCTTAATGAGTTTTATAGTCAGTTAGCTGTTAGCTTTTAATTAGCTGTTAATGAGGTTTCATAGTCAGTTAAACTAAGATTTAAGATTTAGCTCCGTTATGGATGCACTTCAAACATTTTATAATAGTCAAAGTTTGCCTGTAAATAATTTCTATTTAAAGTAGATTGGTAAATGAAAGTTATGAAGTATGAAGCGTGTTTTTTTAACTTGGCTAATTGTTACTAACTTATAATAATATATATATATAGTAATTATTTAGATGGTGCGGTGCTCATCGGTTACGCTTGGTTCACAATCACTTCGCACACTTGTTCATGAAACAATTTTCGAATAAACACGTATGCATTCGGCACTCCATTAACAAGTGTGACCGAAGTGATTGTGAAACTAGCCTAACCAATGATTCCTCATCTAAATCATTACCATATATATATATACATTATCAAATGGGCAAGTTCCTAAACACAACACTGAGCACATCGATGGCATCTTTTCGCTCAGTTTAGAGACGTATCCTACGCCATGCGATTTGTTAAGCACTGAGATCAAGAACTTATATTTTACATATTGTTAAAAAATGTACTTTTACGGTCTTAAAAACCTGAATATGCACACGTTTTTATCATGATCGATGTGACATCAATAATATTACTACTTTGAGCTAATAAGCAAAGCTTTAATTCTATTATTTTAAATCTTTGATTATATCAACTTTATGGATCTTTACGATTTTTCTTGGAACATGGGTACAAGGATTTACGAAATAAAAAAAAAAATTATGATACTAGTATTTATTATTGACGAGTGGTAACACTGACATACTGCATCGTCACCTCAGTCTAGTCTCACCTGTGTACAAATGCACTTCATTACAGTCATAATAATTCAGATACAACTGAATTGCTGTTAATCAGAAATTAAGAATTTGCGAATCTTTAAGAAGGCTCCTCAGTTATTCTGAATACAAGTACTGACGAATTGAATAAATGCTTATTAAATTAACCAATCATTGATGTATGAAATTAATAACTAATAGTTATTAGAATTTAACAATTATATTATGGCATATCAGAAGAAAACATAAATTCTATTTAAATTTAAATTAAAATATTTCCGAATAAATCATTGTTTAAACTTTGGAATCTACTTGTCCGAGCAAGTTCGAACATTGTACTTCGCCCTCACTCCGGACTTAGATCGACGCAGTTCAGAATAACGAAATACTTATTCATTATAAAACAAGTGAATTTCATCCCATAATGAATTATAATATTTAAACTATCTGAACAAGAAACAAGGAAGTTTTTCAGATCTTTCTAGAAATAAGGTACTGTAAATTTTCAAAATAAATAATACTGTCGGTTCGATTAACCAATTCTTAATGTATCCAAGGTACTTATACAGGGTGTCCCATAAATAGACGCAAATAAAGAAATATAAGCTTTTCAACAGTTAATGGTTGTAATTTTTGCAGAAAATACGGGTACTTAAAAGCGAAAGGATAGAAAATCACATCTTTACACAACTTGAGGTGAATCTCAACTTATTGAAAAACCAACCTTAACTGAACTAATATGGAAGTGGGGTAAATGTAGAACAGTTTAAAGGTAATAAAAAAAAAATCACAAATAATTTATATCATTTTCTTAAATGGGAGTTAGCTGAGAGTTTAGCCTCACAATATATATATATATATATATATATATATATATATATATATATATATATATATATATATATATATATATATATATATAGAGAGAGAGAGAGAGAGAGAGAGAGAGAGAGACAGAGAGAGAGAGAGAGAGAGAGAGAGAGAGAGAGAGAGCGAGAGAGAGACTGAGAGAGACGAGAGAGAGAGAGAGATAGAGAGAGAATAGAAGAATCAACTTTATTCTGGGACAAGTTCCTAAGAGTAACAAAATTAACATTGCATCTGGCCAAAATAGATATTACAATAAAATAATAACTAAAACCTAAGTAATAAAAGAAATATTTACATAGCTATACAGATATATTAAAGAAAAAAGATGAGCAATAAGGTCACAATACTGCATATATATGTATGTATATATTATATATATATATATATATATATAGAGAGAGAGAGAGAGAGAGAGAGAGCACACTTAAATATAAATATGCAAAGCAAATTGAAAAATAATAACATTGAGGTTATAATCATGTTACATACAGCGGACCCATCGACATCGGATGGAACTGATCAGTGACTTAATTGATGAACTAAGAGACGGTCATATTTCTGTCGAAATTAAAGATGGGCTGGTAAATAAATGATCTCATTGATTACTTGATAAATTTTTTTTCGAAAACAAGCTAACTTTCAGCCAAGCAAGCAAAAAACCCGTTTCAAACTAATGTTCACCATAGTTAGGGCTTTGTGAAAACATGGCTTTATATATTTTTATGAATATTTTCACTAAGTAGTTAGTGGTTTCTTAATTTAGTTATTCCCAGCTGTTACTGTTGTTAATTTACTAATCAGATTATATTTAAAAAAAAAATTATACTTTATAGAGAATTTCTACTATACTAAAACTGAAAATTTCAATTTTCGTGTCGAATATAAAAATACAGAACAATAAATCGAGCCCTGTTCAACGAGTTTTATTTTAATATTGCAATATATCTAAAGTAAATAATAATTTGAAATGTTATTCTCAGAAGAAAATAATCTATTACTAGTGAAATGACTTATTTAAAAGGAATTTTCAATGAATATATTAAAATTATTGATATGAAAATAGGAAACTAATATGATTCAGAGAAAAATGCACAGCCTACTGAATTGACAGATAAATATAGCAGAAGGGCAGTACGGCCGAGCGAGCTAACGCGTATGCATAGCACCGCGCATTGTCCAGCAAGCTGATAACCGAAGTTATAGATGTAAAAATTAGAGTTCGCGTCCCGGGACCGGCCGGAGGTTTTTAGCTCTCTGCAGAAAAAGAAGATTAATATAGAAGCCGCTAAATTCAAATTGGGATTTTCTTTTAAAATATGGAGCCAGTCCCTAAACTCAGTGCTAAGTCAATCGATGAAATCCATCAATCGATCCATTCAAACAGCGGTGTTCAGAGATTTCAGTATCGACCTGTCAGTATCGACAGCGGAGTTCAGTATCGACTTGCTGGAATCCAGCACAAGATTAACACTCATAGAAGGTTACAAAAAACAGAAAAAAATAGGAATTGTCTACCAACTGAATTTTTTAATTTCAATATAGGAAAAAGTACAGAATGAAAATAAATTGAATTCTAAATATATAAAGTAAATTGAGAAATAACAACACAGGTTACATCCAATAGATCTGTCGACAGCGAACGAAACTGATGTGCTATCAATTATTAAATCGATGAATTAAGAGACGGAAACATTTACATAGATGAGATCAGAGACGATCTAGTGGATTTACGATGTCATCGATGAGTTCAGCGCTGAGATGAAAAACATTCCTAAACTCTTAAAAGAAAAAAATATGCTAATGTAAATTTCCACTGCGCTGTTGGCGGCTTCTTAAATTTGCTATTTAATTGTTACCTCATATTTTTTAAAACATGTAAATTTTATAAGATGTTTTATTTATGTTTTGTTAAGAATTTCAAAAGCAAAAATTTGAATTTTTTGGCCAAAAACAAAATCGAGCATTGTTGAATAATTGTTTTTGTTAATACTGTAATATATCTAAATTCAATAAGAATTATAAACGTTATTTTTTGAAGAAAGTAATTTATTATCTGTAAACTGACTTATTTAAAAGGAGTTTTCGATTAATATATGAAAGCTATTAATATATTAATATGTAATTGAAAAGCAATATAATTAAGAGAAAAATGCACAGCCTACTGAATTGGCAGGCATATATTACTTTATGATTTTCTTTTAAAATGTAGAGCTAGTTTCTAAACTCAACGCTAATTCCATTAATCGGTTAAATGCAGCAGGGATGTGTAGAGATTTGTACTAAGTTTGGGAATAACATACTGGAATCCAACGAAAGGTTAATAATCCTGGAAGGTTACCAAATAAAGGTGGGAAAAAAATAAGGAATTGTCTACCCATTGCATTTTTTATAGTCAAAATTGACTTTATTTAATGCAATGGAAATTTCCACTGTGAAGTTGGCGGATTCTTAATTTTGATATTCTCAGTTGTTACCTCATACTCTTTAAAATCTACCTATCTCATTTAATTTTTTTTCTTTAAATACTTTCTGAAGAATTTTAGGATCTCAAATTTTGGAAAACTGGGGCGTGCAGTACCGATTAATTGTATTATGATATTTTAATTTATATGTTAAAAAAGAAATTTAAATTTTACATTCTGTAGGAAACAATTTATTAATTGTAAAATGACTCATTTAAAAGGAGTTTCCAATAAATGTTTTAGAAATATTAACATTCAATAAAAAATTAATGTTCAGTGAGAAAAGCACAATCAACTGAATTGGCTGCTTAATACAGAAGCCGCCATCTTTACGAAGGAAATCTATTTTAAAATATTAAATTTACAAAGTTAATATTATTTCAAAACATACACATTGCAATATATTTGTTCTAAACTTACAAATTATCTAACAAAATGTATTTAAAAAAATAGATTTTCAATACTTAATAACTTTTATTCTGTTTAATCTTATGAAATATCTCAACTACCCACTAAATTATAAATGCTGTTTTATTAAAAAATGAATCTAGTATATGCAAAGCGACAATAAATATATTTTATAATAAGAACATTATCATCACTTATCAATATAATTTTATGATGTATTTGTATTTCAAATAAATGACTAATATAATAAACGTTTAGAAGCAGTTATTGAGAGTTAAAATCATAAAATAAGTTATATATTATAGGAAAGAAAACGAAAAACACATCCAAAAATGATTTAGAATCGTCATACAATATAAAAATAAAATTCAAAACTCACTGTAAGTTGTTCTAATGTGGTGGCCTTTCTTAAAATTCACTGTATCTTGTTCTTAATCAGGCAAATTTCGGAACGGATTTTAAATAATACACTAATTTAATATTTAATAAACTTAAATAAATTAATTTTACCACATTTATAACACTTCTCACATATTTAAACTAAAACAAACGGAGCTTAGCGAAAAGCGCCAAAACGAGACTAATTAATATGGAGGTAGAAGATGTGTACTGTTGAGCAGAACAAATGCCAACTAGATTAAAAGAATACTGCAATCTGATTGGCTGAGATTTAGCGCCATTTCTGACCTACACACAGTCAGTGTACTATTGCAAATATTCAAGTTACTACGGTTTATAACGGAGGTCAGTTTCCACACATTTTACAGCTATTTCATTAGTATTAATGTTATTATTTATTTAAATTACTCACATGTAAACTCTAGATATGTATAATTATAAATTATAATGGAAATATTTATTTTTTATGTACCATTATTTAAAAAAGATTGATATATCAGATAACATAAAACAATTTATCTATAGTACCTTTAAAAAAGTATTTATATTATGTTACAACAAATTTTAAATATTATATTAAAATAATTAAATCAATAATATGTTATATGAACTGGTTATGTTATATGAACTTATAATTATTTAAATATCTTTGAATTTTTAAGTTGCTATCTAAGATTTCTGTCTCTTACCTAATTGTATTACGTCATAAATTAATCTGACTTTTCAATATATTTTTTAAAAAGCTTTTTACAGTTATTTTGATATCGGTATAATTTACTTGGTTCTTTATTTTGAAACTATTTTTGCATTTTAACAATATTTGAAATATTTAAAAACATTATCTTAATGTAAAATGATCTAATATTTCGATGGATTACAAAATAATATTCAATTCATTAGAATACGGATACCTAGTTATTTCATAATAAAATATAATGGCTCAAATATTTTAAACGTTTAAGTAACTACATAAGTTTCTTATTTAGTATTGGTTTACGTTACATGTTTTGCTTCAATTTTTTTTAACATTTAACTATTATATTGATTAAATATAATTTAATATGAAGTCATAGAAAAATAGAACCAAATTTATTTAAATAATTCCGATAGTTAAAAAAATTATGATTTGAATATTGATTTTTCTGATACTTTAATATTGTTATATTATTATTTATACTTATAGTTATTATATTATTATTATACTTCCTCCAAGAAGGTGGTTTCAAGATCACCTAGATTATGACTCCCGATGAATTCCGAAAGATGCCGATTATCCACAATCTTGTATCCGAAAGAGTTGCCTTTACTTACATGTGTTGTTTAGGTTATACTCTCGCTTTCCCAATACGCAAATATTTGAAATATAACACGTTTTAAGGAAAAAGGGAACAAATACAGAAATTGTTTATAAAATAATGTAGTTCTGTAAATTTAAAGCTGTATCTCAATTAAAAAAACTAAAAGAAAAAAAAAGAATTATGTCATTAATAAATGATTAAAATTTATACTTTTTAAACGGATATTTAAATGAAAATTACATGTTTCGAAATACATTTGTATACACTTATAAACATCAGATAAGACTGCATACTGAATCGCGTGCACACACTTGTTAGATTTCAAATACATGCATCGATTAAATGTTCATGAACTTTTTTCCAAAAACATCTTATTCAGAGATATCCATACAGCATTATTTTGAACTAATAACACAATAGAACACTAATTTAAAAGTGAATCCTATATCGGAAACAAATGTTACTTGAATATAAAAAAAAAAACACAATCACTGTTAAAATATTTTAAAACAATATGACAGAACCAAAAGAATGTTAACCGATCGGAGGACAGTACAAGACTGACTGATATTATATTAGAGACAAAAAGTGTAAATATCGAAGAGTGTACACACTGTTATAGGTAATTAGATTGCTAGGCTGCCGGCTATGATGGCGGATATTAAGTTAAGGAAAGGGATTGGCATTTTGTTCTTTGAAATATTACATGGTCTATACTCCATTTAGGAACGATTTTATTTTATCAATTTTAGAAACATTGATAAATAAACGACACACACACACACAACACACACACACACACACACACACACACATATATATATATATATATATATATATATATATATATATATATATATATATATATATATATTATTTATTTACAGTTATCTGATTAATTAATAACCAGTGGTTATTTAAGTCTAATCCTCATCAATGGCATCAGAAATTCATATTACCGTTTCTAAACTGATCCATGCAAAAACATCGATGGAATTCAGCACGTTTCTCTATTCACCGATTGAATTACCGATGGATCAACATTTGCTTCGCTTATTAAGTCTATGGATCCCCTGAATATAACCTCATTTTAATATACTTTTAAAATTCTATATAACAATTTTTTTTTTTTAACGGTTTATATGTTAGATAATGTTATATAAAATATCTATCTTCTAAAGAGGACATTTAAGCGGTTTAACTACGATATGTTCTCTTAGTTGTAACATCATAGATTAGACACAGTTTTATACTTTCCAATTACCTTCCAATTCGACTTCAGATAACCCACCTTTTTAAAAAAACTTCCTTGTTTAATGGTGATCATGTTCATATTAAATAATAACTGCAATAAATTGATGCGAATAAGTTGAATTTATTTATCTTGTGATATTGGAATTTATTATAATAAATTACATAAAAAAATTCATTTTCATATATAATAATATATGAAAAATATATTGCTTTTCCAGATTTCTATATTGAGCATTAATTTTCATTATATTGATTGACCAAATAAATGTCACTAATTATAATATTAACGTTTCCATGAAAACAATTGAAGTAAAGCCGCTTTCTATAAAGACAAACTCTAATAGCTTTTGAAGAAAATTTAATATATTTTAGTTGTCGCTTCCTATTCACCATAAATATGACACTTTAAAAAAAAAGAAAACTTACATTTCCTGCTTTTCAGGATGACATCAGTCCAGTCTTAATAAACACTTTTTTGTAGCTTATGTATATAATAATGTTCATACGGGAGTAACTTGAATAAATAATAAGATTAACAATAATAAATTACCTATTTCCATTAAGATATTGACATTGACTGCTGTTATAGACCATTTCAAAAACATTTGCATTACTTCTCTGTTTTAGGTCTATGAAGGCGCCAAATCTCGACCAATCAGATTGCAATATTCTTCTCATCAAGTTGGCATTTGTCACAGCTACACAGTGCACTTCAGTCTCTGTATTAATTTGTCCGTTCGATCTGCACCGGTTCGTTTGAGTGAGAAAATGTTATAAATATGATGAAAATTATTTGTTTAATATTTTTATTAAGTTTATTAAATATTAAATAGTGAACTTAAAGAAAGAAGGCCAAATTAGAATTCTCTACTGTGAGTAATATAATGAATTTTTAATTTATAGTGCATGAACATTCTCAAGCATTTTTAAAAATATTTTTCCATTGAGTTATGTTTAAATTTAAAACTCATGTTAATTTTTATATATGACCACTTATTATATAAGTGATTTAGTAAAAGTATCTATAATATATTAACTTTAAATTGTTTACTTATCACAATGATTTTATTCTATTGTTTCGTATAACCATTTCAGTACTTACATCAAATATATAAGCTTTTAATATATATAAAATTGAAATTGATTTTACAATCTTAGTGAATAAATTCAAAGTTTTGTATTTGATATTATGTTGCAATCAGAAAGCTTTGAAACTAATATTAACTAAGTAAATAATACGGACGAGTTCCTAAACTAAGGGTTAAGTTCATTTATAACGTTGGATATTAAACGAATCTATGGAATTAGATAAGAATCAGTGCTTATCTTTATACATCGATTGAATCACCCATGGATCAGAGCTGTCATGTGCTATTGGGATTGATGGATTTAACCTTATTATGAACTCACTACTGTTTTTTCTCAATTTGCTTTACAGAGTCATATTCTATTTGCTTTCTATCCATATTTATTTCTGTTTTAAAATTTAATTTGGTTAGTAGGTATTCTCTCATATTTTCCAGCGTTTTTGATCTTACAGAAGCGTCAAACCACTGTTGTATTCCTGCAAGTCCTACCTAAATTTATAGTGCGTCAGAATACTTAATCATTTTTGGAAATATTTTTTCAAGTGATTTATTTATTAAAATATAGAATTTATTAAATTATTCTAATGCTCCGTAACTATGTTATAAAAGATATTCTAAATGAAAGTTTCGTATATGGTTCATTTAATTGCAGCTTATTACACTCAATCGGTAGACTTCATCGATGTAAATAGTGCTAAATATAGAAAATTGTCCTATATCTTGAAAGAAAATCCCATTGTGAAGTTGGTGGTTTCTATATTTAGCTAATAATTCAGTGGGCTGTGTATTTCTCACTGAATCCTATCGCTGTACATCTTTGCTGGACAGATTTATGGATTTACGTTGAGTTTAGGAACGAACTGCTGGAATCCAGTAGAAGATGGAAAAACATAACACTCAAAACGTGTATTTCTGTTGAAAGAGAAGATTCGGGAATTTTCACGATCGCAATACTTTCCCTTAATATATGTTATAGATATAGGTAAGTGAAAGTAAAAAATCAGACTGAATTATTGCTATACTTTAAAGGTTTTTAATTACAGGTTCAAGAAACATCTACACAAAACTGCTGCGGTCTTCGAGAAGTTCGTAGATCATTTTCGTTTTCAACCAAGCCTCTGAGACCATCTGCATCATAGCGGCAGCGAGGTAATAATTAGTTGTAATAGTGTATATATGTTAATATTTAAAAAATTTCAGGTTCCATATTCTAAGTGAACCCATAGTAACTTTAATTAAGATAAGACTAAATTTATAGTTGTTAAAGTATTGAAAATGATCTTTCGTTAAAATCTTCATTTACAGTTTCTGAATAGACCATAGAGCCACGACGACAACATAAAGCTTTATGTATGAGAGAAACCATTGGATAGAAAAGAAAATAACTTATATATTTATATAAGTTAAAATTTTTATAACTAATTGATTTTGTTTTATTTTAATACATAATTATTTGTGTTACAGGGCTGAGAACTTCTATTAGATCTTCAGGATTCCGTATGCAGCCCTCGTGCGCCGCCAGGTTAGTGGAACAAGTTCTAAGCATGCTATATGGTCCATAGCTCAAACATCATTAAGTTATCACCTTTAAGAAATTAACATATTTTTTAATTATATTATTCATAATGTTTTATATTCCATTATATTATATTTCTCTGAGTTAATTTCATCTCTCTAAAATTATGTTTGATCTGGACCTGTTTGATGGTCCCTGCCCACTTTGAAAATAGCATGTGCCTGTGTTTTTTTTTTGCTTGAAAATTTACATGGTAATGATTATTATGTATTGAAGATTTAGAAATTATATTTTTACTGTTTTCGTTATACTGTGATTTTTCATCGACATTTTTTTATATAATTACAACTTCTAAATACATTTTTAATCTATACCCTAGTTAAAGCTTAAGGTTTTTTAAAAATATTTGTATCTTACACATTACAACTCTTAGTTGACTATTTAAAATTAAATTCAATATTAGGTAAATAAAATAATTAAAATTTTTAAATTTAATAAATAAATTGGTTTTGATTAAGATAGGTAGGCGATGGATTCCTTAGTGGGCAGTGTTTGAGGCATGTAGCATGCGCATGTAATGTATTTTTTATATGTACTTCAGCGACCTCCTCTCACAATTGCTACGTTTATTTATCATCAGTAATTTTTAAATTTATTGTTAAAACAACTGATTTATTTTTTTCTGATTCAGATTCTCTAAAAAATGCTGTAAAAGTATACTTCAATTTGTTATCGATCAAAATATTTATATAAACCATCAGATTCATTTAAGTGATTAAACAATTATAGAAAATGAAATGTTCAATGAATTCAAAAATTTTAGTAAAATAAATTATAATTAATTAGTGTAAATATTAAATAAATTTATTGTTATTTAAGTATTACAATTAAATTTTTGGTATTATTTATCAATTTTATTATTTTTATGTGAGAGTTGAGAATTTCAGAGTCTTCAGTCAACTGCAGCAAGTTTCTCTCATTACACACACACACAAATTTTCTGATTGGATATTTATAAATTTTTCTTCATTTAATTTAATTACATTTTTTTTCAAATTGATGTAACGCTTACACATTTTTTCTTTTTAAAAAAATATTTTTCCAATAATTTAAATTTTTATAAATTTTATAATTATAAATTTTTATTGTTATAAATTTCATTTTAACATTACACCATAACCAGGACAATCTCTTTATTGGCTTATAGGTTAATTTTTTTAAAACATGAAATTTGATAAATTAGGTACACATGATAATCCGGTATACATGTAATAAGAAACATAAAACGAGTGAGTACAGTAGCATGCTATTTTTTGTGTTTGTTTTTATTATTATATATTTTATGTGTATGATTAAATATGCAAAGATTTTATGTACTTAGGAACCGGAGTATTTTATTTTTTGCATGTGCATGTGTTTTGTTTTTTGCTTGGAAATTTGCATGCTATGATTATTATACACTCAAGATTTAGAAATTGTATTTTTACTGTTTTCCTTAATCACTGTTTAGTAATTTAAGTTGGAATGGTTTCAAAACACTCAGAGGATCCCACCAAATAGTTTGAGCATTCAAACATAAAAATAGATCCATCCGTTCTCTCAAACAAGCGTTACATAGCTTTTAGCTGGAAACTCAAACACCATAAACCCTTGTATCGTTTCGCTTGGTCGTGTAATAAGAGTTTAAGAACAAACAGCATTACAACCCATAATCACTTATAGGTTAAATATACAGATTTACTTTCGAATCTCTCTAGCCAAATATAGCACAAAGGCTGGTGTAAAAGCAGATGGAGTTGCTAGATTTTATTGCCAACCGTCGATATAACAAACAGGGATTGTGTTTATTTTAATGGCCTTAATGAGTTTTATATGTTAGCTGTTCGGTTTAAGGTTTAGCTCTGTTGAAAATGCATTTCAAAAACTTTATAATAGCCCATCATAGCCAGAATATATTTCCTACTAAAATTTAGATGGTAAGTGAAAGCTGTGTGGTTGGCATACCAGATTTTTTTTCTATCGTCTGCTAGATTTTATAATTCATATTACTATATTTTTAAGTTGGTTAATGGAGTCAATCTTTTTTTAATAATTAAATCGGTAATGAAATAAATCGGTTAATATTTGAGAACAGACCACATTTTTACTTTATTTAACTTCTGTTGTTATTCGATCATTGGCAATCGATTACTGGCTAATGAATATTTTTGCCAATAGGCATAGTTTTAATTTCACTATGTTCATCAACTGTTTAGACCTCTGACTGAGTACGCTTTTTAATCATTTACATTTATCCATGACCTGGTTTTTAATTAATGTTTTGTTGGTAATTTACTAACTTTGTTATCTGTTCCAAGTTTCAGGCCAAGATATGATTTACATATTTTGATAACTTGAAAGAAAAAATAGACATTCTATACTTCGATTCGGGTTGGCAGCCTTTGAATCTATATCAATAAAATAAAAATCCAATAGTAATCCAGTTTGACGGAAAAGAAAACGTGTTAGGTTGAGTTGTAACGTTGAAAATAGTAATCTCTTATCTTGGCTGAATCGAGGGAGGGATCCACACCTTTCCGGCTTGAGTCGTTGGAAGGAGATTGGCAATATGATCCACCCTCAGATAGGATCAGACTGATAGATTCGACTTGACAGTCGGGGAGGTCCATCCTGAAATGCCAATCCATCTGCAGAATGTTTTACATATGTTCACACATTTTTACCACCAATGGTTGTTTATATACATTTAATCAGCGGTTGAAACAGTTATTTTTTTTTTACAAATGAGTTATTCAAATTTAACTGTTTTAAATCAATTTTTATAAATATGTTGTTAAAGGTATAATTTTTCCAAAACTGTTAAATAAAAGTTCTATCTTATGAAAGTCTTTACTTTTATATATACAGGGTGTCCCGTAAGTAGAGGGAAATATTTTAAAAAAAATGATAGTAGACATCGAGATCTACAAAAAAGTTCATACAAACAATTGCCCAATTTCCATCAGAAAATTTAAGATTTGTGTTTTTTTTTTTTAAGCGAGTCACGTTTTTTGTTGAATTCTAAACGATAACTTAAAAAATATTTTATTTAAGTAACCAAACATTGCTCTCCATAGTAAATTAGATTAAATTTTCTATAAAGGAAAGTAGAGTTTGTCATTGTTGAAACTATTTACATATGACGATTGGGTGGACAAACAAATTAGGTTCCGTCATAACCATTCAACTGTACTACATTTACTCCATTTTTAGAAAAACTTCCTCATTTAGTAAACTTGAAGTCAAAATTAATTAAGTTGAGGTTTATTAGAAAAACTTTTGAGATTCACTTCAAGTTGTGTAAAGAGATGATGTGATTTTCTATCCAGTCTCCTAAAAGTACCCGTGTTTTCAGTAAAAAGGACTACAATTGAATGTTGCAAAGCTTTTATTTATTACTTTTCCCGTGATGTGGGATGTATTGTAATAAACAAAATTGCCTACAAACATATTTTATTTATCAAAATTAAAATAATAATTTTTGAACTATTGTGTTTTACTCCCACATTTTGTCATATTAATTGATGCGTATTTACTAGAGGTCAACTTATTGTTTAGTGTATAGAAAAAATATTATAATGTTTTATAAAGTTGTTAAAGTGCATATTGATTATATTTTCTGTAAATAAAAATGTATAAGCATATTATGTTTTTTCATTAAAATCTATTCGAGTGAATGGTTTATAAAAACTTTTATTAATGAGTTTTGAAAATAAAAGTTAAGAAAATAACTGTTTTGAAATGACATGTATCAATAAACGCACAAGTTAAACAAAAACTTTTATACTTCTACGTACATAGGTAAAAGTTAAATTTATACTTTTAATCATAAGAGTGAACTGTTTCATTCAAACCATGCTTTTAGTAAATATTTCACAACTACTGATGCACAAATATATTAATATTCACTTATAAGTTTTATCATAATATTAATAAAAATAAATACGTTTTTCATAACTCCTGTTTCATCTTAAATATGCAATATTTGATTACATTTTTTTCTAAAATACTTATTTTTGTTTTTCAAACATTAATTTCCGCCTAACAAATAAAGAATAAACATTCATCAAATTTTCTGATTGTGAGTAAACGGAAAATAATGAAATTGGAATGGATGCTCCCTGCATATTTTCCGGGTATTAACGTAGTTATTAACCTTAGTTTGTTTGAAGAGCCTCCCATCCAGAGCATTTTTAGTCACTTTTTCGTTTAACAAGAACGTTGATCATTGCTATTTCTTGAATTTTTATGTTCCTATGTATGCGTAAATTATTAAGACAGCATTGATAGTGTCCTAATATGTTAGTTGATTGTTGGTAAGTATATGTCTGTATGTTGCATTTAATTAGTAACGTATGAAATTGTTTATCTTACAAGTAAACGGTTTCGATAACAATTAAGTATTATTAATTATCTGATTAGTTAGGATGTGTCATTCTCCTATTTCTTTAACGCTTTATACGCTAACCCATTGAGTTTAGTTGAAAATAAATAATAGCTACGTATATATAAAACAATAAAGCTTCATTTACAAGTATTCGCTGCCCATCTATTCCGGTCCAAAGCTCTCCGCCATGAGCCAGAACCGAATAAAATAGCTGTGCCAGTGGTTGACAAGTACCGCCACAAATCCAAATCGCTTTTGGAATCTGTCGGTCCTATCTGTCTTGTGACTGTTACCTGTCAGCACTTCTCACTTCAATAGTAGCTCTGTTTTATTCAAAGCTTTCGGGCACTGTCAAGTGCACTGTGTACGCCACATATTGAAATATACATGACAGTGGCGAGGGTTTACGAAATGCCAAGTTTAAGTGTTTGGAAAATATTAATGGGTCAACTGAATAAAGGTGATAAGTTTTTTTTTTAAACATTATCCCAATGCTTTTAGATCTAAATTTTTATATATAAAAATGCCCTGATTTGTACGGCAAGCATCTCGTAGCAATCTCTTTGGAAGCCTCTATGTAACAATGAATGCCTCAATATGCAAGAGACTACGTGGAAGGCCAAAAAACAGATAGATAGATAGAATCACCGAAGATGCTACAGAGCTACGTGCAGATAAATGTAAAGATAAATAGCTAAGATAAATAGCCCAAGACAGACAGAGATGGAACAGGCTTGTTAAGGCGAAAAAAGATATATATATATATATATATATATATATATATATATATATATGGTCTGTAATGCCAACAGAAAAAAAATATATATAGAGATAAATATTTGAATCTCCCATTCGCATAAATATTGAAAGTTGGAACAGAACTGATGAAAGTGCCAGGTGACTACATATGTCAGCCGAATTTTTACTAATCTATAGGTTTTAGAAGTTTGTGTGTTTAAATGTATTAATTTCGGAAATAAATTGAATATTTTTTGTTCGTTTATTGTGGAAAGAGCTTAATAACATCATGCTACGTCAATCGATTTGGAAAAACGTTTATATAAAACAACGCAATCACTGTAAAGAAAGTGCAGAGAAAATCTTTTACAGATATTGGACTAAACAAAAGACAAGACTCCCTTAGACTCCCTTATCACACCATGTTGTCAAGCCAAATCATGCATTAGTTATGCATGATTAATTTTTCATAGATTTTTTATTTTATTGTTATCAAAAAATACATTTAACATCAACATAAATAAGATTTTATTTGACCTCGGGAAATTATATAAAAGATGTTATAAAAATAATAAATTTAAAGTTTTATGTGATCTTGTTTTTATCATTGCAAGTTATTATATCTTCTGTTACATAATACTTCTCTGCGCCTATTGAGCATACTGTTAATAATGTCACTGATTTCACTAGGAATTTCATAGTTTTTTTGTTTGTTTTTTTTCCGCCCCCAAACTTGCCTTGAGCCTATACGGGGGGTTTTCCAGGACCAGAGGGAGAGGGCGGGATTGATGCCAGAGTTTAAAGCTCCCTTGCCACCGAGGATCCCTAACGAACAAAAAAAGATCTGGTGCGCGCACCACCCAGCTTTCACTTACCGCTCTAATTTGTATTTTCTGGTTATTAATGTTGCTCAAAATCGGTCTTGTTCTTACACTTTGCAATTTTTTGAATAATTATTAAGGCAAAATTGTTACTAATACTTGGTATAACCAATATAATTTTGCATTCAACTCTTCTAATTTTTAATTCGGGCTTACTTAGGTTTCTCCTATCTAAAAAATTACAGTAATATTTCTATAATAATAAAATAATAGTTAACTGTAACACTGTTGCGAGACTCTTACGCAAGACCAAGACAACGACCAAGACTGAATTCGCAAGACCAATACTCGTCTCGGTCTCCCTTTTGGGCAACACTACTGGTTATGATGGCCTATTACAAACCTTTTACAGTGTATTTTTAACGGAGCTAAGCCTTAAATTTACAGGTAACATGTAACAACTCATTAAATCCATTAAAATAAGACACTCTCTATTTATTATATCGAAGGTAAGTCAAAAAAACTTCGAAATTCCATATCTGTTTCTGAACCACATACCTCCAATCATTGAGCTATATACGCCTTCAGAGATTTGAAATTACATCTTTATAATTAGCCAACAAATGACAATGGTTTGTAGTGCTATTAGTTCTTAAATTCTTATTTTTACATTGTAAAGTTTACTAAAATGAAGTTAGGTCAAAAGTCCTCGTATTTGCAAGTAAATAATGTTGTGATTTCACAAAGAGAAAATTCAACGAATTATTCACTAATTAAATTTTCAAAAATTTTACATGATGAACTTTCGGAATACTCCGACGATAGATACCTAATTATTTAAATATGATATCGGATCTATAGTTATTAAACAACAGTAAATGTACTTAAGCCTATAAACATTTGTTTTACACATCTGTGAAATATTTTTACATTTCACTTCTTCTTTTACACAAATACAATGACGCAGTATTTTAAACAATGCCATTTTTCACAATTTTCCTTACAACAATGCCACATTGGCTTTATTTGGTAGATTTTATATCTTTTTACTTTAATACCTATACTAGGTAAGGAAAGTATTGCAAACGGGTCAAATTTCCGATATTCGGTTTTCAACGGGTCTTTACATTTCAGAGCCCACTGAGTCCGAAAAACACATTTTTAGCCATTGGTCTGTCTGCCTGTGCCAGGATTTTCTCGGAAACTACTGAACCGATTTTGTTGCTTCTTGTTTTTATTTTGTAGGGTTTTGACTACTGATGCTTGTGACACAAATTTTGTTCTCCATGCGCAGCAGCTGCTGCTCAATAAATTAAAAACATGTTTTTCTATAGACTGCAGCGTGAAAACGGCTCTAACAATTTTGATGAAACTTTCCTAAAATGTTCTAATAATTGTCCTTTCAATTTTCGTACATAGACTGAATTCCCGAAAAAAATCAGGAAAAAAAGTTATAAAGAAAAGAAAAATGTTATGTGGCCTAACTCCGTAAGTATATATTATACGGTAAAATTTATAATAAATATTTTGAAAGGTAATGGAATTCTCCACAAAACTATATAAAAATCGTTCTTTTTGGATAACTATTAACGAATTTACAGCTATTCAATTTCCAATGTAAGATTACGGGTTCATATCTTGGTGTCAGAAAGGGGTGAATGAGAGAAAAAAGATGAAAAAAGTGAAAGTAAGAAAATCTGTTGCCCGCATCACACAAGCTTCACTATTTCCTCTACTTTTAACAGAAATTATTGTTTGACAATACTAAGCTATGGTAAAAAGTTTTTGATCAGCAATATTAGTGATTATTGAAATTTTTAAGCCAATTTACATTGCTTTAGCTTATCAAATTAATCGTACTCAAATATTTTCTTTGATCAATTTTCAGGAAGGTAAAACTAGTTCAATTTTTTTTTTTTTTTTGTTTCTTCATGAACACATGTAAAGATATAAAAACTTTTCTGAAATAGGTAAGAAAGTCGTGTGAGTGGACACCCCAGATTTTTTTTTTCAAACTTGAACAGAATTTTGAAAGTTCACATTTCGTTAGAAAATTTCATTCAATTTTCTTGAAAATACGTGGTTTACATTAAATAATTTTAGTTTTCAGTAATTTTTATTTATTAATTTTTCCTCGCTATCCATTACTATCTACGACTTTCTATATTATATATTGTTTTTTTTTTTCTAATAATCTCAGCTTTCAAAGGATATATTATTCAGTTTCCAATTTATTTATTTTAAGCCACTTTACACCAATTTTTAATTTGATCAACTTAATTACTACAACATCTTATTACGACGTTCGTGGAGCCATTTTCAAGTCTGCCCATTTCACTTCTTATGCGAATTACATGTGTCTACTCATAATAAAATGTATCACGATGGCCTTGTTCACCTTTAACTTATCATGTGTCATTTCTCATTTCTCATTTCTATTGAGTGAATATGACAGTCAGAGGCAGACATGCTGAGATAGGCAGACTGAGATAGACCATTTTGGTTTTCGGTCGTATCATCATGATGCACATTTGTATTTAGTAAAGATACAGTTTAAGTTTAAGATGGAAAATTAGCCTAAGGTTTTTCAAAGAGTGATCTTCACCTTGATTCTAAAATATAAATATTAAAATTCGATTTTTAAGTTAATAGAAAGAACTTTAGGTAAATAGAAACTTCATATCAATTATTTGCTGCAACGCTGTTATAACTCGAAAATCATAAATTAAATTAAAGAAAAAAAAAGTTCCAAAGTTTTTTAAAAAGTATTATCAGAAATATTTTTAGGATATATTTTTAAATAATGGAAATGATGAAGCAGTGTTTTATCATTTGCTATTTGTTTTTTTAATGCAATCTGTATAAAAATGTATAAAATTAACGTTCTCTGTGAAATATCAGCTATACGGACAATATTGTTTTGTTTATCACTTTCCTACCTATACTAGGTAAGGAAATTATTGCAGTCGGGCTAAAAGTCGGGCCGTTTTCGACGGATCTATACGTTTCAGAGCAACCTGAGGCCGAAAAACACATTTTTAACCATTGGTATGTCTGCCTGTCTGTGCCAAGATTTTCTCGGGGACTACTGAACCGATCTTGTTGCGTCTTGTTTTTATTTTGTAGAATATTTATATATATATTTATATTTTATGTTTTCCAAAGTTAAAGAAAAAGAAATTTTAAACAAATATGAGAACCCCTTATTTCAACGAGCGTGGTCAAATTCTTGCAGGTCTGTAACCTGAGTAACGTGAATTCCCCATCATAGCAGTACTAGAAGTATCCTCTCTTAGATATCAATGGATATGCCGCTAAGAAAATAAACGGCGGAGATGCTGGACGATCAACCGTGTGACCAGGAGTACAGCTCTCAGCCCGTGGGATTGTCCTTACCATATTTCACGCTTTTTCCAGCGTGTACCCTTCGATATCGTGTGAAGGCTGACCCAGTAGACGGTCATGTCCCGTTCTCCATATGTTCCCAGGGTACCGATGTTCGGGCGCCAACTACCTTTGTCTGCATTATCCTGATCGGTGTGAAGATCCAGTTGGGAGGGTGTCATTGCACACATATTTCATGCTCTTCGTACTCCTTGTTATCATCATCAGGAGACATGCTGTGGCCAATCACACAATGAGATTTAAAACGCCCAAAGGCAGTGAAGATACTCCCCTCTATAACTGCATGCAAATTCTTCGGAAATAGTTCAATGTAGAAATTTCTTGAAGATTGCTATTGTGAGATGTCTCGACTTCTTATCCGATCCGCTCCATAATTTGAAATGTTCTCAACTGACATCAAAGGCATTATCTTTAAAGGGATACTGTTACTTATTTAAATTAATCAACTTGTTTTCTTAATTAGAACAAAAGAGTAAAACGACTTATTAATATTTAAATAATTTTACTTGCAGCCAGCCTGATACAGCTATTCATAAAATGGAACTATTCATTCCTCTAAAAAATCACCTTATTAAAAAGGTTAGGGGTGTTTTAAAGGATGTTTGTGTTTGAGTAATAAGAAAATGATCTATTAATGTGGATTTTTACATGTAGTTGGCAGGAACTAATTATAAAACAATACTTTTGAGCCATTAAATTCTACTTTATTTTTTCTTTCACTAAATTCTGAAGCCTTAGACCTTTTCAATGGGATTAAAAAACTAATTTTACAATTAAAAATATTTAAGCTACTCTGTCTATGTTACATTTTAACTTAATATATATATATATATATATGTATATAGTATAGTATAGTAACATAGTATATACATAGTAAGAGGATTTTCACTGCGTTTTCGAAATGGAAATACATGCTTCGAGGTCCCCTGAATCCGAATAAACAGTCTCACAAAATTGTCAGTATGTCTGTGTGTATGTGATCACTATAGCTCAAAAACAAAATTCACACGAAACTGAAATTATGTATTTAAGATAGGTATATAGCTCTGATGTGACAGCAATTGTTTCGTTAAAATCAGCTAACCGAAAGTGGCACATTGTGACAACGATTTATACATTTTATATTTTCTTTTCAAAAATGGCACAAACGATTTTGAGTGAACTCAGTGTATCGATGTATAATTAAATAATCTTTAATATCAGCTAACAGGGCTTATTAACCTAATTGGGAAACCGACCAATTCCCCGGACCTCTCTAGGCATATATAGCTCTGAGACTGGAGTTAAGTCGTGTACAAAAAGAGATGGAGTTACGAGGTTTTTATTGTCTACCGTCGATATAATAAATAGGGTTTATGTTATTTTAATGGCCTTAGTGAGTTTTTAAAGGTTAGCCGTAAGGTTTAAGGTTTAACTCCGTTAAAAATGCAGTTCAAAAACTTTTTAATAGCGCAATATTTCCAGAAATCCAGAGAGCTGTAAATGAAAGTTCTGTGACATTGGAAAATTAGGGAATAATAGCCCGAATATTCATAATTTTAAAATAATCCTTTTTTCCTTGAAGAAAAAAAAATAGCCCTTAAGAACTTAAACTGAAAGAAATGTAGGACTTAATGAACCTCTAATTGAAATGTGAAGCTGCTAATAATAAATCATAGGTATGCATTTTTTGTAATTTTATAATCACCTTTAACCTACTTTTGTAAATTACTAATTTTGTAAACATTATCTACTTATATATTTCCTTTTATTTGAGAAGTTCATGTATTATTTTACTTTTATCATTTTACTTTCTTTTTTATTACTAATTATTAATTCACATACTAATATGTTAATTTTTGTTTTCTATAATACAACCATACCATAGGTAAACTACTACACTTTTCTATGAACATGCGTCCATTCTAAGCATTGTGAGTATTTTTACATGTAAAGCAATTATAGTTGGACAATTTAAGTCTTAGGAATCAAAGAGCTGCGCCATTTGACGTTGACTTCAAAGAGATTGCATAATGTATTTCCTTACATGCCTTGCTAAGATTCTTGTCTTTAGAGAACTTTCAAAGTCTTAAGTTTAACTTACAAGCCGGTTGTGGATATATAAGATATTAATGATTAATTAATTTTATTTTGTTTTGGAAGCACAAAAGCATAAAAGCTGATGATTTTTATTGAATTGGGAATTTTTTTTTATAACATTTTCACAATTATTATTAAGCTAATTAGCAAGTTGGTTTAGTAGTTGAAACCTAAAGTGTGCACTATATGAACCAATTTTGGTAATGTGAGCTTATTGTTTTAACCAGTTACCTTGGAATTCCGGGTCTAACGTAACAAAAAACTAATACAAAAAAAAAAAAAAAAAACACCTGGAACATCTCCAACCACCGAAACTGCCCTCACAAATCCCTTAGGATAAGGGTTGAAAAGGGTTAATTCACCCGCAAGCTGTTGCCTCCTTGTTAATCTGGCCAAGATTAATTCTCCCAATAAAGTTAATTGGCGATCCTTCTTCTCACCCCTAAATCACCTCGTCCTTTGTGCGCCGGTTTGCTTTATTTTCCTTCCTCAATTTTTTTTCTCCTTTTTTCCCTTTTCCCTTTAATCCCCCTACCCGGAATGAGTCTCATTTTTAAGCTTTACAGGATTAGAGTTGTCTGGTAACTGAAACAAAAAGGATAACGGTAGGGTGGCCATTTCCTTTGATTTAAACCCTTGGGAAAAGATTTTAAAAGGAATGAAGAATTGGGATTTCTAGGGCTTAAATCGCTGAACCTGGAATTTATTCCCAAGAATAAAAAAAAAAGAACTCGACTAAAAAAGGGAATAATTCTTTTTCTCGAATATATTATTTAAATATTCTGAAATCAATAATTTTTAAATTTAGATATGTTTATTAATATAAAGTAATTGCTTTCGTAACGCTGTTAAAGAAAAATAAAACATTTTAATCTGTAACATAAAATAAATTGTTTCAATGTACAAAGCTTTGAAATCCATGTAAATTGCTCGTACGTATACAGAGTAGGCTGTATATTAACTATAAAAAGAGCTTGTAGGAGCAGAACAATCGATACTATTTTATTTATTATTATAAGAACAATCACTATCAAGTATAAACTCGATATCATAGGTAATTAAATAATGTGTTCATAATTTTGGTACTGACTGAGCTTCCAATACAAAAGGTTCGAATCCCGGTTCATGGCAGAAAATTATTTATTCTGTTTCATAGGCCATGGGGCGACCCTAGGTAGGTAGACCCTTCTGGTGCACACCCAACCTCTATAAAGTGGGTACCCTTAATTAAAATAATTAATTAGGGGAAAAACGTGGTGGTTGAGTCTGATCTCGGTCAAATCACCTCTTTGCACAACCGTAGACCAAGAAACAGTGCTTTCCCTAAATAGTACTGAACCCAAGACCCTTCATGGTTTGTAGAGGTACAGGTTCATGATTTTAATAAAAATATCCACAAAAGCCTCCATGACGTTACTACATAATTTAGATAAATTACAAGACTGGTACAAATTATGAAAAATTCGACTAAACGACGATAAATCGAAACACATTACATTTACACTTCGAAGAAATACCTGTCCTTCAATTTATATCGAAAACAACCGAATTCCTCAAACTGACACCGCCTTGGTCTTACCTTTGAGAGAAGGATGGCATAGGGCCTACATGTCAAAATGAAACGGAAAACCCTCAATAGACGACTCAAACTACTTTACTCACTTTTTTCCAAATCTTCAAAACTAGAACTGAGACAGAAACTAAATACACTTCCATACTTACTTAAACCAATATGGACTTACTCCTTGCAGATATACGGTATAGCTAAAAAGACATACTAATTCAAACTTCATACGTTCCAATAAAAAATATTACGACTTAAAACTAAAGCACCTTGGTACCTGACAAACAAAACTTTACATACCGACTTCCTCCTGCCTACAGTTGACCAACACATAAGAACTCTTTATAAACGATTTCACAATAATTTACAGGATAGCTAACATATTTATCAGAAATATGATTTCAGCTGACATCCCCATCAATACGAGGAGTTACTAAGGATGAGAGACTTCCATCCTTAACAAACCATTGTAATTGATTGAAGTCAGGGAAGAGGTACTGCTGGGTAGTTATCCTTTCCCGCACCAGACATGTCAGTTTGTTACTTCAATCAGAACATCTGCTGATTGTCAACAGACGTCGACAGGTGCAGATTAATACTTTTTTTTATTTCTTAATTAAAAAATTCTAAATAAAAATCATTTCTTATTGTATTAAAGAAATATAATAGTAAATTTGAAGATATGGATATAATGACGTGAGAACACTTGTTGAGAAACTACCCCATGGTAGCACTCTAATGATATGTCTACATTAGGAGAGCCATCTTCTTTTCAGACGCTCGGAGGGTTATCAGGAATTGAAGAGGAAGCAAGGTTAGAAATGAGAGGGTTGGGATGATTCTGAAGTTTATTATGGTAGGATAGGTATCTGGATTGGGCCCCAGATCTGAAACATAAGAAACATTAAGGTCATTATGGATGGTTTTATTTGTGTCAAAGTAGGGAGCATTGAGGATTTTACGAAGGATTTTGGATTGTAAGAATTGGATATGAGAGGAATTCGATGGTTTAGTAGAGCTCCATAGCTCAACTCCGTAAGTCCGAATAGGCCTTATTATAGTCATGTATATGAGTCTTTTGTAATTAATAGGAAGTTTAGAGCATTTGTCTAGTAAGTGCTGAAGTAATCGGAAACGTCAAACGGTTTCTTGTTTATACGTTTCAGTCTGGTATGAGGATTCCAAGTTAGACGTTTGTCCAAGTGGAGTCTTAGGTAGCGGATTTGTTCAACATGGATAAGTGGAGTATTGTTAAAGGAAACTGTTGGAAAGGGAGTGATAGGTTTACGACAGATTAATATTAAAAGATAAAAAAAATATATTCTTTTGATTAACAATATTAACTATTTTCAAAGATATTCTTGACAGTTGATGAGATTTAACTTATAACATACTACTATTTATAAACTAGTAATGGACTAATATAGTCTCAGTTTTAGTTATTTAGAATAGTTCAGTTGAAATATCATGACACTTTATACAAATAAAAAATATTCTACCTCGATTTATTTGGTATAATTCATCCAAATTACAAAGTTGTTGATATTTTATACATCTTTGACATAATGAACAGATATAAGCAAAATTCGTCTTTACAGTAAAACATCCTAATTCAATGTGAATTTCATATAGAAATTATTTATAATAATTTATATTTATTATATTTAATAATAATTATTATAAATAATTTATTTCTATTATTCTAGATCAGGGGTCTCCAAACTTTTTGGCCGCATTGGCACCTACCCCTAAATTTCAATTGTGAAATGAGCTTTTTAAGAGAAAATATTTAATTTAAGCAATAGATGTTGTTGTTACCTCGCGTTTGAGTGATTTACTAAAATTCATTTATTTAAAAATAATTTTTAAAATGTTACCCTGTAAAAATATAAAAAAACATTTGCGGGCTGGATTGAAGATGCTGGAGGGCCGAATCGTAGCTTGAAAACCCCTGTTATAGGTAATTATAATATTCACCATTGAAATAGATAAAAAAATAATGATATTAGACTTTTTTTATTTTCATGGACCTTGTTGAGTTCAAAATTTAAAGTAATGTAATTTTATTAAAAGAGTAGGACGAATTGATTATATGTTTATTATTGTAATAAAATAAAAATAGTTGTGAAGTTACAATAATATTAGTCTATGATTATATTGATTAACTATACCATCTATAGATAGTACTTTAAATGTATCCATTTATTTTGAAAGTTTACATTGAACTACGTATTTTTTCAAATCAGACAAAAACTAGATATTAACATGGTCTATAATTAATTCGGAAGATATGCAAATGAGGACAATTGAACTCAAGGCTGCGAAAGGATAACTTTAGTAGATGTGGATGCCATATGTCAGTGAATTTGTTAATACATTTTCAAGAAATGTTTCAACGATAATATTTTAATTTATTGTTTTAACAGTCTTTCAAAAATAATAGTGTTAAGTAAATTTGTTGAAATATTGTAAGTGTATTGGAACTCTCAGCCAGTTAACAAATTTCATTAATAAATTTAATAACCAAAATAAATATTAATGATATTTGCTTTGAGGGGAATAATAAAATATATATATTCTTAATTAATTATAATGATGTAGATTAATTTCTTTAATTAATTATATTACATGTTGTTTAAAATACATATAAATAAAATAGAGGCATGATTGTATAAAGTCTTAACAATCAACCAAGGTAAGACAATAACGAGCCTTTCGAGGAAAAAGCTGAATTCCAGGAGATCCCCACACTTCTCATTTCACTGCTTTGCTGGTATTGAAATATCGTGGAGCCTAACTGTGGACGTCGTAGCTCTTCTCTTTTTAGTTCTAGTGTGTTAGTTCTCACTATTAAAGTCGTATCTTTGTTTCAATAATAAAGGCTGCTTACTATTATTTGTAATGATAATTTATATTATAACGAAATAAATGATTATTATATCATCAGCAAAGTATACCCCATACATCTTTTCTTGAGAAACCCATTTTTTTAAAATAGTTTTTGTTGATGTGGATATCTCTAAAGGATGGCTAGAAACAAAATACCGTTATTCTTAAAAAAAATGTCTATGTTTTTAAATTAACGAGCCTTTGTATAAAAAACAAACGTAACAATAAAATAAACAAAACAAATATTTTATTGAAGTGAGTTCAGCTATATGATAATTTTTAGGTGGGTCATTTCGATTATGATTAATTTATAAACGTTTCAGATCAGTATATAAAATATTATTAATTTTCCTGCTATACATTTGAGAGTTGTCATCACAACGATTGATTATTTTTAAGTATTAAAATGTTTTATTCTGTCAACAATTTATTAATTTAACGCAATTCAATGGTCATAAGTCAAACATTTGGAATCTCACTGAGAAATTAGGAGGGAATTAATTAATTTAATGAAATATTGAAATTCATGAAAAAAAACTTGAATCATAATATAATTTGATCACATAATAGAGAAAAAAGACGGACTATAAAAATATTTGGCCTATATAACCTCGTTATTTTCATATGTTGGATATTTTTGTAACCTCTTTTCTCGATTTCGTGATAAAATTATGTTCCTTATTAAATTGAGAATGGTATTCCTTTGTCTGAAGAATGGTAAAGTTGAAAATGCCTCATTTCCGAGAATATTCGTAAATAAAAAAAGTTGTATGTTACAATAAAATGAAGTTTCCATTCACGAAGTTTTAGTTTTTGATGGATGTTAATAATAGGAAGTTACTAGTTTAAAATGATATGTTAATTTCAAAGCCAGGAAAAATTCGGATGGGTATTATTTTTCTTCAAGCTTATGCAGATCTTTGCAAATTACATGTTACAAAACTAATTTCTTTGTCTGCTGTGAATATAAAAGAAAAAGAAAAATCTGCATCATTTGAAGTGTCCTTGCTTTGGTCTATAGTACATTATACTTTTAAAATTTTATAATATAAATAAAATTGCTTATACATATGGATACAAGTCAGTATTATACATTTATTGCTTTAAGGTATTATCCCTTCCCGATGCATGCATTATAGTGGTATTACATATATGATTGTTTGGTATAATCGTTGTTTCAAAGCATTAAAAAAAGAAAGGTCCCACCGAGATTTGAACTCGGATCGCTGGATTCAAAGTCCAGAGTGCTAACCGTTACACCATGGGACCGCTGATAACGGCTATCTAATGAAAACAAATAATTATTAATCAAGTAGCTGATATATAGAGTTTTTAAACATTTGAATGAAAGCTTGAAGATAGTCGTCTTCGTTTACTGAATAGAGTTATACCAACTAGAGTACAGAACACTTATATTTAATTTTTATTTCAAATATTTATCAGAGTGAATAGAGAATTTTTGGATGAAGATTATCCGACGAAGCTGTAAACGTTACGCTTTTCTGACCCAAGCGCAGTCAAATTTTGAAATTACAGGTCATAAATCAACCTCAGATATTTAGATGAACAGTTCAACATTTGCATGACACGGTCTTTCCATGTCAATTCAACACGAAGCCCTCACCATACCTGGCTTTTATAAAATTTGGTACAGTTGTACTATACGTAGAAAATTGGAAAAAAATGAAAATTTACTGATCAACTCGTTTTTAAATTAGATAGCTGTAACACATAAATGGATACAAAAGATCATTAAAAAATAAGATTAAAAATTGATTTAGAAGCTTTTATAATTATGTTAGAGATTCTGAGATTGATGCCATTTTACAGAATATTAAAAGATATTTCCTATAGTATACATATTAAATAGCTTAATATTAGACATTTTTTTTCAAAATTTCAATTTTCTCCGAAAGTACACAATTTGAAATTTTTATTTTTTTCTATGAGGTAGTGTTACAGTAAATCATAGGGAGAAATATAAACGTAGGATGACAGTGTTTTCTTAGGGACAACAACTATAGCGTATTTTTGTGTTTATTGGTCGTATTTAATGAGCGTAATTACCTGTTCACAGTTACCGTCTCTTGCTTCTATCCACCTTAACGAAGAGCCGTTTAATTTATTTTACTGTTTCAATGGCACCATCCACAAGTTCCGCCGATACAGATACATTGCATCTTATCAATACACGTGGATCGAGACCTGGATTTATCGCTGGGAATAATCGTTCTGAAGCACAAACGTAATTCACTAAAAAGGAATAAATAAATACTAATAAGGAAAAAGAAAAGAACAAAAACGACTTCAAACATAAACAATACAGTGCATAAATATTTTTCTCTGTATAGTTTATAGTAATATAAGTAATTATTCCAAAACAAATAGAACAATTTGCAACTGTATGTTGAGGGCATACAAATTTTCATTAAAATAGAAATTCTCACTCATTCATGTGATTCACAAACCAGGTCACAACACATACAATCCTTTGTCCTACAGATCAATTATCCTTCTAATCCTAAATTTTTGAAAAGTTAATATTCAAAAGACTTGTTGACTTATTGATTAAAAGATAATACCTTACCATCAGTTCGGCATTCGCACATTTCATTCAACAACACACCAATTACATAGATTTATTGACAAGATTCCTGGAGCATTATAAGAAAAACTATATGCAACTAGTGTATTTTCGGATATTATTTGTTTATTATTTGGATATTTTTTTTTTTTTTTTTTGTTATGAATATGTTGAGTATTTTAATTAATTTTAGAAAATATAATACATATTTAGAATTGCAAATAATTTTTATTTTATTTATTTATTGAGTATTACAACAATCTGTCTCTTGGACATGGGTTATAGTGAGGTAGGATAATATTCACACAATATGTACAAAAATATAAAATAAATAGAAGCCAAATAATAATCAAAAGTATATACAATAAATAATAAAATAAAATAACAAAAAAAAGAAAATTAAAACTATGCAAAAAACAAAACAAATGCATACCTATATATAATCAGGGAACTCCAGGAGAACCCTGCGCAACTTTCTCGACCGCATCACTGGTACTAAAGCCGGCGGAGATTGATCGAGAGCACGCAAATAATTAAAAATAAATAATCAAATTACTATTTCAGTATTTTTATAATAAATCAGAAACTTTAAATTAGGTTATCTCAAATTTATTAATATGTTACTTAAAGCCTTTAGCAATAAACTGACGATATGTTGTTCGTTCGCTCTCTTTGATTCATAGAAAACGGTGAACTCAATATTTATTGTTGTATAGCCTGAGAGTGGTCAGTTAAAATTCCTTTAATATTTAAAATGCTCTTAGAATATAAAATCATTTTAATACTTAAAATCATTAGAGTACCTTAAATACTAGACTGCTGCTTATTATACATACAACTAGAATGAATAATTAGCCGTGAGCAACTAGAGACCCTCATCTACTTAAATCATCCCCGGTAAAGATAGCTGGAGTAGATAGAAACTGGAGGGGTTGATAAGTCCACCAGTAACCACTGCTGGATTTCCATCTCCAGCGGTGTGTCCTGTGAATTATCACTAAGCCACTGAATTACCACTAAAGCACTAAATTACCACCCACCACTAAATTAGGCCTACCACTAAACTTGGGCTAATAGAGGTCCCGATTGCGCTTATACGTTGCTCCTCCTTACACATCTATTATAAAAGAGAATAATCTACGATCCCAATTTTTTTTCGTAATATAATTTCTAGTTTTCAAAAATTGTAAATTGTATACCTATTAAAATTATAGCGATATTAAAATATTAATTTAATCTTGTCTCTATAATTTAGTACAAACTGGTAATTATCGCATTATTAACTTATTGTGTTATCGTCGGTCTCAAATTAAATAAAATGAAACGAAATTTTTTTTTTAAACTAAAGTCCCATAAAGAAAATAACTAAGAAGTATGTAGAAAAAACATCTAATAGAAAGACATCTAGAAATAATACTTACATATACAAAAATAAAATAAATAACCAATTGTAATTATATAATCTAAAAATTCTTGCAAGCTTCCGCAAGTTTGAATGCGGAGTAGGTGGTGGAATACGAGTTTTTTAAAGGAATATGTGGACGTGGTTAAGAAGTTTCAAAAAGAGGCAGCACAAATGATGAAGGATTTGCTGAAGGAACTGGTTTTATGCGAGGGCATACCATCATTACATCAATACATAGATCTAGGTCTGGTATTAAGAGAGTGGACAGAGGAACGTAGAGTAAGGTATCCTCGGATGTAGGAAGGATTTATGGTTCTGAGGACTTAAAATACCTGGAAGGAATTGCCGTTAGAAAGTAGGATAAAGTAGCTTCAACTCAGTGTATGAGCAGGAAACCTGGGATTCCCAAAGATGAATCTCATGAAGCAATTCATGATTCTCTTCAGTCTCATCTCCAGTCTTGCGGACAGCTCTCCATTCACCAAGCAACCATAGCGAAAGTGGGTCCATTTCCATTTCCATTTCATCATTCATGCCAATATCATTTGATCATTCTTTCATCATTCATTCATTCATTCATTCATTCATTCATTCATTCATTCATTCATTCATTCATTCATTCATTCATTCATTCATTCATTCATTCATTCATTCATTCATTCATTCATTCATTCATTCATTCATTCATTCATTCATTCATTCATTCATTCATTCATTCATTCATTCATTTCATTCATCATTCATTCATTCATTTCATTCATTCATTCATCATCCATTCCTCATTATTTCATCATTCTTCATAATTCATTTCTATTTCCATTTTATCATTCATTCGATCTTTTATTTCATCAATCTTTCATCATTCATTTCCATTTCATCATTCTTTCATCATTCATATCATCATTCATTTCCAGTTCCATTTCCATTTTCATTTCATCATTTCGACATATATGAATTAATATTTTAATTGTATTTCAAAATGATTTCTTATAGATAAAAATGTTAGGATAATGTTAAAATATCAAATAACAAAAATAAATAAAAATCAATCCAAAAAGAAATCAAAAAAGTTTAGAAAATTTTTTATATATATTAAGAACAATCCAACATTATTGTATATATAAACAAGGCTACTGGGACTGTCTTTTAATCCTTTTGTTTCTACAAAACATAAGGATGCTAAGTTGTATATACCTTTAGTGTTTGCGAAGAGGCATAATGAGAACCTTGCAGGAATTATATAAAACTTGTATTGTGTATTTTTTAGGACAACCCCTTTTCAATTTGGTGAAATCATTACCAATAGGTTGGGTAATTGTTTTCATTGCCTTTCAATTGGTTTAATTGTTATCATTAGCAGTATAAAAATTATAATTTTATTATGTTTACTCTATTATTGTAAATTAATTTCCTCGATGTATGTTAAAATAATTTTACTTGTAAGTATTAAATATAAATAAATAATTTTGATTTTATTAAAATATTTGTCCATCTATTTTTGTAATTATTGCCCCTTCAGCTAGCGATCAAGACCCACAATACTCAACCACTTTGTGTATAGCATATTCATAACTTTGAAGGCGCAACTGTTGCATTGAGTGATTGGTATTATTAAAAATATTTACCTATTAGGTTTGTGCTTTATTTCCATTAACATCTATAAAAATACATATTAGTTACATTTGGTATTTAATAAAGAAAGATAAGTACTTTGAAGTGATAGATGGTTGATCGGTGTTAATTGATAACGTTTTAGTCAGATAGTAGGAAAAAAAAATTAAATGGAAACATTACTATATATTATTTTTATTTTCTTATAAGATCCAACTCTTCCACAGAACTGTGTAAAAACCGTATGACCTACATAACTTACGTTGTATGACGATTGAAAAAAAAATTAAAGTAAAAATAAAATGACAACATTATTTAAAGATATGTAAGAAGTTACAAAAATTAAAAATTAAAATAATGGTATAAGTAAATAGAAAATATGAAATATACCAAAATAATATTATAACAAAAATATCATAAAATAAATAAATGATAATACATATTTAAACATTATTTCTAGATTGTACGTGACTAAAAAGCTCTCCCTCAATCTCCATTGGTTTTGGTACCACTGACGGTTGAGAGAGTAGCGCAGGGATCTCCTGGAGTCAGTTGTTTCAGTTTATTTTATAATTTCTGTTCATATAGTGTGAATGGAGTCTTACCTCGCTATAATTATTGCCCAATTGAAAGAATATTATATTACTCATTAAATAAATGAAATGTTAAAACAATTTCTAGAGTTGTTCATTTAACGTTTTTATATAGTCTTAACACTTTGACTGAGGGAGCTCATTTGCGAGTTTCTACCATACGTTGCATCCTAAAATCCACAAAGACATCCTAAAGAACGGATTTTTTTGTTCTCATAAATTTGTTTAAAATCTTATTTTGAGCCATCCTGCAATATCTTAGCTTTCAAAAATGTATTTTAACGTTTTTGTTCAAGTTTTGAAAAATGGGATATATGCCTTCCCGGCCGCACATAGCAATGCAAAATCCCTCAACACTTCGCTTTCTTGCTTATTTGCTCATTTCGTAAAAGCAAAATAGCGGAAAATTTTTAAGAAAAGATCATAAAAATTAAATTATAAAATTTATAAAAAAAATGACAACGACGCAGGGATTATTCCAATTATATATTTTTTTGTATTTACAATTTTTTTTCTTACCTAAAAAAAATCCATAATGAAAATAGCGTAATTATAAATTTTATTATTGAACTTACATTTATTTTGAGTTTAAAAACATTTTTATCTTTTATGAGATATATATTTTGTTTTTGGGTGGATGGAAAAATGATAAAACAACTAAAGTTTCATTTTAATCCTGTATATTTTTACATTTATTAATTTTTTTATTACATTATAATTTAATTATATATATATTTATTTGTTTAGTAGACAGAGAATCACGTGTATCGAAATCAGCATTTTTTTTTTAAATATGCCTCTCTTTATCGGCTTCCGCCAAAACAATCAATTAAAACCAAAATTAAAAAAAAGAAAACCTTATTAACATTTATTTTATGTAAAAAACATTTAAATAGAATATAAATAAGATCATGGATATGGCACAAATAATAGAGAAACGACATATCTTAGGTTCAGAATAAATCTACACCGTATAGCTTCCAAATGGTCGGAATCCGGAACAACTTCACTGAGGTAACTACAGGGTACTAACAAAAGCACTGACCAAGCCACAAGTCGAATGGTGTTGGCAGGACTTGTCCCTACCTGTTTGAATGACGACCATTCAGATGGGAAGATGTTTATCCCAGCCGCACGAGTAGCCCAACTCACTACCGCAAAGCAAGTATCTCGCCCCCACCAGTGATCCGACTCTTAACAGGATGGCATGTATCCCATCCGTGGTCAAAGGGTTGATGAATGAATGAGCATATCATAAAAATAATGTTCGTATAAACGGATGAACCTTTTATATACTTATCAAAATTCTTTAGAATTCGTGTTTTCTTTTCATCTATAACTGTCAACATCAACTAACGGAAATTAATAAAAAAAAAAAAAGAAAGTAAATTTAAACTTATTTATAGTACCTTGAAGAAAATAAAGCGCTTCCATAGCTAGTATAATCAATTACCATGCCAGATCAAAGAAACCTTAGACAAACAAATAAACAAATTGCTCAAGACAGCTTCAGCCAAAAGGCAATAAGATATTGCGGGATTTTCGATGTTGACAGCAAAGATGCCCTTGTTGGATTATTAAAAGAAAAAAAAATGAGAAGCCGAAAACAATTGTGGATTGAGGATTATTTCCATTTCCTTTTTAACTTAAAAATTGTTTTAAAAAACTTCCTCTTAAATATTCAACGTAAAATAATAATCACTTATATTTATAAGTATTTTTTGGTTGAAATCTGTCATAAAGTCTCTATAAGCAGATTTATTGTCATGTTTTGGATATGGATACCTCAATACCTAAAATATTAGAAGAATAGTACCCAATAGTACCCAGAATATTACCCATAATAGTAGAATGGTACCCAGCAGTATCTCTTCCCTGATCTTTGTTTATTTCCTTACAAAAGAAAAGGAGAGCTCTCATCCAGCTCCTTTTCGGTCGCCTCTTGATGAGTGCTTCAGATGTAATTATTTTGTTTATAAGTCTATTGTTGTGTCCGTTTAGTTTAATATAAACTTTGAAGCAAAGAATTGGTATACGTTGATCGGTCGTTGGTTTTCGTAAGTCGGTATGTAATGTTATGTTGTTTACTTACCAAGGAGCTGCTGTTATAAACATTTAATAACATTAAAATTTTCGATTCAATGGATTGTAGTTTTTGTAAGTGCTTCTTTTCTGCTGAATCTTAAATCAGTGAGGCGTGTGTCCATTTAGGTTTAAGTAGGTATTCTGATGTCGAATTTTATAATATTAATTTTATTTATTTAATAGTGTTACTTATATATCATTAGTTCTAATTTATGGGGTCCTGATTCGTATCATTTTTGAAGCGACTAGAACCAATATATATTAAATATAAATGAATGTATGTCTGTCTGTTTGTCCTTTAGGCATTACTGAACAGTTCATCCGATCGCCATGAAACTTTGGGAAGTTGTTCCGTACACTTCTGGAAAGGTTTCTGGCATAGTACTTCTGTCTTCCGATAATTTTATATATGTAAAAAAAAAATGTAAATGTTTTTCTGTTAAAAGCCGCAAATGCGGTGCTATAAACTGTAGGGCCAAAACGGATTTAACGATTTTAACGAAACTTGGTTAAAGTCTTCCCCTTGAAACCCTTTTAATTTATGTGTATAACATACTTTCCTGAAAACAAGCTGAAAAATGTTACGAATTAATTCAATATTTTATTTGACGATAACTAAAAAAGTACAAAATTTTTTATTAATACCCATATTTATTTGAAAGATTTCTGATTTGCCGACAAAATTAAAAAAAAAACCATTGAAATCGGTCGATCCGTTGCAGAGTTATAGAGGTTTAAACCTTTACTGCTTTCCAAGGCCATTTCCTTTTTATTTATTTTTTGTTATTGATTAATCGAAACTTTTATAATTACTACAGTAATTGAAATTATCACATGAAAAAGTGATATGATTCTCCTTATGTATATATGTATAGATCAATGCTATTATATGCTCTTTATATTCATTTTTTTCCCTTCCAATGTATTCTGGAAGTAGTATGATACATTTCATATATTTGATTTGATATTATTTAAAAATATTTAACTCTTATCACCGTAATACTTATCACCGTTTATGTTCCTTTTAGAAATCAGTTTTTATTAATTTCAGTTTATTTTATTTTTTTATAAATTCTTTTCTCTAACATTATGTTGAAATAAGGTTGTGACATTTACCGTAGGATTTCTTTGATGAGTATGGTTTATTTAGAGCTTCCTGACGAGGACCACGAGGATATTGACAAGTTATGGGTAGAGATCAGGGATAATATTAAAGCGGTCGGTAATTCGTGTCTAGGGAAAAAGGAAAATAAGAATAACAAACCGTGGTTTGATGAAGATTGCTTAAACATGTGCGAAAAACGAAAAGCCGCTAAATTAAAAGCTCTAAATAATCCTAGCGAAGACAATCTGGAATACTTCCGAACCTCAAAGAAAGAAACGACAAAATTGCTCAAAAATAAAAAAAGGGAGTATCTTAAAAATAAAATAATTGCAATAGAAAATAATAGAATCGAAAATAACGTAAGAGACATGTACAAAGGTATAAACAGATCACGTAAATGTGTAGGGCCCGTAACGTCTGGAATTAGGGATGATAATAACAATATTCTGACCGATCCGGCTGACATATTGAATAAGTTTAAGGACCACTTTGACAATATTTTAAATACGGGAAATTATGATCTGTGTCCTCCTTCTGAGTACCAGAGTGCTGAACCGTTAATAGAAGGACCAAGTAAAGAGGAAGTTGAAGTAGCTATCGGAAAATTAAAATCATATAAAGCAGCGGGAACCGATAATATTCCTACTGAACTAATTAAGGCATGCGGGGAAGCTGGAGTTTCTAAAATACATCGGTTGGTTAAAAAGATCTGGGTGAATGAGAAATTACCTGAAGAATGGAAAGAATCTATTCTTATTCCGATTCACAAAAAGGGTCCGAGGACGGATTGTAATAACTATCGAGGAATTTCACTCCTTCCGGTATGTTATAAAATATTTACTTTAATCTTAACCAGTCGAATCACGGAATACGCCGAGGAAATTATCGGAGACTACCAATGCGGATTTAGACGGAATCGTTCGACTATTGATCAAATATTTTCTTTACGGCAAATATTAGAGAAAAAATTGGAGTACAACGGTATTGTTCACCAGCTGTATATAGATTTTAAAAAGGCTTACGATTCTATTGACCGTCAGAAACTGTATAATATTCTAATCGAGCAGGGTATTCCTAAAAAATTAGTAAATCTAGTCAGGATGTGCTTGACGGAGACACTTAATAAAGTTAGAATCGGTAATAATCTGTCCGAAAAATTTGAGGTTCGTTCGGGTTTAAAACAGGGGGATTCCCTTTCGCCTGTCCTGTTCAATTTGGCATTAGAACATGCCATTAGGGAGGTAATGCGAACCGAGAAAGGGTTGGATCTGGGAGGTACAACATCCGTGCTGGGCTATGCTGATGATCTGGTACTGTTAAGCGAAGACCTTGAAACTATAAAACTAAATACGACAACGTTAATGAAAGCCGGTAAAGAACTAGGACTCGAAATAAACGTGGATAAAACAAAATATATGGTTAGCTGCAAAAATGGCGATACTACTGGTGATATCGATATAGATGGTAATATGTTTGAGCAGGTAGATAAGTTTAGGTATCTAGGTTCTACGATAACTAGAAAAAACGAAATTGAAGAAGAAATTAAGGTTAGACTGAAGGCGGGAAATGCTTGTTATTTTTCTGTGACAAAACTACTTAGTTCGCGCTTCTTGTCCCGAAACTTAAAAATTAGAATCTATAAAACAATTATCTTGCCTACAGTTCTTTATGGGTGCGAAACTTGGCCGCTTACATTAAGGGATGAGCAGCGTCTGAAGGTTTTTGAAAATAAAGTATTGCGTAGAATATTCGGACCGAAGAAGGATGAGTTAACCGGAGAGTTCAGACGGTTACACAATGCCGAATTGCGTGAACTGTATCCGAGTAATATAATTGAGATAATTTCAACGCGGCGAATCAAATGGGCTTGTAAAGTTGTTGGGCTTAGTAACGAGAGAATTCCTAAAAGATTAATATTTGCTGTGCCGAATGGTAAGCGTCCGAGGGGTAGACCGAAGCGAAGGTGGGAGGATTGCATTAAAGCCGATCTGAAGGGACTGGGTTTGGACGGCGAACGGTGGAGGGAGGTGTGTAATAAGCGATTGGTGGTGTCGGCATCGAACCTTCGGGTTCGCTAAGCCTTTTATTATTATTATTATTGTTACTAAGAAGAAGCAAGTAATCAACTAGCTTAGGAGGGGTATCGAAATATTTTAAGGAAGGTGGAAGGCACTAGCGGATCCAGGATTTAATTTTGGGGGGGGGCTTCAGCCCGAAAGTTGTTTTTTTCATAAAAATGACGATAATTACTTTGGAAAAAAAGAAAGAAACTAACTACCTGTATGAAATTGTGTTTAAGTGATTCCTAAAGCCCTTTTAAATGTAATCACACGAACAATAATACTTTAAGAGATACTTTCAAAATATTTTTTTCGATAAAACATGGATATATTTTACCATTTTGGGAGGGCTTCAGCCCGAAAGCCCCCCTCCCCTCCCCCCCCCGTAGATCCGCCCGTGGTGGAAGGCAGATCTAATGCAAACGAAATGAACGCTATGATAAATGGTATAGCGCAATTTCAATGCATTGCCATGATTGATATTTAAAAATCTTTAACATTGAAACAGTATCGTAAAATATTTTGAACCACACGTGTTGCTTTTACGTCCAACTTATGGTGCTTTTTTAATAAATATGTATAGTTGTACCTTATATTTTATAATAGTAGAATTATTAAACCACGCATGTATTTAAATGCAATGTTTAGCCAAAATATCAAGGCAATGGGTAAAGAAATTTCTGAGATTTATGAGTTCAAACAACCAAACATTTACATTTTTATTTTCCATAAACTGATCAACACAAAGTTGAACATTATAATAATAAAATTAAATATGAAAAAAAAATCATTAGAATTAGTTTAAATTGAAGCTATTTTATAGACAAATTTGTTTCCCTACTTTTTAAAACTGACAGATGTTCTTTGGTATTAACCCACTCATATGCGCTTTCTATTTAAATGCAACGTTAAGCCAAAATTTCAAGGCAATGGGAGAGGAATTTTCTGAGATTTAAGAGTTTAAACAACCAAACATTTACACTTTTATTTGCCATAAAATGATCAACATATAGTTGAACGTTAAACAATACATTAAATTTAAAAAATAAATAAATAAAATTAAATATGAAAATATATGAGTGGCTTGACACCAAAGAACGGTTTTCTGTCATATTCAGAAAGCGAAGATAAAGTCAATTTTAGTTTTATAAGCTCAACTCAGACTGTTTCTGATGATTAAAGGCGTATTCAAATAATAAATAAGTAAAATTAAATATGAAAATATATGAGTGGCTGATATCAAAGGACGGATTTCTGTTATTTTAAGAAAGCGAAGATAAAGTCAATTTTAGTTTTATAAGCTCAACTCAGACTGTTTCTGATGATTAAAGGCGTATTCAAATAATAAATAAGTAAAATTAAATAAAAATAAATAAAATTAAATATGAAAATATATCAGTGGCTTGATATCAAAGGACGGATTTCTGTCATTTTAAGAAAGCGAAGATAAAGTCAATTTTAGTTTTATAAGTTCAACTCAGACTGTTTCTGATGATTAAAGGCGTATTCAAATAATAAATAAGTAAAATTAAATATGAAAATATATGAGTGGCTGATATCAAAGGACGGATTTCTGTCATTTTAAGAAAGCGAAGATAAAGTCAATTTTAGTTTTATAAGCTTGATAAGTTCAACTCAGACCGTTCTGATAATTAAAGGCGTATTCACTCAGATGATTCATGTTCAAGTTGAATCATGAAAAAAAAACCTTAGGATTAGTTTAAATTGAAGTCATTTTACAGACAAATTTGTTTCCCAACTTTTTAAAAATTACGGATGTCCTTTGGTATTAATCAACTCATATATGCTTTCTATTTTCTTTCTTTTCCATTTTGCCAGTCTAAGCAACAGCATCGCGTGGCCAGGTAAAGCTAGTATGAAATAAAAACATATGAGAAGTTTGTCTTTATTTCTAGATTTCAAAGCAATAATAGAATCTAAATGTTATTGATATTGTTTGGATTTGGAGAAACCCTGAGGGGTTATGAATGATTTAGATAATGACCGAGAAAACAAAATCCTCCGAGAATTTAAATACTTTTTTTTTTTTTTTTCTAAAGAGTAAGTAAGTGTTTTAGAAAACTGTAGAACCGAATCTGACTTTCGTCCTCAAAACAAAAATTTAATAGACCTATTTTACTGAAAGCGTATTTTGGTTTGTGTAGTTTACGACACATAATAATCCATAATATATATAGAAATTATGTTTTTACTTAAAAAGTTAAGCGATTTTTATCTAACAACATAGAAATCCGCAAGAAAGCAAAACAAAACAAAACAATCTGGTGAAGTGCGTGCATCACACAACTTATCAACCTTAGAGTAGATAGGTATTTTCATATAGGAAGTACAAGTGAAAACGTCATATAAAACTTCATATAAAACAATTAATTGTCATGTTTTTCCAGCCCCACGAATCAGTTAAATTTACATATTTGCATCACTTTTCATTTCCTTTTACGATGGTGTTAAGTACCAAAGAATACTAATGATTGTATGAGAAATGGATCTTTTGAAAAAATTCTGAGTTTTATTGGAAATATTTTTTATGAAACTCAACGAAAAAATAACTTAACTTTAGTAAATATTTGCTATTATTAGGCTTATATTAGTATATCCTCAACATTTTGAGTGGAACTTTTATTGAAAAAATATGGATAAGATGGATCTATAAAAGTTAAACAAACAATATGACACTTTGTATAGAGGAAGAGATCGAGCTTCGATAGGTTCCTACCCTTATTTCCCCTTTAGTTACCAAAAAATGTTCTTCATTTACTATATTTGACCATTTTTGATATCATGTCCAAATGTGAAATGGGTAATTATTTCAAATTAAAAAAAAATTAAGGTACTTTAGAGGAAGAAAATTCGGCATGAAAGTTGTATCAGGTTGTATCGACGAGGATAAAACATACTTTAACCTAAAAACCGCTAAATTTTACACTGGTGTAACTAATTTAATGAAAATCAATAAAGCTGTTTTTGAGAAAATAGTAAAAATGTGTTAACTCGATGATATATGGTATTAATTCCGGTTTGCCGATTTTGCCGAAAAAAGTTGCTGTAATATCTCCGGCATATACGAACCTTAAATACGCAATTTCAGTTTCGTTTTTGAGCTAGACTGATCACATACATAAACACACACACAGACCATTTGGTGGGACTTAGTTGTTATGACTCAGAAGACCACAAAAAGTATATTTCCGTTAAAAACTCAGATTCGAATATTTTCACGAAAGCAATACTTTCTCTTACTATATATTACATATATAGGTAATTGAAAGTAAACAAAAAATACAATATTTTAATTTATATGAAATTAAAATACTGTTACTATAATTAATTACTATTACTATCAATTCGTTCTTGGTTCTAAAGGCGTTTATCTGAAACGAACAATATTTTAAAATTATCAGGTTTTGGAAAATGTTTATTTGATACCGTGATTATTTTGGCACATTTCCCAATCTTAAATTCACCAAGCTTTTAGTAAATTTGTTAAGCATTTTTTTTTTTTGTTTTTATGAACTGTATATAAATAAAATTCCGCACACTGTAAGAAGATACGATGCCTTAGTAACGTCGTTACTAAGCCAGAATATGTTGGAAAGATAACAGAATGAGTTGATGCTAACAACCAATGACAGAAGAGCTAGCAGGCCGTCATCTAACGGGAAGGAGCCATGGCGGTGACAGTTTGATGACGTTACTCCCAGCCAATACACTTTATACATATTTATGTATAGGGTGCCCTTTTTACATTCTCCTCCTGTCAACGTCCCTCTAAAGCCAACGTCAATTTTGTGCTTTTCCCGACCGACTCTTATGTTACATTTGAATGTCAAACCATTTGACATCTACTCAACGGAGGTCTGTAGCTTTAATATCCATGTTTCCGCCCTGATGGAAAAAGGGAATTCGAAATTGCGAACCTTTAAATATAAACACTACTATACGCGTTCGACAAAATTTTAGAAATTATTTAATACAGAAAATTACAATTTTTCAATGTAGTACATAATATATGATTCTTGCAGTGGAAGCTTGGAGTTAAGTTAGGTATTGCAGGAGGTAAGGATGGGTCATAATCTGATTATGTCTCTTGATAGGAACTTATGAGGGAGAATAATGGCAGCAAGTTTCAATATATGGCCAATTGCTCCATGAATCGTTGTTTAAGTTTACACATAATTCAAATCTATAGCTGTACTTTCTTGTGCGGTAGATGAACATTGAGCTCAAGAAACCCCACCGCATCTATTTGATTAATATGAATTAATCATTTTAACTGTATTAATATTTTAGATTTATGCTTTATAAAAAATAAATATCAAAATAATTCTTTTTTTTTTCTTTTCAAAATCTGTAATTTTTTTTAACTGACTGTTTTATGACAACGCATCCTTAGCACCATTTAGCGATATTGAAAAAGTTAAACATTAACATTCAAAACTAAAACTTACACAGAAATTGAACGCATACAATTACTTACTAAAACCTATTTGGACTTACGCATCAGAGATATTTGGAACAGCTAAACAGATTCACATAAACAAACTTTAAATATTTCAAGCAAAAACATTCAGGACAAACACAAAACCACCTTCGTACGTTAGCATCATAACGTTACACACTGACCTCCCTATGCCGACTGTAAACGAACACATACGAACTCTTTACAAACCCTTTCACGACAATTTACATGGCCACTTCGCAAATGCCAGGTAACGTCCGTAGGAGGCTGAAGAGGAGCTGGATGATGGACCTCCTCGCCTAATGTAGATATCACGCCAGGAGGAGGTGCCGCTGGGTCCTGCTCTCCCTCTTGCCTTACATGCCATTATGTTGTTTTTTGCTTCCTCACTACCGAAGGGCATATCACCTACTATCGTTTATTCGATTTTAATAACATGAAAATTTTAGGAATTGTGGTGGTTGGTGTCTAGATGATCCCATATCAATTCTATTAAATTCTAACCCGCACTTCTGCTTACGCTCGCCCAATCGCATTTTTGTAGATATGCTAATATTTCAGAAACTGCTGGTTCGATTTGGCTCAAAGTGGGATAAAAGGTAGGTAGTTGTGAAAAAATAATTTAAGGTCAATTTTATGGAATTCTGTCCACTGGTTTCTCTTATATATGAGCAAACGTGTTTTCCTTGATACGCCTACATCTCTAAAACCGTAAGTTCGATTTGGCTCAAATTTGGAAGGAATTTAGGGATTGATAAACGTAAAATGAAATAAGCATCAATATTATCAAATTCTATCTACTACTCAAAAAAAAAAAAACTTCCGCTTTTGCAGATCAGCAATTAAACGGCGCAATCGACCCAAACTTGGAGCAAATTTAGAGAACAGAATAGAAATTACTTAGTATTAATTTCATTGAATTCCATATAATAATTAAAATTAATATAACTAATTTTTAACGATATAATAGCTGTGAAATGTTGAAGGCACTGATCATACGGAGTAGGAGTTAGGTTATTAAATATTGTTATGGAATTATAAAATTCTAGGTTTTATTCAAAAAAGTAATTGGTACTGTATTGTTTTATCGATTCTAAACCTTACCAGCGTGACACTTACGGCCTTTACTTAGATTTCGTGTAATTATTAGTAAATTTAAAGTAATTTTTACTCTAAATTTGAAAAAAAAACAACATCTTATTTCTAATTGTTTCCATTTCCATTCAAGTTTAACCAGTTTGTCTTTGTCTCGATTTCCTCCTTAAATATCGAAGTTCGTTAACTCCGAAAAAACAAGTTGAGTTTTTCTATGGATTTTCTAGTTCCATCCATTTTACGAACTGAACACGCATCTATTAAGTATATATCACTACTGTTAGTGCAAATGGTCGTATGTAAAAATTTTTAACTTTTATTCTATTTGTGCTAAAGATGATATTTTGTAGCCTGCAACTGATAGAAGTAGTGTACTACTACAGAAAATAGCTTATGACTATAAAATATAAAATTATACTAATAAAGCATAAAGAAATAATGAATTTTTACTTACGACGTTTTGCACTATCAGAAGTGAAACGCAGGTTCAGTATGCATTGGTATTTTTTTTTTTAATCAAGAATAACCAAAATGGATTCTTCAAATACGGGCCTCTTTCTTATTTTAATATTAGCTAGTAACCAAAATCCGTGGATATCAAACCCGCGAATGTTGAGGGGTAACTGTATTTCTGAATCGGCTTCTCCCAGAGATTTTATTCTCTTACGAAAAATTGTGTACCTTGTATTATAGATATAATTTAGCCAATGAAAACGGCGAGGAAGCTATACTGACCTAACTTATTAGACTTTTTTTTTCACAATCATCACTATCATCACGACCCAATATTTTTGTATGCCACCTTTTTTTCTCGATTTTGAAATCATATTGTCTTACGATTCAAGTGAAAATTTAATAGACAGTGTTTGCCGATCTGCAGATTGAAAACGCCCCAATTCTGTGTATTTTCGTAAATAAAAAAATACTATGATATGAAGCTCTTCACGAAGTTTTAGGCTGATATTAATAATTTTATAAAAATTATAACATCTGTGTTCATGGCTTCTGGTTTGTTTTCATATAAAATAGGTCGGCGCACAATAGGCCTCAATGAGGCCGTAGTGCATCCTTGCACATTGCATATGCATATGTAGAGAGAATTAATGTTCTGTCATTCCTATAATTTAGGGATTCAGTTAGGTTTTTGACTGGATACTCTGTAAGTTTCATTTTTATTTCTTTGTTTTTTAGTACTATTATATTTATTTGGTTCTGTCCTCATATTTTGAAAGCTTAACTTGAGAATTAAACATTGACAATATATATATATATATATATATATATATATATATATATATATACATATATATATATATATATATATATATATATATATATATATATATATATATATATATATATATATATATATATATATATATATATATATACATATATATATATATATATAATTTTTTTTTTTAATTTGTTTACTTAGCCTCTAGCCCTAAGGGTCATTGGCTTAACGTCTTCATTTTATATTTTTTGATAAAAGAGGTCTTTTAAATATTTGAGCAGTTTTCCTATTTCGTTTTCCTCATCTTGCAGGATTTCTTTCATTTCCCATTTGTAGTTTTTTAGATTAGTTCCCATTTGTAGATTTCCCCTTAATTCAGTGTACCTTCTAAATTTTAATAATATATACCTCACCATTCTGGGTACTTTGCAATGTGTGCAAGTTGGGATCTCTAATCCTGGCAGAAGGTATCCATGGGAAAACATGTACTTTATATAAAAACTGTTTGTTTTTATATTTTTCAAATTTTAATAACGATATATGAAAATCGATGTTTTTGTATATCTTTTTTTTTCAACATTTCTAAGCTCAAGTATGTTTTATCCAGTTGTGGAAGGAGGTATCTCATTCATCACTTTATTTAGTATCAATTAAATAAAATAAAAAAAAATCACGAATCCAGTGTCACCAGATAGAATAATATTTAACTGCAATGAATCCTTGATATACTGTCATAAGGTATACATCAGTAAGTAAATCATATCCATTAAATGAAATGATACTTTTGTTATTATAGTTTAATAATCATACTTACTTTCCTGAAAGCACTTGCCGTAATGAAATGTAAAGCATTCATACGTGGCAGAAAGCGAATACCAGAGTGCAGAAAGAATCGCGAGACGTGGATTATAATAGAAATCTGTTGACGACCGGTTGATTACAGTTCCCTTGCGCTCAATTGTTGAATGGGAACGTAAATGTCACAGCTGCTTCAATCGTGTGGGCTGTACGGCAGTATGATATTTGCTGTCATAGTAGTACTGTTTTAATTCTAACCTGAGAGTACTTCTCTCACTAATTGCAGCTGTTATCACGTACAGACAACTACCAGTGAGTTCTAGAAATTTATCTAATCTAATAAACTCTAATGACGATTTATGGGAAAACGTGGTATTCATTTTCATTTCTTAATCAGAAATTCAATGTTTTATCTTGAAATACTGCTTGAAGAGAATTGTGGGATTTATTGAAACAATAGCTCTACTTTAAGTATGAGAAGATTTTAATTCCAGGAGTTGACAACTTGTGTCTGTGCTACATTACTCTCCCATAACTTAACGTCTTAATGATAAATTTATTTATTTATAATTTATTTCTAAGCAATATAAATCTTGGAAAAAAATGTATATTCGTGAGGCATATGTAAAAACGGTTTTCATTCATGAGTAGAAACCTGTATGGTTTCCAATGTGTTCTATTTATAATCCAGCTGTAAATGAAAAGTATTGAAAAAATGGCAAATGGGTGGATATAAAAGGGGGATTTATTATTAAAACATTAATTGCACCAGTCAGATTTTTCATGGTTTCCTATTACAAATCATAAACATCATCGTAACAAATATAACAGGGATTTAATAATTTTTAAGATAGGGGAATAAGTCTGGGAGAGACATTTTATTTGCTAAGGACGTGATGAAAACATTTTCTGTGTTCAAAAATGGTTATTTTTTAATGATTATGGTCATCATATTTAGACTAAGGATCATATTTAAGGATGACAGTAGTTAAAAGTTTCTAGTTATCGTGAAAATATATTTCTGTTTTATCTATTCATGACGTGTCAGTAACAATGTACTTCAAACCATTCTTTTTTTTTAAGGCTCTCCATGTATGACTGAGGGAAGATCTAAGATGAAAAATAACAATTTGTATATTCTTAGCTAAAGAAATAAGAAAAATAATAGTGGATATGTTTTAAACGAGAGATGATAAACTAAGATTTTAAAATGTTCCAAGTAATGACCGAAACGTCATCTCGTAAAATATTGCAAAGGCAATAAAACATTGGTAAATGGTCAATATTTGTGAAAACTATATACAACTTTTTTTTTGTATTCAGTCATAAATATTTTCGAAAAAAAAAAAAAACGCCGCTGATTTAAATCATTCAATTTATTTATGTTTTCGTTTCACTTTATCTTCGATGTACCATGAGCTAAGATGAGATACAACAACTATAAATAGAACAAGATAAACTTTTTTTTTGTGACGATCATACGATAGGCAATTAACTCTAGACTAAGGCATTATCATCGGTTTATTGAAAAAAGTCATTAAGTTACAAGCTTAATTCTTAATTAAGTTACATAAATTTAATTCACCCAAAACTTGGATAAAATTTTTCTTTGTCAAATCTGAACATTGTGGACTTATTTTAGCTGTGTAAAGGTTTATGCCATTTTAGCGCAATTAATATTTTTATTTATTGATAAATAAGATAGGAAGCGTCCTAAAAAGTTCAGCTCTCGCAAAAATGCACTCGATAAATTTTTGGAACGAACCGATGACATAACTTCAACATTTTATAAACCATTTCTATGCATTACAGTAGGAAGTCGATAATTTAGACTGGAATATAATTTTAAAAATTAGTATTTCGTTTTGCCTATATTCCTCTGATCGATAAATTAGACTAACAATAATCTCCATTTTTTAAAAACATATTTTACACACTCAGGCAACATTTTGTGTTTTTGTAGCTGTTCAGGCATTGCCAGGCAAGGAAACGTTAAATATAAATTAGAAAGATGAAGACATAAATAATAAAACCCTCGCATTCTTAGTCGAAATAATTGTGTAAGTTGAATTACAAACTTCCTATACGATGAACCATTTTTATTTTGTTAGATATTATCAGGTTCAAAAAATATATATGACAAAAAATATATTCAGGTGGGGATTGGTTGTGATTGTCGGAAGTATTTTACACGTTCTCATGTACGTGTTTATTGATATTTACTGAAGGTCGAAAATCGAAACATTGCTAACCATTTTAACACTTCTTTAAAAATACATTGCATTCGAGAAGTGTGATTATAATTTTTATTTCCCACTACCGAAGGCAAGCTTTGTATTCCTGCCTGAATTATAACGACAATAATAGTAACAACATTTTTATGCACATAATCGAAAATTTTGATTAGCGTTTTGAGTTTTTAAAATCAAAGAATAAGTCTGGTCCAGTGTTTGTTATCTATATTTGTGACGGACATACACGCTTAATCCGATTTTCATAAAATTTGCAAAGATTGTGCGGGGTGGCGCTTTTGTGCCCTATATCCATTTTACTAAATTCAATCCGGCTGCCGAAACGTAGTTAAAAATATGCTAATTGATCCCGAATTCATCATATCAAGTTTAGGAAATGATTAAATGCACATGTACAAGTAAATTAGAAAGTGAATTGAAAAATATTTTTATGAAATTAAATATATATATATATATTTAACAAAGTCAAAAACCGGCCTTCTATTGTAAGAACCAGTTTCCCGAAAGCGCCTGAAGGCGTCTCGTAAAGTTTCATATGGAACTCCGATGGCATTAGCTGCATATCTAATGGAACGTCTATCATCAATAAGTGCCACACCACGCGCAACTTCCTCAGCACTAAGAGGCATTTTTAAACTAAATATTGAAAAAATTAAAAGCCGGAGACTAAGAAATGTGCTGCAAGAAACGGCACTGAACTAATGATACTGAATAAACATTTTGATTCCATAGAAAGTAAACATTGGAATCTAGAATCATTTCATTGAATTAAGGATTAAGGGTTATTGTCCTCTATATTAACATTCCTAATTGAAAACAAACAAAAAGATTACCTATTTATTCATTAAAACAATAGACCAATCCAAAGCAGAAATATTTTTAGATGAAAACATGAAAAAATCAAGTGGGTGGAATTTTTTGCCTGTCAGTGTATATATAATTATTTTATACCAGAAGATTACAGTGATGCAACAGTTATATTATAGTTATATGTACTCACATAACTTTTAAACAGAAAAAATATTACCATGGTAAAATAAAAATTAATATTTTATTATTTTGCTTTCAATTTTATTATTATTCAAGCATCTGGTCGACTTAATAGCTTGAGTTCGAATTCAATACCCTCACAAACGTAAACAGAAAAAAATTGAGCAATATACTTCAATTTCCGAGTAAGTTATAACCATTTAGACACATACATAGTTCAGAAAGGGCTCGTTTAATTTGGCTAAAAGCTTGAGAAAAATCGGGGATTAGTAAAAACTGATGCTGTACCAATTTTATCTAATTTCGTCGCCTGCTTTCAAAATCTGCTATCGCATTAAAATTGGCAAACCCGTATTTCACAAACGTTTGATTAGATTTGTCAAAATGCTAGATGGAATACAAACGACCTGGTATCAATTCCATTCAACAATTAAAAATGAATGTATCCAACTCTTAAGAACATAATTGCTGCGAAACTTAAATGTAAACTATAGTTGTACACGGTTATGAGATTTTATATGTATTCGAAAATTGGTTTAAATCAGATGAAATGAAATTTTAACTTTTATTTTTAATCAGTTTCATTGAGCTGATGCGAAAGGACGTGTTTCTACATCGTCTCTCAGAATTTGCTTATTTTGCAGTGAAATCTTTGAGATTATTTATTCAAAACAAGTCAAGAATACATAACAACAATTGAAATTTATTGTTTGTTATAAATTATAGGGTTATTTTTATTTTATTTTATTTTATTTTTTTTTTCATTTTTTTTTCCCTTATATGCGATATCACAATCAGGCCATGTCTAGTAGAGCTTCTATCAAGAGAATTCGGCCGTTAGGCTCAACACCTTGTTCTTCGCCTGTCAAACAAAAGCCTCGTCAATGTCGTCAAACACCTGCAGTAACGCCTATTAGCTCCAGAGAAAATGAAACAAAGCCAGGAACATCATCAAAACCAACAATTGAAGAACTTCAGCATCAACCAGGTACATCTTCACAAGAGATAACCGAACAATCTCCGTTTTTCACCCCTAACCCTTATCAGGTGCTTCAGAATGATAAAGAAGTGATGGAGGAATCCGCTTCAATACCAAGAGATCCCCGACCACCACCCATATTCGTTAAAAACATAAACAATTTTTAGTTACTATGCTCACAACTGAACAAAATAACAGGCTCTGGAAGCTATTCATGTCTAAGCAGAACAAAGGACACGAAGATATCACCAGATACAGCTGAAACCTACAGAAAAATTGTGAAGTATCTAACGGAAACCAACGCGGATTTTCATACGTACCAATTACGGCAAGATCGAGCTTTGAGGGTAGTCAGAAGAAATCTACACCCCTCAACACCAACCGAAGCAATAGAAGAAGAATTGAAAACTTCAGGTTTCATAGTGCGCCAGATTACAAATGTACAGAAGGAGAGTAAAGAACAGCCAGGAGTAAAAGTTCCTCTACCCTTATTTTTCGTAGATTTGGAGCCAAATCAAGGGATCGAAAAAATATACGAAATAAGAAGAATATACTACACAAGTGTTATAGTAGAGAAGCCATATCCTAAGAGGGAAATCGTACAGTGTCACAATTGCCAGGCATATGGCCATACCAGGACTTACTGCCATCATCTGCCGCGCTGTGTGAACTGTGGAGAGCAGCACAAATCTGGGGAGTGCACAAAACCGAAAAGGGATCCTGCAGTTTGTGCATTGTGCCTTGAAGGACATCCAGCGAACTACAAAGGCTGTCAGATCTACAAGAATATTAAATCAAGATATCAAAAATCCCGGACCCAAGAAGAAGCAGAGGCATCAAGAAGAGAACCTAACGCATCAAGAAGAGGACCTTAAAAAAAAATTGAACCAACGGTGTCTTTTGCACACTTATTAGGAGGTAAGAATGATGTTACTTATTGTGAGACCCTGTCGCAACAACAACACATACCTCAAAATTCTCAACCCCACCCTCAACATCCTATTCAAACTTCACCTGATCAACAGTTTTATCAACACCAAATTCCCCGCATTCCTCCTCCCTCAAATACCACAGATCTCACCAGTTTACTTACATCTTTCCTCTCCGAATTCAGATCCCTTGTTACTCCTTTGATATCTCTTTTCACCAATCTTGTATCACATTTTATCCCTCCCGCGAAAAATCCTTAAATGACTTCCAATAAACCTTTATCCATTCTCCTTTGGAATGCGAATGGTGTTAGAAATCACACAAACGAACTAACTACATTATTACTTGACAAAAATATTGACGTGGCACTAATTACTGAAACTCGACTAACCACTAAACAGCACTTCAAAATACCACAATACCTGACATATCGTACTGACCACCCTGACGGAAAAGCACATGCCGGTACTGCTGTCATTGTACACCAATCCCTCTCCCATCACCTACTCCCGTTACCTGAACATGATTTCCTACAGTCCACCGCTATCGTGATAAAAACCTTTTCCTTTCCGGTTACTCTTGCATCAGCGTATTGCCCTCCTAACCGATCCATATCCAATGCCCAATTCCGTTCTCTTCTCGACTCCTTAGGACATCACTTCATCTTGGGTGCAGACCTAAATGCCAAACATCAACAATAGGGTTCCAGAACCACGAATACTCGTGGCCGAACCCTGCTGTCTGCACTCAATTACCAACATTTTCACCTCCTTTCCCCCAACTCTCCTACCTACTGGCCTACAGATCCCAACCGTAATCCTGATCTTCTTGATTTCTTTATCCACAGCGGCTTAAGTCCCCTCAATTGTTCCATTACACGTCTAAATAAACTTTTCTCTGACCATAGTCCTCTAATCCTTAATGTTTCACTTGAACCCGTTCCCAAACCTTCTCCACCGTCATTTATTAGGGGCCCAGTTAACTGGGACCTTTTCCGCCAAATCATCTCCGATAAAATTGATCTTAACATATCCCTCAAAACTCCCGATGACCTTGATAGTGCCGTAAATTCCTTTACTACCACAATCCAACAAGCCGCCTGGACTGCTTCCTTCCCAAAAGACTCCTCCAGAATTCCTAAAAAGACCATTCTACCCCAACACCTCCTTGACCTAATCCAAACCAAACGCCGTGCCAGATTATTGTGGCAACGTACCCGACATCCTACCGACCGCTGCTCCTATAATTATTACTGCAAAAAATTAAAACTGGAATTAGCCACCTTCAGATCACATTCCTTCAACTCCTACCTATCCTCCCTTCTCTTCTCGCGACAATTCCCTTTGGAAAACCACTACCAAAATCTTAAATCCTCACCGCATTTTCCATCCTCTCCGACGAGATGATGGCTCCTGGGCAGCATCTGACGAAGATAAGGCTGAGGAGTTCGCCATTCACCTATCCAATACATTTATTTCACATCCGGAATCCCATCCTGCCCACACCGTAACAGTAGAAGAACTCCTTACATCACCAATCCCACTTTCCTTGCCCCAAAAGCTATTCATCCTTCCGAAGTGAAATTTCAATTAAAAAAATTAATCCCCCGTAAAGCTCCTGGACATGATCTCCTTACCCCCCAAATCCTTCGACAACTTCCATCCAAAGCAGGCATATTCCTTACATATATCTACAACTGTATCCTACGCACCACCCACTTTCCTCTGCTATGGAAACACTCCACTATTATCCTTTTCCAAAAACCAGGCAAACCTCCCAATATCTCAACATCCTATAGACCAATTAGCCTACTCCCAATCCTTTCAAAAATTTTTGAAAAGATCCTTTTGAAACGAATCCTACCCATTATAGAATCCCAAAATATTCCTTCCCATCAGTTTGGTTTTCGCTCCCAACATTCTACTGTTCAACAAGGACTCCGAGTTGTTGATCATATTTCCTCAGCCCTAGAAAACAAGGAATACTGTTCGGGTGCATTTCTGGACATTGCACAGGCATTTGACCGGGTATGGCACTCCGGACTGCTCTTCAAGCTTAAAATCCATTTACCTCAGTCCTTGTACCTAGTCCTCCGATCCTACCTCTCTGACCGCTCCTTCCGAGTTCGCTGTGGAACAGAATTTTCCAATATCTACTCCGTTAAAGCCGGTGTTCCCCAAGGCAGCGTCTTGGGTCCCGTGCTTTACATCCTCTTTACTGCTGACATCCCTGTTCATCCCGATACTTTTCTTGCAACATTCGCTGACGACACCGCAATCTTATCATCCAACTCTGATCCCAACATAGCATCCTTAAATCTCCAAAACCACCTCACCTTGATTGAGCACTGGTGTAATAACTGGCGCATTAAAGTTAATGAATCTAAATGCCAACATATTACCTTTACACTCCGACGCAGTTCCTGTCCACCAGTACACTTTAATTCCATCCAGCTTCCTTACTCAGACACAGTCCGGTATCTTGGCTTTCATTTAGACCGAAGACTAACGTGGAACCCACATACTAGACTCAAAAGACAAGAACTCAACCGACGATACGGCCAGCTATACAGACTACTAAACAGAAAATCCAAACTTTCTATTGAAAACAAATTACTTATCTACAAGACAATACTGAAACCTATATGGACATACGGACTTGAACTGTGGGGGACAGCAAAAGCTTCTAACATCAAACGTATTCAATCCTTTCAATCTAAAGTCCTTCGAACAATAGTTGATGCTCCGTTCTATGTAAATAACAAAATCCTACACCATGACCTTAATATCCCATTTGTCCTAGACCTTATTCCAGAAAAATTCTCCAAATTTCACCAAAACCTTACCTATCATCCAAATCCCCTTGCACAATCTCTATCCAGCACCACCCATCCTTACAATCCTCCTCGAAGGTTGAAGCGGCAGTGGCCCAGAGACCTTTTGTAAATAAGCATCTATTGGAGTTTTGGCAATGGCCAGATCCTCCACTCAAGCCCGAGTGTGTATGATTAGGTTAGTTCTTTTGTTTATATACATTTATTTTATTTTATTGTATTTATTTTTATTTTATTTTATTGTATTTATTATTATTAAGTTTCTGTATTATTTTTTTTTTTTATTGTAAATAGAGTGTGAGTGTGCTTTCTCTGATCACTATTATAAATTTCCTTGATGTGACAGAATGTAATATTTCTAAATAAACAAATATAAAAAAAAAAATCAGTTTCATTTTGATTGGAATCTTTATTTTAAAATTTATTTTCAGTTTTATCGGAAATGTTTTCCTTGCAACTCTTGAAGTAAAGGTTTCACTTGTACTTTATTAAAAATAAAAGTACTGTAAAAACAGAACTTATGTTCTAGAAAAAATATATATATATATTTATTTAAAGATTCATTGATTTTGCTAAAAATTCTATTAAAAAAGTGACATTTATTCATAGCTACTCAAACAAAGACATATTAGAATCATGTATAATTCATTTAAGACAAATTATAACTCGAATCTAAGCCCAATTACAGTCCATTTCTCATTTAACGTATCTTTCTAAAGATGTTAAATTTTTAGCATTAATCTAGAGCTTTACTTCAAAAAAGTTATTTATAACCTTTATTTTAAGAACTTTTAAACTAAAAAGTTTTATTGAAAATGTTGAAATAGAGCTTTAAAAAGTTTCATCTGGTTAAAGTCCAGAACTTAAAAATTATACCTAGATGGTCCAATGTACGTGTTGTCCAATGCCATCTATTTATTTTACTCAGGTATCCTTTTTTTCTTATTATGACTATCAAAAGGTTTCTCATATACATTTTATTTCCATACAACAAATCATAGACTTTGAAAATAGGTTATAAATGCAACCATTAAAAGTGGCGAGGAAGCTATACTGGAGGCTTTTAGTGTTGCCCAAATGCGAGACCGAGACGAGCCTTGGTCTTGCAAACTCAGTCTTGGTCATGGTCATGGTCATGGTCTTGCGCAAGAGTTTTGCAACAGCCTTGCAGTTACCCACTAGCTTATTAATATAGAAATATTACTATAATTTCTTAGATAGGAGAAACCTAACTAAGCACGAATTAAAAATTAGAGTTAAATGCAAAGGTATATTGCTAATACAAATTATTACCATATAGTAACTAAGATTGTCAAGTATTAGTAACTATTTTGCCTTAATTTTTATTTTTTTTTAAATAGTTTTTTTACCAGTCCTGGTCTTGGTCTTGCAACAGTTAGGCGGCCTTGGTCTTGGTTTTGCAAAGTGTAAGACCAAGACCGATTTTGGGCAACACTAGAGGCTTTATTCAGAAAACTCAAGTCAGAAGGATTTTTTTAAACTTTGTTTTTCACCCACTTCTGTCAGAAGTACAGACAATTAAGGAGTCTGGTGTCGGGAACAATACTGTTAGTGCCTTGATAGGCACGAGAGGAGTGGCCAGCGGCATCTCTTTCTGGTTTGATTTAAAAACATTTTTAAGAGAGTAAATCCCTCATCCAGCTTCTTTTGAGCCAAGTAAGCGTGTTTTCGAGCACTTTAATCGTGGCCATGTCTTGGAATAGCGTGGAAGTATATCCATGTAAGTTATCCTGAAATTGTTTGTAGTGTGGTCGTATACGGTTTTAACCGTTGGCATGTTCAGATCTTTATGTAGAATGTTTGTAACATAACGTGGAGGTTTGATTATAGTCCCGAAAGTTTTGTAGTTTTCGAATGTGGTTTGTTTTGACTGTTCCGTGTATTTGTGAAGCGCAGGTCCATATATGCCTTAATAGATAAATTTAAGTGTTCAGTTTCTGAATTAAATTAATTTTGAGCGCCTTGAAAGAAGTGAGGATAATAGTCGTAGTTTGGATTTTATTAAATAATTAATATAGAAGCTTGCACAAAAGAAGTTTGATCTACACATGAGATAATTCGATAAATTAAAGCTATTTAAGAAAATTATCATTCAAAGCAAGGTCATAATTTATGCTTACAATTAGAGCGATAAACAACTAGATGTTGTTTTTTTCATGACTTATAAATGCAGATTAGTTATTTTCAAACATAAATTATTTTAAAATAAAAAAAGATAACATCAGTTATACTGCATTATAATTCTGCATTCTTGATTACAGTCGAGTTCAAGGCGAGCAACTGTGGAAGATTTCAGCAAGTCTTGAGATCAGGCTCAAATGTGCTTTGGATCCTTGGAAAGGATAAGGTTCTTTCAGCTGATTTTTGCTCGTAACCTCATTTCAAAAGTACTCTCAATGATTACTCACTGTTGATAGTAAATTAGAACTTTTTATTGGTATTTTAATACATAAATATTATTATATATTCATAAAAATATATCTACTAAATATAACTATTATTGTTTTATTATCAGCAAACATTTAAATAAATAAAATTGAGCCCGTATATATTCGTTTAGGAAAAGATAAAGATAATTTAGTGAGATTAAATATAGATAACAGACAAATAAAGGTTGTGAAAAAAAGGTTAGATGAAACAATCCTTGATTTCATTTATTTTTTAGGGGAGGGGAGGGAGAAAGATAATTTGTATAAATAAATTTAGAAGTATTACTTTACAGGTGTTGCTTCACTTTGATGCGTGATGATCATGCATGCTATTTATGGATGATGCTTCCGCTTACGCTCGCGCAAACGCATTTTTGTAGATATGACAATATTTCAGAAACTACTCGTTCGATTTGGCTCAAATTCGGTTAAAAGGTCGGTATTTGTGAAAAAATAATGGAGGGTCAATTTTATTGAATTCTGTCCATTGCTTTCTCTTATATATGCGCAAACATCTTTTCCTTGGTACGTCTATATCTCTAAAGTTAGAGCAAGTTCGCTTTGGTTCAAATTTGGAATGAAATTTTATCAAATTCTATCTACTACTCCAAAAAAAAAAAAAAAAAAAAAAAAACTTCTGCCTTTAGATCAGGAAATGTGTTATTTGATTTGGTATGCCTATAGTTTGAAAACGGGGCATTCGATTTGATTCAAACTTAGAGAACTTTGGAGAACAGTATAGAAATTACTTAGTATTAATTTCATTGAATTCCATATAATAATTCAAATTAATATAAATAATTGTTAACAATATAATGGCTGTGAAATGTTGAAGGCACTGATCATATGGCGTGGAAGTTAGGTTTTTACAATATTGTTATGGGGTTATAAAATTTTAGGTTTTATTAAAAAAATTATTTGATACTGTATTGTTTGGTCGATTTCAAACATTACTGGCATGAAACTTTTCAAAAATTTTCTTAAAAAATATTTTCAACTTTTATTCTATTTGTGCTAACGGTGACATTTTCTAGCCTGCAACTGATATAAGCAGTGGATAGAAAGTGGCAGAGGACAATAAAATATGAAATGATACCAATAAAGCATAAATAAATAATTTTTTACATACGATCTTTTGCACTATCAGTAGTGAAATGCATGTTCAGTATGCATTGTTTTTTTTTTTTTGTTTTTTTTGGTTTTTAGAATAATCAAAATGGAATCTTCAAATATGGAACTCTTTCGCATGTTAGAAATTAGCTGAAAACGAAATTCGTGGATATCAAACCCGCGAATGTTAAAGAGTAACTGTATTTCCGAATCGGCCTCTCCCATTGATTTTATTCTCATACAAAAAATTGTATACCTTGTAATATAGATATATTTTAGCTAATCAAACGGTGAGAAAGCTATACTGACCTTACTTGGCAGACTTTTTTTTTTTAGATTTGGAAAGATAATTTTATAGTAGACAAAAACACATGTACCAATACCATTATTACTACAAATATATATACAGGTAGCACAGAAGAACAAATATATATATATATATATATATATATATATATATATATATATATATATATATATATATATATATTATTTTTTATTTATACGATGTACGTGAAATATTTCTACAAATTTGGAATACTATGATTTCTTTATTATTAATGATAATATTAAAACGATTTTTTGTTTCGTTTTACATCATGAAATGAAATGAAAATAGCCTTTATTTATGCACAAATATTACAATTTCTATGAAAATATACAATTTCAAAAGCAAACAAAACAAAATAAAACAATTTTTTTTTTACATTATTATAATTTATACAAAACTTTTTACTATCTTGCATAGGCCTTCCCTTAGCTATCTTTAAATCTTCCCTGGGTGACTAGCCCTACTGGGAAGCAGGATTTCTGTCCTTTAACCATTTTTCTATCCACACATCTCTGTCCCTAGCTGCTCTCCACCAGAGAGATCCTGCCAGAAGCCTAAATGGATCTCTCCATCTCTTATATCATAAGATTGAATAAATAATAGAAATTAACAACTATTTTTAAACATATTTTTCTTGCATAGTAAATTACAGACTAATGAATCAAAAGATACAGAATATTTAAATTGCCTATATCTACTAAATATTTTTTTATAAAATAATCTCTTATATATATTACAGGTCGGAATAAGTTATTCAGCAAATACTTTTTCATCTAAAAGTCCATATATTTTCATTTTAGGTCGACTGTGTATTTTATAATCGAACATAGCAAGCAAAAATGGAAAGTTGAATAAAATTACAATTAATTAAATAAAGCAAGAGGATTTCTTAAAAATGAAATTGATTAATAATTGTCTAAGACAGGAAATACAATATTATTATTCCATTAAAATATAAATTTACGGTTTCACATATATTTGATGCCGACTCTTAGTGTTAAAAGATGGGTAACTGAGGCATCAATAAGATGATTATTATCGAATATTTAATATATTCTGGTTTAAAGTGGATTAGAAACAATCATTGAATGAGGAAAGTACATATTCCTGAGTTTCGATAGTATTTATCGATGCATATAGTCATTTAGCGCTTTAAAATAACTCTAAACTATATTATATATATCAAAACAAATAATACCAAGTTCACAATCCAATGACTTCACACACTGGAACTTTTATCAATGTACTTAGTAATTTAATTTTGTTAAATTTTACTAAATGACTTTTCGTAATAAACCGACGGCATATTTGATAGAAAAATATTGTAAATTTTATTTTATTTCCCCCTCTCTGGAGTCTAGAGTCTAGTCTAGTCTAGTCTAGTCTAGTCTAGAGCTAGTTTCCTGAATGTTCCTTGGATGCCATAAGTGTCTTTTACATCCGGCGGTCTCTTCTTCTCATCGACTATTTGCTTCGATGTTCGCTCAAACCAACTTCTTTTGCTCTCCATCACAGCACCCCATTCCTCTGAAATGAAAGAAAAACAATTTACTCGTGCTTCGTCATAGGTTACGTCTTTGACCAGTCCATCAGCATCCTATAGAAAGCTTCTTTTCTATTATTTATTATTACTCCATTAGACAATTATTTCTATGAAATTACACATATAAAGGAGAGGTCAGGCAATTAGCTGTAATAAGATTTCCAAAGAAGAAGTAGGTATGTATCCCTTCTAGCCACCGCGAAGTAATGCTTGACAGTAGCTCCGTGGAGTGGTAAAGAAGAATTGGGAGGTGTTTTTTTAGTGAGTATGAATCTCACACTGTTGTATGACTTTTTCTTGGTTGCACACACAAAAAAAAAAAAAAAAAAAAAAAAAAAAAAAAAAAAAAAAAAAAAATATATATATATATATATATATATATATATATATATATATATATATATACATAAATTATATTATTTTATCTATAATTAATTTGTACTAAAAGATTATAGTGGTAACTAATATTTCATATGTACTCACATAACTTTTAAACTGAAAAAATATTTCCAAGAGAAAATGAAAAATTAATATTTTATTATTTTGCTTTGAATTCATCTGGTCGACTATATGTCGAGTTCAATTTCAATACCATCAAAAATACCTTAGAGAAAATTTGAGCAATATATTGCAATTTCCGAGTCGTTTTCCAAGAAACCTTACGCTCGCTACAGTGTCCGCCGGTTCGAATTCGGCCTGGGCGGGTTAAAATTTATTTCGTAGGGGATCCATAGAATAGATCTCCACCTTCCCACTCTGGTTGGAATAGTTTGGTGGGATCTCTTAGATTATTATTCCTCCGTATGCCATAAGTGGCGAGGAAATGGGTAATCTAGTAAAAGAGAGAAATACTCTTATTAAAAGTAATGCTGCCCTACTACATAGGGTTGCTTCGTACACAGCATACCTATCAATCCACAAGGACATTAACTTTATATTTCATTTTTCTATTTTATATATATATGACATATCTTTCCTTTCTTTCTCTTTTTTTCATCTTCTCCCTCATAACAATACACTTACAAGTTATCAACAATAAAACCATATTAAATAATATACATAGCACTATAAACATTTTTCCAAGACAAAAAAAAAAAAAAAATATTTCCCTGTTTCTCTCTTTAAATTCTAAAACGCCAGGAACTCATTACAACTCGCACACATACATAACACACCAATTCTCAGAATGTAGACAAAAAGACAGGACGACAGCGGATCAATTCAAAATTGAATAAACAATTATTACCAGATGTCCTCAATCGGTATAAATATGATAGTGGATGATCCCCAAGGAGTCCAAAATAATATTTTCGGCCAATACCGCGAGCTCCCCAACATCAACACCTAGTTCCTGGATAAAGCTCCTTGTTCTTTCCGGGATCGTTCCGCGAGACCCAAACCAGAGGCCTCTCACGGTGAACTCTCTCTCTCCGAAGGTCTCGTGGAATTTCTCTTTTAGGAAAGGGATGCATTTGTCGTATATATTCCTCTTTTCCCTTTCCACCCGCCTGATCGAGGTCATTGCTCTCAAAGAGGACAGTTGGATCCAAGATTAGCGCTGTCCCTCCTGTCCTGGGAAACGCGACAATATCCGCATATCTTGTAGAGCCTTCACTGTCTATTCAATAGACCTTGTCAAAGCAGGTGAATTCCTTTTCTCTAAGGAGCCTCATCACCTCGAACTTTAACAAAAAAAAAAACCTTGGTATCTACAATTGACATGCAACTGAATATGAGGGGTAGACTAAAAAGCCGTTGGATGAGAGAAATTCTTCTTTAAACAAATAAAGTGATTAAATCCCAAGCCTTACATGCCATTATTTCCTGTATAGTCAGCTTGTTTGCTGATTGTCTACGTAAACTTTATAGATGCATATAAATGAATAAAAAAAATATATGTATGACACATTAAAAAAAAAACTGTTGGGAAACCAAGTTCAAATCATGCATATTACACTACGTTATCTGGAACACAAAAAAATATCTCAAGCTGGATAATGTGGAAAGATTAGATAGGTACTAGAGGAAACGTTTAAAATAACTACACATTTTGTGTTAGTATTTTCATATTACAATGAAAGGTCGAAGTACTTTGTAATTTTTTTTTATCTAAATAATTCATTAGTCATTATTAAATGATAAAAACAAATTACAACTTCTTCAATCAGTTTTGTAGACATCGTGTACAGATTATGGGGTCATTGCTTTCGCCTTCCTTGAGACCGTTATCGTAAACCTGGCTCATTGTTTCGCGCCATTGTACCTGATGGAATAGATACCTTGATCTTCCTAACGGGACTAGGTTTCTTCTTGTGTGCTTCGGAACTACTTGACACGAAGGATCAAAGAAAAAAAATATATATATGGCATTGGCAAAAAAAAACAGTAGCAATCAGTTATTGACATTTAATTAACTTTTTTTAAAATTAATAATTTATTTCAAAATTTTAATTATCACAAAAAACATCAGATAGCTTAGTTAAGGGAATACATTACCAGCCAACTCTTCGGAGGATTTAGTTCCTTTACCGCCGTAATCGGATGGAATTATATCTATTGGTAGATATTTCTGCACACAGTCCCTGTCCTCAGATGTTAATTTTAACTGTAAAATAATTAAAGATAATGATGAATATTAATTAATGATTCTAAAATAAGTAAAACAATTATATATATATATATATATATATATATATATATATATGTATGTGTGTGTGTGTGTGTGTGTGTGTGTGTGTGTGTGTGTGTGTGTGTGTGTGTGTGTGATGTCCGGTAAATAGAAGGAAATTTTTATATGAGTGATAGCAGACTTCTTCTTCTTCATCCTCCTTGTGTGCCTTACAGCGTGGAGGAGCCTCCAGCCACTTCGACCTGCATCTTACCAATTCCTTCATCTGACCTAGGGCTTTCCCTCTTTCCTCACCTAGTCACTGGATATGTTCCAGATATATCCTTCTAGGCCTGCCCCGTGGCCTCCTGCCAGTTGGCCCCGCTTCCATGCGTTTCCTTGTTACTCTGCTTTCTTCCATTCTACACATGTGCCCATACCGTCGATGTTGCCGGCATTCCATAGTTGCCGGCATGCTATCAGTGAGGGTATTAGGAGTTCCTCTCTTATTCTTTCATTCCTGACCCTATGTCTCCTGGTTTCCCCCAAAATCCTTACATTCATTTCAGCAGCCGTGATCCTGCGTAAGTGCTTGTCTTGGCTGATGTAGGATAGACTGATTAATAGATGTGGGGTATGACATCTTTTCCACAATTGTGTTGCAAATCTTGTAATATATACTGTTGATAGCAAACCTCAAGAGCTACAAAAGAATGTTGTTGTTTTTGAGGGAATCGTGGTTATTTAATAGGAAGCTATAACTGATGAAATATTTAATTTATGTAATTAACAATTTCTTCACTCCAAACTAGACAAAATTTACTTCAAATGAAGTAATGAAAATGAATTTTAGAACCGTTTAGTGAGGACATTTAAGTGGCTAAACTATGTTTTAAAGAAAAATGTAAATCATTCGGGTTTTTTTTTATTTTTTTTTATCATCATTGAACTATGCTATATATACCTCCTTTTGGAAAAAAAAAAAACTATTTTAACTAGCTGTTATGGGTAAGTCCATATTAATCAAATAAACTTTTATTTTGGGAAAAAATGATTACATTTAATTGTTGCAAAGCTTTAAATTCATGTTTTTTCCTGATCTTGTATTATAATAAACATAATTGCCTAAATACACTTATTATTTATTAACCATTTTAATATTTAATAATAATTTCATTTAATACCATAACCACTTTACCTAAAAAATGTTTGAAAACTCATTATTAAAATTCTTTTTTTATTAATGAAAAGTATATTTAGGCAATTATGTTTTTTTTAGACATATTTATTCACTACATAATTTTTTCACAAATATAGAGATGAATCTCAATTTTTTACTTAATAAACATCCTGTTAATTAATATGGACTTACAACTAATTAAACGACAATGTTCTCCGAAGATTGGAGGCTTTTGAGTATAGTTGGATGATGATTAAAAAAATCACGAATAATTCGTGATTTTTTAAAAGTAGAACATAGTTTAGTTTATCCCCTCAAAAGCCCTCTTTCAATGTTTTTAACAATTACAAACCCTATCCTTATTTGAAGTAAATATGTCTAGTATAGATTGAAGCAATCTTTGATTACTTAAATCAAACATTTCTTTAGTTATCGCTTCCTATTCAACAACCATGAATTGCTCAAAAAAACTTGAATTTCCTATATTCCTGCTAAAAATTGGCCAATTTTTTATATGAATCTTTTTTTAGCTCTTGAGGTTTGCTATCACTACTATAAAAAATTCCCTCTACTTACGGGACATTGTATATAAATAGTATTATTTCAGAATAATTATTAGCCTTCCAATAGTTCTTAAATTTTATATTCAAGTAGGGAAAAATACAAGTTTTAATAAGAGCAGATTTATAATCAAATAAATTAATTATTTTTAAAAATGATATAATCAAATTTAAAACAATAATAACACAACATGTCTTCTTTTATTGCAAAAAGTTAATTAATTGATGTTTGTTGAAGCTAAAAATTTAAGTAAATATTAGTTAATTAATCATACTTATCGATATAAATACTCCCCCTCTACCCTAGAGCGTCATTGGCAGTGATTCTTAATTTTTATATTCTGTGGTAATATTTTGTTTCAATTGAATATTGGAAGATAATGACGATATCTTCTGTAATAAGGGAGTTGCTTGGCCATGGGTTACCAATGACTGTCACGACGCTGGTCAACTGGAGAAGTTCGGAAAGCTCCTGTGCAGAACCTAAGAGCCGAATTGTGGATGGAATCTAGCATTTTTTAGTGAGTTCCCGTGGCCCGTTCTGTCTATTTGGGCTCCATAAACAATTTTACTCCCAATCACAGTATGGTATATTTTGATAAGTGTTAGTCTATCTGCTCCCCAACTTGAACGACCAATGCACTTAAGAAGCTCTAGTCTTTTAACGCATTCGGCTCTCAAATGTTTTATATGGTGGACCCGTGATAGCTTACTATCTATTATCATTCCCAAGTATTTAAATGTGTCGATATAATCGATTGTAGTGCCCACTAACACTATTTGTGGATTTAGTCGACATTTAGTTGTTTAATTGTTAATTTAGTGGTATGTAATATCGTGTTAAATTTGTACACAATCTTACATTTTAAGAAGCACACTTGAAAATCAATAAATGTCATTTAATATGATAATTCTGGGAAGTAGGAACACATTAGGATTTTTGATCTTGGATTTCCACTTGAATTTTACGTTTTAGACCTAAGGAACACTGTAGTCTGAGACGGACTTATTCACTGTCACTGTTAAAAAACTTTTCAGAGATATTATGGATTGCTATCTATGTCATCCACTTTAGTGCATTTTCTTAAACACACCAATATTTCAAAAACGTTTCGATCGATTTAGCTCAAAAAATGGAGAAAAGTTGGGGGTTAGTGAAAACATTATGAAATATCAATCGGAAAAAATGTGCGCAAACATGGGTTACATGATAGGGCTATACCTCGGAAACCTCACGTTCGAGCCGGCCTAAATTTGGATGAATGTTATGGATTGGTAGGTGGGAAATGTGATAGGCAGTGAAGGTATGGAAAGGAGAATTATACTTATACTATTGTTATTTACGGTTAAAATATTTTAAACTTCAACATATAGTCCAATGCTGGGGGCGGGGTGGCCGAATAGGCTAAAGCGTGTGTAACAGCACCGCTAGTTGCCTGGCAACCGGATAACAGAGATTTGAGATGATATAAAAAGTACGAGTTCGCGTCCCGGTGTCGGAGGGGATTTTAAATTCCCCGCCCTCACCCCCCGGCCCGGGAAAATCCCGTATAGCCTAAAAGGTGAGGTAGGGAAGAACAAAAAAAAAAAAAAAAAATATAGTCCAATGCGTATGATGGGCGTATCACCTAGAGTCATTAATCCGTTTATAAAAAAAAAAAAAATCAGTGATTGTAAGTGTTGATATTTAGATAGTCCGATATGGATTTCATCAAGTTTCTTCAACTTCTTTCACTTATCTGTTACTTATTCGTTGGTGAGACAATGCTTCAACAGTTTCTCCCGTACATTTTATTCCAAACAACAAATACCAACCACAATTCTTTAAACTCTTTTGAATCCATCTCAGGATATCTTTGTTGACTCAAAGGCGTTTCTTGATAGATTGTTCCAAGCAACATGTACTTATATAGATAAGTAGCCATTTAATCAGTAAAAATATTGCGAAATTATCTTAATTTTACTTGGCAGAACTCAAGTCAGGAGGTATTTATTAAGAAATGAATATAAAATCATGCAGTTTGATCTACACCTGAGAGATAAGTCAGTAGATTAAACCGATTTAAGCAAATTATTATGACCTTCAAAGCAAGGTCTTAATGCGCACCTTCATGATAAACGACTAGTCGTTGTTTTTTGTAGGATTCGTTTTAATTATAACTGCTACTGAAAACTGTTACATTTTTATTTAATTTAGCTTTTGTGGTTGAAATTATTCTGTTAAGGAGGGTTTTAATTAAGCACTATACTATTGCATAAAATATGTGAGAAGAAATTGTAACATACCCTTGCAAAAAGTTTTGGTTTCAAAAATGGTTTTAGTAGCCAATCCAAAGCCTTCTCCAGAAACGGCGGTGTATTTACGATCAGAACCCCCTTCATTTTCACTGGAACGGAACCCTGTAATAGACCAGTAAAAGCATCATAGTTTGCTAATTAATGAGTATAAGTTATATTAATTATAAATTATTAGGAAGAGGTACTTGAAAATAAATAGTTTGTAGGTTTTGTCAAGGTGGTTGCCGAGACAGTGATTTGATTCAACATGCTTTCTTTAAAGTCTTAGGCCTATTTTTCGGAGTTGAGCTATGGGGCTCCACTAAACCATCGAATTCCTCTCGCATCCAATCCTTACAATCCAAAATCCTTCGTAAAATCCTCAATGCTCCTTACTTTGTCACTAATAAAATTATCCATAAAGATCTTAATGTTCCTTATGTTTCAGATCTGGCCCAATCCAGATACCTATCCTTCCATAATAAACTTCAGAATCATCCCAACCCTCTCGTTTCTAGCCTTGCTTCCTCTTCAATTCCTGATAACCCTCCGAGGCGTCTGAAAAGAAGATGGCCCCGTGATCTCCTAATATAGTCATATCATTAGAGTGCTACCATTGGGTAGTTACTCAGCAAGTGTATTCATGTCATTATATCAATTATGTCCAAATTTACTTGATGTATTTATGTAATACAGTTGTAAATGTCATAAAGAAATAAAAAAAATAAAAAAAAAGACCTATTTTTAAGAACTGTTTCCTAACCTTCTTCCGTAAAAGGTTAACTACATAATAAAATTGTACAATTACTTCATCCCGAGGCCGAATGAGTACTGGGGATAAAGCACTTTGGCCTTCTCAGTTCAATCCTAATTAAAATTTCCTTAATTATTTTAACCGGCGTGGATTATCTTAAATATCTCAAGTAAACATAATGCTTTTAAAATAAGCAGTTTTGAAAAAAAACAAGTTAATGAACAAAATATTTTTAAACTGTTGATAAAAATAACTGTTGATAAACTGTTGTGTTAAAAATAAAAATAATAATAATTTGATTAATGATAGTTTTTACCATCATACCTGGAACCATTCAAGACCTGATGCCAAAACAGTGGGACTTAATTTAGGCAGAACCGATGCGTCCATACCCTTTATATCATACGCAAGGTACAGTCCCTTCATATCTGGCCATTTTTGCATAGCCATCTCTATGAACATCAAGCTCTTGATGATCTCTTGTGAATGGAGAAAGCATTCATTGAAGGTAGGTGTAAGATTATGAAATAAGACTCTGTACCCTTCAGGAGTCGTTCCTTCCAGGAAGAACTTTCTCCTGAAAAAAAAGTATTTTTCCAGATTAGAAGTCTCTATAGTCAAATCAAATAAAAGTGTGCAAAAGTTTAAAAATAGTTAATGAGGATTCAGCAGCCGAATGTTTATTTATTTTTTTATTTTTAACGGCGAATGTTTATATTGCATGTTTATTTTTAGTGTCCCATATCGCATAGCAAAATTTGGTAAATTGACATAATAACGAAAACAATTGTTTTATATCTTAAAATTTATCTATAACATACATTAGTGAATAATTTACAACTACGAGGAATACAATGTATCTTCGGTTTATTGCAAAAAGTCATACGTGTGAATTTCGATAATATTTATTGATACAAAATATAATTGCATATAAAAATGAGATAAACCTGATTATATGTCAAACAGTTATAATTAGTACAGAATATATTGATTGCACGGAGTGAAACTTTACCAGATAACTTACTTAAAATTAATAAAATATAAATTAAAGGCATTTATCAATTAACGGAGAATACATATTACATCGAAAATACATATAACTGGCATAGGTCATGTAAAAAATTAATCTAATAGTAGAAAAAATAAAGAAATGAGTCGTTTATTTCCAAAGTGGATCCTAATCATTACTAATGATTTTTTCAGGAAATGTGTAACTATATTTTCTACTCCAATTGTGATATTAAAACCAATATTTTAAAGAAAATAAGTTAAAAAAATCTTTTTTTTTATGGAATGTATGAATAAAAATTATTGATTTTTCTAGTAGTAATTAAAAAGGATTGAATCTTGAATATGATTTCTTTTAGAAAAAATTAAACTTCAAGGCCCGTTTTTGAACAAAAAAAAAAAATTGATTAGGGTTGGTTTTATATAGCAAAATAGTGTATGATTCAGGGAGAAAGAAGATATACAAATATAACTATAAAAATTTAACTTTTGGTTTACTAAAATGGTACAAAAAATAAAATTATTTTTATTTTTCATTTGGATAAAACGGTTAATTTTTTTTTTTTTTTTTTAAGAACGGCAAGTTTAATAAGACTGAAAAAAAATGCCGATTTCGAAGATAAATTTATTTTCACAAGTCAATTTCGATAAAAGAAATTAGGGATCACTTTTGAAGTTTTCTTTCAAAATCATAAACAGCTTCAGTATATTAGATTGACCTAATAATTTTCGATTCTGAAATGTCATCTAATTGATAATAAAGCGAATGATGAAGTCGGAAAGGTGAATTATTTCACAGAAATAATCATAATAATAAATTTAAAAGAACTCAACTGAACAAATGGTATGTAAAATATTAGTAAAATTCATTTAATTATTTGGTTATTTCATTTTTATGTAACTTCATGAAATTTTTCTATAAACCTAGTATTACAAAAAAAAAAATTAAATATATGTAAACTAATAACTAAACTAAAATTTGTTGTAAATATAAAGCATACTGGTTCAGGGTCACTACCTTTTCTTAAGTCATACATATCATTATTTATCGTTACTAGAGATAGGCCACGATATGTTATGATAGCAAATCGCAGATTTACCAATCGGACATTCTTATCTAAAATTGTGATATTATAGGATTCTCCAAGAAAATTAATTTTGTTTTCTCAATTTTCACTATTCTCGGTATCTACTCATATTTCCTTCAGGAAGATCTTCAGACTATTACAATAGTCATCCAAATTTACATGTAAACTTGAAGCTCACCAGGTTTTATGTTACATTGCCTTTAAATGGAAGTGCAGTGTCTTGATTTAAATAAATGAGCATATTTTATTATTCGTTTTGTATGTATAATTAATTCATGAAGAATTAAACATCATAAATATTTAATACACACACAAAAAATGATAAATATTAATTTTAGAATAATTATAACTATTTATATCCGTACGTTGCGGAGTTGGCTTTCATGAAGGCGGGGTCTAAAGGATCCCTTACAGAGAACTCGAATAATTTTGGATGATTGGTGCGTATCGTAAAATATGAGTCCAACTTCTGCTTTGCAATTTCCAGAGATTTTGTTCCATAGATGAAGCAGCATAGGATTTCATTGTCTGAAGAAAAAAAATACGAATTAATGACATCAAATTAAATATTAAAAAAAAAAATAAACATACCTATATAAGAGGCCTGATATATCGTGTTCTGTAAAATCCGGATCGGACATTCTCTCCACTGCGGTAGAACAACCCCCTTCCCTCTCAAGAAAATGTATAGCTCCCATTTAAAAACAGTCCAAATTAAAGTAAAATTATAGAGAATAAATTAGTTAGTAAGTGGAAAGTTCTTCATTAAATAAAAACAAGAAGCTATTTCTGTGATAACACAGCAAATATTTTATTACTTCCCCGTTTTTTCTTGGAGCGATTCAATCGTTTATAGAAATTTCTTTAAGAAGCAATGAAACCAAAGGGCAATCTTCATAAAATTACTTTGAGATAAACAATGAAATCTGACCATTTTAAATAGATTTTTTTTTCTTTTTTTGTTTTACTTACCGCCTATAGTTCCCCATTTTCATTCCTCATCAGAGGGGAAGGGAGAGGAGGAGAGTTACAACTAAATCTATTCTTTCTGAGTTGGAAAGATTCATTCCGTGGATTCGAGCGAAAAAAAAAATGAACTCGTCTACGCCTTATTTGAATCGGCGTTTCTAGACTCTAGAATATTAAGTAGGGAAACGTACTAAAAATTCTCAAAACTAAACTGAATCACAGATAGATAAATGACCCTGTGTTACTTTACTATTATTCCAGATTAATGGTGATTGATAGAAAAAAAAAATTAAAATCTGTTAATAACAATCTTCACAAGATTTAGATACACAGAACCTACAATATAAGCATCTTTTCCCTGGAGGCTATTGTTGGAGCCTATGGAGGCGCTACGAGTCCCACAGAGGATATTAGCTCCGAAAATATGAGAGGTTTTGTACATCTCCATGTTTATGTAATTATAAACATTAGTGGAATGTTCTGATTTGTTTAACATGGTTAGGTCGCTTATATGGTTTTAATACATATTCTCTGGCTAATCCTCTTGTCTCCAACACCACAAACTGTGGGACTTTGGTGCCTTTTAGCTCTAGTTTTTATTTTTTCCCCTATCTGGGTATTCCCGGCAATCGGAGTTTTTTGACTCTAGCTATCCCTTTCGGTTTTAGAAACATCTCTCGCTTTCGCCGGACTTACTAATTAAGTCCAAATAAACCAACTTACGCCCATTTAAACGTAATAAAAAAACTATAACCATCTTGCAAAGTATATCAAAGTTTTGAGCTTCCGCAGATCTGGGTATCCATTTTAAAAAAGGTAAATTTAAAAATTGACATTCAATATAATAAAATATGTTGTCGATAAACTTTTTCCTCGGCACTAACGAAATATTCTGCAGCTATAAGGTTATCAGACGTTTGGTAAAAGGTTTTGTAAATTACGTATTGAGGACATTTGACATATAAAAACAATTAAAGTCTTGGTGAAAGAACCAAGAAAATCACGTTTATTTTTTTAAGCATTTTGCTCTATGGATAATATTGATATCAGTTCGATTAGTGGATAAACTGTGAAAAATCAGACCTCTCCATCGTGAAAAATATAGTAGAATAGACACCATTGAAACAAAAACCTGTTATGTCTGAACTTACCTTGCTTATGACACTAACACTAATAGATGTAAACTGCCTTTGAGGTCATCACAAGGTTAGTACTGGACTTAATGATTTATTCAAAGCTAAATAACCTGATGTCTTGTTTAGTGCCATTACATGATCCTTACAGTGAATTACAATAGAGATGTTAGTAAATCAAAGTTTTACTATTGAAAATCAATATTTTTCAAAGAGGAAATTTAATTTTCAATTTCTCAAAACAAGATCCAAAAAAAAAATATATATATGTATATATATATATATATATATATATATATATATATATATATATATATATGAAAAACTGTTAATTTGAAATCTATTTTCGGTAATGAAAACTTACAGATTTACAACAATTTGTTTATTTCTTGATTTACAGGTTAAGTCGGGAAAATTATTCCCATCTTCAAAACTTAAAATCTCATATTTTCATAGCGATTCGTGGCTAGAAAAGAGTTAATTAAGAAAATAATACATGTTAAAGTTGTGTTGTTGCATTAATTGTTATAATTAATCTCATATTTTCATAGCGATTCATGGCTAGAAAAGAGTTAATTAAAAAAATAATACATGTTAAAGTTGTGTTGTTGCATTAATTGTTATAATTACCTAAAGTCTAAAGTTCTCCTTTGTCATATTTTGAAATTTATGTTATACATAAAATAAAATACAGTTATACTATGCGGAGCATCAACATTCCTAAGACCAATAATTGGGTATTAATTTTAAATAACACTTAAGCATTTCAAAAGTAAAATCTTATATCCACCACAAATGCATTCCATTTCACTCTCTAACTCAAAATCATCTCAATCCATTCGTTCACTTCACTTTCTTCTACCTTTAACCTACGACTAAAAAATAAAATGACCTGCAGATCTGCTCCTTCATTACTAACTAGATTCAAGTCATTACCAAGCATACTGGGAGAAAATAATCAGTTACATCGAATTTGCTGGATACTCATGTTACAATGGAGTAGATTATTAAAATAAAATAAAATAGTAAACAAAATCAACTTTTTAATTTGTCAATAATACTTATATTTATATTTAATAATAAATATATTAGTAAGTACTCCATTGTGATAAGCAGTGTATATATATATTTCATAGTTGTAACTAAAGTGATTAAAAATTTAAGACTTAATAATATTTCATATTAATCCTGTTTCTCTTCTGTATTCACGTTATAAATTAAATAAATAAAATAAAGTAATCAAGGCCTTAAATATCAACCCTTTGCACTCAGTACCTTTCCGGACGTTACCAACCAGAGCAACTCGAGGCACATTGGTTCTGAACTGGAACCAAGATTTTGTATAATTTTCTAAACTAGATTATATAATTTTATATAATCCGTTGTTTTTCATCAGATTTCCTTGGTTCTTCGTTTTTTTTCGTCACTAATAAATATATTCTATTATCTATGCAATGAATTATGCAATATTTATTTATCAAAATAAATGTAGTTACGCTAGGTAGCGTTAGATATCTTATTATAAAATTGAATTGTATTCTTTTTCGAGCATAGAAATTCTTGTTTTAGCTCCTAAAGACATTGTATGTAAATAAAATATATTATAAGTTATGTTTTTTTTAATATGGACAAATTTGATTAATTTCAAATTTGGTACATTCAACTGAAAAAGTAATTTCTCAAAATCTGATAGATAATTTTACTTTTATAATATTGTAAATCTCAGAAAATTCCGTTAGAAATTCCTTTTTAAAAAAAACTTTTTTTTAAAATTCTTGTACATTCAACAAGATTCAAGATTTCGATATAAAATTCAGTATGGAATTATTATATCTTAGTTTATTTATCATAAACTTCATTTACCATGCATCTTAATATTTTTATCATATTTTGATCTGTTTTTGTATCATTTTAATAAGAAAACACAGGAAAATATGTGTTCCTTAAAAAATTTCGATGGAATAAGTTCATTCTTCGTAATCGCTAATAAACATTCATGTCCCCTTAGCGGGGACAACCGAGGACAAAGGGTTATAATCATTATAACTCTGTACAGCAACCTATTGCCGGGTCCGGGCCTCCTAAAGCAACCTCCCCCAATCGTCACGGTTTCGTGCAGCCGCTATGCAGTTATGTATGTTCCGAGCGTCTGCTGTGTTCCTCTGCATCTATGCTTTGGTCTTCTTGTTCCGTAGAGATGCTCCATCATTAGGTTCCTAGGCAAATCCTCTACATTTGGCTCTTTATATAAACCACAAACTTCCTGGTTTGTGCAAATCCTCAAGGATCCGTCCAACAACAGTCCTCCAAATATCATCCGAAGGATTTTCCGCTCGAACATAAGTAGGATCTGTTCATTACGTTCGGTCATTGTCCAAATTCCGTGCCGTGTATTAGCATTGGGTGAAATATAGTTTTGTATAGAAGTATTCAATTTGGCAGGAGAGAATGTTGCCGCTAAACTGTATTCTCTTCTGTATTAGGACTGATTAGCAGGAATCATCTTCCTTCTAAGTTCAGTATTTGCCCTGTTATCTTGTGTTAACATAGAGCGTAGGTAAATGAGTTCGGTGACTTGCTCAAATCGGTATTCATCGAATGTCACAATATCATTGGGTCCAGGCGTCTCTTCGGTCACCAGGTATTTTAGCCAAAAATCGATCTCATCGCAGGCAAAGATTTGATTGTAAATTACGAAAATGTATGTTATTCTGAGTAAAAAGAACCTTGTCTGCCGTTCCAGAGCCGCTGATTTCAAAAATTGAGGCTGACTTATAGAATATTAGGCCAGTAATTTGAGGATCGAAAAGGGAAATCCATTGCGAAAAATGTGAGAAAATTTTTTATTTTTTAACTTTTATGTATGGGCTTAGACATGCAAAAAACAAAATTGCTACTGCGGGTCACCAAGGGAATTTGTTTGCGTAGTATGGTATAGAACCACTCTTAAGAAACTCATTTCCAAGTTTTAGGGCCATTTATAGTAATTTATCTCAGTTTTTGACAAATTTGATAAAAAGTAGGTTGACCGTGGTTTTATACCTTACCACGTAACAAAATTATAAAGTTTATGTACTTGTTCGACGCAAAATTTAACATTCTTTAATTTATCAAAGAGTAAATTTTTCGCTTTGATACATCGTTTAGGCGTTGTAGGTGAAAAAAAAAATTGAAAAAATCTGACTTTTTTTGTTGTAAAAAGTTTTCTCTTGGTGGCTCGCGTCAGCAATATTGTATTTTAAATGTCTAAACCCATATGTACAAGTTAAACAAATAAAAATATTCTCAAATTTTTTGCAATGGCTTTCCCGTTTTGTTCCTCAAATTACTGACCTAATTTTCTTTAAATCTGCTGCCTTTTTTTAAAGCAGCGGCTCCGGAACAGAAGCCAAGGTTCTTTTTACTCAGAATAACATACACTTTCGTAATTTACAGTCAAACGTTCGCCTGCAATGAGGTCGATTTTTGGACCCTGGCTCCAGGGCTATTTGGTTTTCTCGTAGTTCACCTCGAGCCAAAGTTTTCTTACAGGGCCTACCAATGCTAGAAAAACTTCTCTGAGCCTGTTGAGAGCCCCCAATGATGTCGACAACTCCGCCAAAGCCAGTAGTTGCATATTCCGACTGAACATTGCCTGGCCAACCTGTATGCTCGATTATCGCACCGTCTACTCCACTACAATATTGCATAAGATGCACACGAGGGCGTCACTATGGGCGTATTGAACATAACACCTCAATCATAGTCAGCCTCACTATACGTATCTGAGGGATTTGAAACTCCTCCATAGCTATTAGAATATTAATATTTATATTGAAATTAGATGATTTATTTATTTACTTTTTTTTTCTCAATACAATAAATATAGAAAACTTAATTATACCAATGTCGTGGGGAAGATGCGGTTGCTTTATCAACCAATCTTTGAGCTTATCGATGTCATCTTCCAGAACTGCTAAGCTTCTCACGTCTTTCATCTTAATGATAAAGAGAACTGGGCATGTGTGTATCTAAAAGGAAGATTCCAATTAGTTGATAAAAATATGATACGTTTGAACATGTAAATTGTAACAAATAAAATATAAAATGGGATTACTTAGATAGGGATAAATTATAGTAAATAAGATGTACATCCTTGGAGTAGAACAGAGAGGTAAGGAAGGAAGGAAATGGACAGAAAAACGGAAAAAGAAAATGAACGAAAAAAATGATGAAAGTTAGGACTAAAAAATAAAAAAACAACTGAGAAATAATAATGAACACGTCGTCACACCATGGATATCAGCAAGTCGAATTGATTATATTCCGATTAGGTATCTATTAGTAACAACAACAACTCAATTCAACGAAAAAAGCTATAACTACCATAAACCTTACAATGCGTTTTACTAGTGAAAGGGTTATTAAGAGGGCAGAAAATTGTTGATACTAAAGAAGAAATATAAAAAAAGGAGTTATGAAAAATAAACTGTGAAAATAAACTTTCTAAGCATATAATTCATTTAGGGCTTATTTTTGAAAGAGTTTTTTTGTACACTTTTGTAAAATAATTAAACATATCAGACAGAAATCCTACTGACCAATAAAAATATTATTAGTTCCATAAGCGTTTAGATAAATAATGTAATATACAAAACGATAATGCGCCCAACTCTAATTCATGGCAGCCCATTGTCTTCATTTATTATAAATTGGAAAGAAAAATGACTATAATCGTTTCTAAATGGAATCATGCGGAGAATCGTGGAAGGAGCAGACAAGCAAATATTTGATGCATCAAGATTTCACGAGGAGTTAAAAATTCAAAAGTACAGAATTTCACTACTGACAGAAATGCCAATTTTAAGAATCGGTAAAAAATGACACAAATTCCTTATTCAATTGAATTTAACTTTCTCAGTCACATAAACGATGCCAAAAGTTGTTTTGACAATTATAATTTAGCTTCAATTGTTGTTTAAGTTCAACACGGAAAAATAATGAGCCCTACCGCCTAATAAGAAACCAGAAATAATGGAAATCAACAGACATTGTTATGCTAATAAGAAATTACTTAAAATGTAAACATGCAGATGAAGGAGAAATTTGAGACCTTTAAATATGTTAAAAAGTAAATAAGAGGCTACGAAAAAAAAATTATTTGTACTTCATGCATAGTAGAATGCATAGTCAAGTATTTTACCTATAAGAAAAGTATAGGACGTAGTGTAATATAATAAAGATAAGAAAAAGTATACTATTTCTTATCTTTATTATATTCAACAATGTCTTATGTTTTTCTTAAAGATAAAACACTTTTGAATATCATTCCTTACTATGAGTAACAAATAATTATATATATGTGTGTGTATGTACAATCCTTCCTCACAATCCATCACCAGTCGTGCCGATTAGGAGATTTAGGTTTCCACACTGTAATCATATTCTCTTAAGACCATTCTTTTTGTTCCGATTATATATCCAGGAATCGCTGTTATTTTTTTCATTTTTTTGCCATTTGATCATTACTCATTCGCCACACATGTTCTAATCAGCTGTTTCTCCTGGAATTCTTTCATCTTGCAATTTCTTGTAAAGTGTAGCATTGGAAACTAAATAATTGCGGATATTTGAAGTGGACGACTTAAATAACAATTTTATCGTTGTATCATTTAAGAAAATTTGATCCCCTTATTGTTGTTTAACCTTGAATACTTCCTTTATAATTCCTTTTAAATATTTTGATGATCAAATGTTTAGTTTACTATTCAAAAATCCTGTTTGTAATGGAAGCTCAAAATGTATATTTTCGATGAATTTACCTTTTTTATTTTCTTAAAGAAAAAAAACTTTTTTTAAAATGATAGATTGGTCGTAAGTGTCATGGCCGAAACTGAGGTTCTATATTCGTATCGTTCCGTCTTTGCTAGTTTGTTATGTGCTTATTATCTCAAATCCTGTTCTCAGACTTTGTAAACAGTGAGTTTATAAACAATTTAACATTTTTACATTACAATCAGTGAGGTGAGTGACTTTTATTAACAATTAGCAACATTAAATTGGTACTCGATTGCTAGAGACAGTTTACGTGGCAGATAATTCCCCTCAGCGGGTCTTATCTTTCAAATTCAAGGTCACGGCGCTTTATTTTACGTTCAGAATATCTTGAGTTCGTACCTAAGACAGTATATATATTTTTTTTTTCTCTGTTTTTATTTCTTAATTGATTATTTTATTTTAATATTTTTTTTCTACTGAGACTCTATTTTATTTATTTATAAAAATGTTTTTTTTAATATTTGTATATATATTTGTAAATAGATTAGTTATTAAGTATTTGTTTTGTAAATTTTCTTATTAGTGATACTTTTTTTTTTTTCTCTCTTCTTTTTGTATATATTATTATTTAGAGGTATGGATTCTGATAAGAACATTTCTTTTGACGAATCAGATGAAGAGACTCCTTTCTCCGAAATCAGTGAGACTGATTCTCAATATTTAACAAGGCGAACTCTCCAAAAGCGCCATAGAAACTCTGCCCCCGGTTCGGCGGGCAACTCACCTAATAAAAAAAAAAACAAATCCGCTAAAACAAAGCAAGCTCTCAAAGTAAATAAAGAATCAAAAACTAGTAATAATTCAGCTATGAAACCTGACACTAAACCATCAACTAACACATCCAGTAACAATTCTGTTACAGCCAATAATAAAATTAACGAAATCACTGAACCTAGAACTTTCACTGAACCAGTGCCACCTCCGATTTATGTAAGCAAGATTGACAATTTCATTCAGTTCGGTCAAGAAATAGCTAATCTGATCGGACCGACCAACTTTCGGTGTTTTTCTCGAGTCAACGATATAAAGATTAACACCAATACTAAAGATGATTATAAAAAACTTATAAATCATTTGACAGCACTCAATCACGACTTCCACTGCTATCAACTAAAAGAAGACAAAACATATAGAGTGGTTTTGAGAGGTCTTCACTCTACCACACCCACTACCGCTATAAAAAAAGATTTGGAAGATATCGGCCATTCGGTAAGACATATATCTTCTATCTTACATCCTATTGATAAATATCCACTGCCATTATTTTTCATCGATCTAGAACCAGCCCGGAATAATGCAGAAATCTTCGAAGTTAAAAGACTGCTGTATTCTGTTGTAAAATTTGAAGAGCCGAGGCAGAAACCAATAGTCGTTCAATGCACCAAGTGCCAAAACTTAGGGCATACAAAGGCTTACTGCCATCACTCGGTGCGTTGCGTTAAATGCGCCGGGCCTCACGCCTCTAACACCTGCCCGAAACCGTTAAATGAACCACCAAAATGTGCCCTTTGTGGTGAGGACCACCCTGCAACCTATCGGGGCTGCATTATCTATAAGAAGCTATATAAGCAAAGAACTTATAATTTATCATTAAAAGAAGAACAGAAGAATTCTACCCAGGCACAGGTACAGGCACCTGAACTCCTAAATTTGGCAGCGTTTCCTCAACTGCCGAACGAAATAATACCACAATTGACGCACAACCCTTCTACATCAACAGATCATCCCCATCAAGACTCTAGGCATCTATATTCAGACACTACGGTGAAGAATCAACAGCCGCGACGTCAGACGCCTCAGATTTCCAAAACTAAGACTCAGGCTTCCAAACCTAAGATCCAGACCTCCCAATCCAAGACTCAAATCTCCCACATTCATTCAAAATCTCCACGTCAGCAAATGCCTCCTCACCAGATACCTATACGTGTAAAATTACCGCCCGAACATCCAACTCCTGTTTATTCCCACCCTACTGCTCATATTTACTCTCCTTCCCAAGTTCCAAGGGTACATCCTTCATCAGACACTCCTTATCATAAGATCTTTCCCTCACGAACTCCTAATCAAAACCAACCTGACCAACAAAACCCGATCGATTTAATAAACTCCACCCTTGCTTCCTTCCTGAAAGATCTCCAAGAGACTATCAAGCCACTAATTACCCTCCTCACAAGAATCCTTACCGAAATTCCCTTCAATCTCTCACGATGAGCACTAAGCCCCTAGCTGTTCTTTTATGGAATGCTAACGGACTACAAAACCACCGAGACGAACTCGACATTTTTCTTCATGACTATCACATTGATATTGCTCTACTGACAGAAACTCACTTCACTCGACGTTCATATTTCTACATACGTGACTATATCACTTATAGATCAGACCACCCCGACAACACTTCCCATGCCGGTTCTTGCATCCTTATCCATAAATCCTTATCCCATTCTCTCATTCCTTCTACTCCAACGGAGGCTATTCAAGCAACCTCGGTTATCATTTCAACTCGTCCTTTCCATTTAACATTCTCAGCTGTATACTGTCCTCCCGGTCATACTCTTACCTATAACTTACTTGAATCCTTATTTCAATCCTTCGGATCGCGCTTTATTGCTGGAGGAGACTACAATGCTAAACACCAACGATGGGGTTGTCGATCATCCAACTCCCGTGGTAACATACTATCTTCTGTCTCAACTTCCAATAGTTACTCTGTCCTCTCTCCTATGAATCCTACCTATTGGCCAACATCCCTCAAAAAACGCCCTGATATCCTCGACATATTTGTCACCTCCCAAATTTCCTCTTCCCATGTCACAATAAAATCCCTGGATGACCTCTCCTCAGATCATTCTCCAGTTCTGCTTTCATTACACACAACCTTCGCTCCTAAGCCCTCGTCCTCTCCTACACTGATTACAGGACGAGTAAACTGGGACAATTTTCGTAAAGACCTGGAAAATAAATTGGACCTAAATATTCCACTTAAGACGAAACGTGATATTGACACAGCCATAAAAGAACTTACTACATCTATAAGTGACAAAATAAAGAATAATACATCTACCAATAAAACTGACAACTCCCAACAGACAAATTTGCCGCAGCATATTCGTATCTTATTAAGGGAAAAACGCAGAGCAAGATCGAAGTGGCACAGGACTAGATATCCATCAGATAAGACATATTACAACAAATTAACTAACCAACTAAAAGCTGAAATTAGAAAATACAAAGTTCAAAATTTACATGACATGACAGAAAAACTTACTACTTGTGACAAATCACTATGGTTGACTACTAAAAAACTCCTTAAATTCAAAGATTTTAACCACCCACTTATTACTGAAACCCAAACCTGGTCCAGATCTGATGATGAAAAATCTCAAATATTTGCTCAACACCTCTCAAAAACATTTAATCCACACCCAGACATCCTTAATCCAACCCACCTTGAGTTTATTGAAGCAGAATTGGATACCCCACTCCAATTGACTCCTCCACCTAAAGCATTTCATCCTTCAGAAATATCCAATATCATTAATAGATTACCTTCTCGCAAAGCTCCTGGCCATGACCTAATCACCTCCCAGATCCTAAAATGTCTTCCTAAAAAAGCCATACTGTTCCTAACCTATATATTTAATGCTGTACTCCGCACCACATATTTTCCTGACTCTTGGAAACTATCCATTGTCAAAATGATACCTAAACCCACCAAGCCGCCAGAACACCCATCCTCTTACCGTCCTATCTCCCTTTTACCCATTATGGGCAAAATCCTGGAAAAACTCATTTTAAAACGCCTGTATCCCATCCTAGACTCTAAACACATTTTCCCAGATCACCAATTTGGATTCCGCACATCCCACTCCACTATTCAGCAATGCCATCGTGTGGTAGATGTAGTCTCCTCTGCATTGGAGCGCGGAATGTACTGCACGGGAGTCTTTCTCGACGTTGAACAGGCGTTTGATAGAGTCTGGCATCCGGGACTGATGTACAAACTCCGTGAATTCCTACCACCTACATACTTCCTCATTATACGTTCCTACCTTACTGACAGATACTTCAAAGTCAATCATAACAATGCTTATTCATCTCTTTTTACTCAGTCTGCCGGTGTTCCTCAAGGTAGTATCCTAGGTCCTATCCTTAACACAGTTTATACAGCTGACATCCCAACCCAATCCAACACTGTCATCACCACCTATGCCGATGACACGTGTATCCTATCAGTTAATAACGATCCTTTAATTGCATCCCAAACTCTTCAATCACATATCACAAGCCTTGAAGAATGGTGTAAAAATTGGAGAATAAAAATAAATTCCAACAAATCCCATCAAATCACTTTTACCCTCCGTCGTAAACCTATGACCTCTTGTCCTACAGTATCCTTCAATAATACTCCACTTATTCCTGTTGAGCAAATCCGCTACTTAGGACTCCACCTTGACAAACGACTCACTTGGAACCCCCATACCAGACTGAAACGACTAGAAACCGCCCGACGTTTTCGACTACTGCAGCACTTACTAGACAAACGATCTAAGCTTACAATCAATTATAAACGACTCGTATATATGACAATAATAAGACCTATTTGGACTTACGGAATTGAGCTTTGGGGCTCCACTAAACCATCGAATTCCTCTCGTATCCAATCCTTACAATCCAAAATCCTTCGTAAAATCCTCAACGCTCCTTACTTTGTCACAAATAAAATCATCCATAAAGACCTTAATGTTCCATATGTTTCCGATCTGGCCCAATCCAGATACCTTTCCTTCCATAACAAACTGCAGAATCATCCGAATCCTCTCGTTTCAAACCTTGCTTCCTCCTCGATCCCTGATAACCCTCCGTGGCGTCTGAAAAGAAGATGGCCTCGGGATCTTCTAATATAGAACTTTAATTTGAGTTCTACCAATGGGTAGTTTCTCTTCATGTTGTACATGCCATGTTACAAATTTCTCATTTACTTATTGTATTCTCTATGTAATACAGTTGTAAATTCCATTGAAATAAAAAAAAAAAAAAAAAAAAAAAATGATAGATTTTGATAAGTGAATTTAGAAAATAAGAATGAAGCAAAAATTAGCGTATTAGGATCGTATCGAATACTGTTTAATTAATTAGAATATGTGATGATATTTTTTTGTCTCCTTCAGTCGAAGAAGCAATTAAATGTGAACCTCTTATATACAATTATTAATAATTTGTACAATATATATGCACAAGTGTCTAATGTAACTTTTAATTTTGTTAGTTATAGACACTTTTGCTTCCTCACTATCGAAGGAAGGGGAAGCTTTTTATTTATTTATTAAAAAAGAATTTGTGCTCAGTATCGAAACTTTTCACTCGTGTTTTACGTTTCAGACATCGAGGATCAAATGGTTCTGTGTTTGTCTGTCTGTAGTCAAATCGATGTAACGGTCATATTACCTACTACCGTTTATCCGATTTTCATGATTTTTTTAGAGATTGTGGGTACTGACGCCTAGATGGTCCCATATTAATTTTATCAAAATCCACCCAGCACTTCCGCGTGCGCACGCGTAAATGTATTTTCTTAGATATGCCACTATGTAAGAAACGGCTGGTTCAATTGGGCTCAAAGTTGAAAAAAGGGCATGTATTAATAAAAAAAATAATTTAGTGTCAATTTTATTCAATTCTGTCCACTATTTTCAAAAAAAAAATACTTCTGCTTTCAGATCAGAAAATGTATTATTCGACACGCCTATAGTTTGAAACGGTTCGTTGGATTTAATCCAAACTTGGAGGAAACTTGCAGAATAGTATAGAAATCACCTAATATTAATTTCATTTAGTTCCATTTAATAATTAAAATTATTATAAATAATTGTTAACAATATAATGGCTGTGAAATGTGGCATTATCATATGGAGTGGGTGTTAGGTTAATACAATATTTTTATGGGGTTATAAAATTTTAGTTTTTATTCAAAAAGTTAAGTTATACTATATTGTTTGGTCGATTCCAAACGTAACTGGCATGACACTTACTACGATTACTTAGATTTAATTGTTACTCTGAGTTCATAAAAAAAAGCCTTATTTGTGATTGTGTTTATTTATATTAATTAAAGTTCAATCAGGTCGTCGTAGTTTCGATTATCTCCTTGAATCACCAAAGATGTGTGAACTTATTTTTATAAACATATTTTTATATTCCAGCATAATTATTTTTGTTCCGATTGAAGAAAAGTATTGGTCTACTTAACTCCGAACAAACAAAAGTTTATTTTTTCCTATGAACTTTTCGTTCCATCCATTTTACGAGTGAAAACATGCCTATTAAGTATATATCAATATTGTTAAAGGTCGTATGTAAAAGTTTTAAGTTGTTATTCTATTTTTGACATTATTTAATCTGCAATTGATATAAGTAGTCTACTACTGTGGAAAACAGCACCTCCTGGAATGACCGCACCCCCTCCCCCCTTCCCCGATCAACTCCTTATATTTATCACGGTCAACCATCTCTACATCATTATAACATTATACTAATAAATCTTAAAGAAATAATTATTTTTTATGCTGTCCTGTGAAACACTCGATTTTTGCACTGACAGTAGCGATTTATAATAATTTTAATTATTAAATGGAACTAAATGAAATTAATATTAGGTAATTTCTATACTAGTTGCACTGTAGCGATTTGCACATTCAGTATGCACTTGAATTTTTTTTTTAAACTACGAATCATCAAGTATGCAATCAGAAAATGAGACTTTTTCGAATTTTATCATTTGTTAATGAACAAAACTCGAAATTATCAAATCCTGTTAAGGGATTATTGAATTTCCAAAACGGCTTCTTTCAAAGATTTTATTCTCATACGAAAAAATTTAGACCTTGTAATATAGATATTTTTTAGCAAATGAAAACGGTGAGGAAGCTATACTGACCTTACTTGACAGACGTTTTTTTCATAGCCAATGTACCTCATGAAGTTCATTAACAGAGTTTAATGTGTGCTTTTAGTTTTTTAATATTCACTTTTTCCTGTTAATGGGAAATTTTGTAGTTCACAGTTGGTTTTCAAGTATAAAATATATTTAATTTAAAAAAAATGGTAGATATGAGCCTTTCAGTTGAAAGAATTATCAACCCAACTTCAAAATTTTTTATTATTAATTTTGGCGATATTTCTAGTAAGAAAATTTGTACCTATAGTCACAATTCTATAGTTCAACACACTAGCTGTTCTGGAACGAACTTACTGTACAGATATCATAAATTTTCCAACTAGAAATATCACTAAAATGACTTTACTTAAATATTTGAAATCGGAGTTAGTCATTCCGTCAATTAAAAGGTTCATATACTTCTCAACATGAACTTCCCAACCTTGAAATACGAACAGACTATGTCTATCGACAGCAATGATATGTTGCGGATAGTTTTATATGTGAATTCAGTGTTTAAAATTAGTTATTAGCATAATATATTCGACATAGAAAAGGGGGTAATAGATAATGATTATTATATAGGTATGATTTCACGGTTCATCATTAAAACAAACAATGATATAAAAAACACTTGAGATATGAAGCCTTCACTTGAGCTATATATTAATATCAGATTTTTTTTTTTTTTTAACATTTCAAATGAACAATAGTATTGGAATCAGTATTATGAATTTTATACTTCTAGCTTGGATTTCAGTGGCTCTCAAAACATATTGATAAATTTTGTAAAACTGTTTTTTAACACCAACATATTAAATCTAGGTGTAATTATCAGGGATTAATTTTCATTCTAATAACCCATTATTATTAATTAAGCATTAATATTGTATGTATATATTACACGTTAAATAACAAATACACGTTTAAATAAACATATATAGTTCAGAATGATTTGATGTCTGAATATAAAAATTTAGTAAAAAATAAAATTGGTTTTCACCGTTTTCAAATTATTGTAAGCTCAGATGTTTGTAAAGCAATTTACAACGGAGCGTTATTATGAGGTAACACAATATTTTGAGTTGAAAAACATAAATATAACCGTGCTTGTTGTTAAAATATAGCAGTTTTGGACCATTTTTGTAATATATTGACTACAATACTAGTTATTGTCCGACAATGAATGATAAGATAAACATTCTCAATGTTTATAAAAAATAATTAACTTAATAATTAATAATGAGATAATTAATAATAATTTCATAATTATCATTAAGTTATACTAACTTAATTGAACGATCTAAAATTGGTACGTGGAGCAGACACAATCCTCTTGTGAACACTGTGGAGTCTTTATTGTGACTGGACCACAAGGCTAGGTTACTGAGTGGGGGTTTCCTTGCACACTAACTGGTCTACGGAGCTTTCAAATTTATAATTGTTAAGTGCTTAGGGAATTATTCGCTATTACGAATAATTTGAAAATAATAATTAAATAAATTACTGAACAATTACCTGAATGTTATATTACTAGCTTGACGGTCTACCACAGAAATCTACAGGAATTAGATAATCAATTTATATTTTTTAAATTAACATGCATATTTAAAAAAAAATTAAGGTGTTAAAAAAAACCACATACTAGAATTGAAAACATCAACATGGCGAGATTAATAATATGAAATATAAATCATAAATAATAGCTCATTACATAGAGGTGAAATGTTGAAAAATTCACACGATTACAGTATGCAGGTCCGATTATTAGTTTCTGAGATATTTTAATCCATATCTTCTATAAAACTCGTTATCGTTTGGTTTTCGACAATATTTTTTTCCCTTTTCGCCACTCTAATACGGCGTCTCGTAAAGATATAATTTTGAATAATAGCTAATTACAAAGAGTATGAAATTATGAATATTTTCCTCGCTAACAATATAATAATAATAATAATAATAATAATAATATAGAGGTCCGATTTTGACATTTTATTTAACCTACGTACGATTTAACTTCGTTATTTTGACACGTTGGAGGTGTAGGTCACGCCAAACGGATTAATATTTTTGTAGGCCATCTTATTTCTTGATTTCATGGCCAAATTATCTTACGATCCAAGTGAAAAAGCAAATCGGTATTTACGGGTTTTTTAGTAGCTAATTAAATAGACAAAGTTTGCCGACCTCCAGATTGAAAACGCCCAAATTCCAAGAGCTTTGCTAAATAAAATACTTGCTGGTTACGATAAGATGAAGCTTCACGAAGTTTCAGGAGGATATCAATAATTTTATATAAAAGAGCCTGTACCACTATAATTCACTCTCCACAAAAAAGTACGTAATGCGCCAAAAGAAGTTTTTACTTCAAAAAAGATATTTCTTGAGTAAAATTAATGAATACAATTATTCATAGATAAAGGAGCTGGTGATTTTTATTTTAAAAAATTATGATGTCGGCTTAACTTAGGATAGAAATAGACTTTGATAATTTTAAAGTTTTTAATAATAAAATTTTGAAAGCTGTGAAAAGTGATGAATTAATAACTTACAATTCTTGAAAATCTTTAAATGGACAGGTGTAATGAGAATAAAAACGCTGCAAATTATTTCACAATGGTTTATTATTTCCAAGCAATTATACATCTAAAGTAACATTACCTTCCTAATTACAAAGAAAAAATATTTGAAAATCGCGATATCTCTACCAATAGTGCTTCGATTTCAATGAAAATTCTTTCATTTTTTAGGAAATTCAAATACCTTTGAAACATTTCATCACAACATCCTCAAAAAAGTGTATATTTTTTCAGTTATTCGGAATTTAATTTTACCATCCCTCGTAACTTTTTTTCTAGCTTCTTTTCGTTGAAGTATGTTACATAAATAAATTTAAAGGGCGTCGAGAAAATGTCTTTAGCGAAGTTTCATTGAAATCGGTACATTGGTTTAGGCGCTGCAGTCTATAGCAACGCAGGTTTTTCTGAATTTTAATTTATTTTTCTCCTTTATTAACTTATAAAATTCTTTCAAAAGTTATATTTAACATTTTTTCGTAACTTTAAATAATTTGAAATGATTAACTTTTTAAAATAAACCTTATTGAAGGTACTTTAGAGGAAGACGTATATGAACATTGGGCATTTAAGCCCTGCGAAGTGACATCAATGAGGATAAGACCTAATTCATATGAATGACCGCTTCATTATACAATGATACACCGAGTTTAATCAAAATCGTTAGAGCGATTTTTTGAGAAAATTAAAATAAATAAAAGGTGATTCTAATTATTGGACTAAACTTTTTATATTAATCATTAGTAATATGCTAAAAAAACTAGCATTACTTCAGTAATACATTAAAAATTCAAAAACCAAAACAAAGGGTATAACCTTTCCAGTAGAACGTAAAAAAAAACAACTAGAAATTATATATCTTTGCTCCTAATTTTCCGATTTTAACGATTTTGTTTTTTTATGAAATTCCGTAAACTTTTAAAAAACCACACAACCAGGTGTAATGAGAATAAAAACGCTGCAAATTATTTCACAATGGTTTATTATTTCCAAGCAATTATACATCTAAAGTAACATTACCTTCCTAATTACAAAGAAAAAATATTTGAAAATCGCGATATCTCTACCAATAGTGCTTCGATTTCAATGAAAATTCTTTCATTTTTTAGGAAATTCAAATACCTTTGAAACATTTCATCACAACATCCTCAAAAAAGTGTATATTTTTTCAGTTATTCGGAATTTAATTTTACCATCCCTCTTAATATATTTCCAGCTTTCTTTTCGTTGAAGTATGTTATATAGAAAAATTTAAAGGGCGGACGGCGGACGGACAAAAAAAATTGTATTCTTTTTTCGAATTCTACGTATTCTGAACCATGAAACCTCAAATTTTGAGAGGGGATTAAGTTTTTGAATTTTTTGGATATTGGAGAAATTCCATCCACTCTAAGGGATTGTACTTCCATATCTACTTAAACATCTAGGTAGATTGATAGGGAAATAGTCACCCACGAATATTTAAACTTGGTGTAGTCGGGTGCCATTCACTACAAATTGCAGTTATAGACAAATAGATTTCGCCCCATGTGTCGGTGTCCGTAAAGATCCGAGTCTTGATTTTCGTTCTGAGTGTACTAGAGTACTTCACTAAGTTTAAATATTTGTAGATGCCAATTTCTATATCAATCTATCAAGATGTTTAAGTAGATATGGAAGTACATTTCCGTAGAGTGGATGGAATTTTCCAATTTCTGTAGTAAAGTAATTTGTTTTGTTTTTTATTCATATTTTTTTTTAATTTAGCTTGATCACATGATATCATTTCAAATAAATTTATAATCAAGATAATTAAAATATAATATTTTTTTTTCTCAGTATTTTGTGCTCAAATCGTTTCAAAACTCTCACGGGATCTCACCAATTGTAAGTAAAGACTTCAAAGTTTAAGATCGGTCAAGACATCCACTTAAAACATCTTTAAGTGCCTCTTAGCGGTGTGATCAAACACACTTTACAGCGTAATTTGCCAGAATTTTGAGCCCCAATTCTTTCAAAACACTCCTCGAATATCAATGAATAATTTGAGCCATCAAACTCAAAAATTGATCCATCCGTTCGCTCGAAAAAGCGTTACATTCCTTTTAGCGGACAAACCAAACAAATAACACTCGTATCTCTTCGCAGTCAGGTGATCTCATCGAACAATTTAACATAACAACACTAAAAATCAATCTAGCCGTTTACTCATAAATCCGTTAAATAGCTTTTAGCAAATTGATTAAACACATTTTATTCCATCACAGGTCACAGTGTTTTTAGCCCAAATTATTTCGAAACAATCCTGGGATCCCATTGAATGATTTAAACCATCAAACTTAAAAATCGATCCAGCCGGTCGTTCAAAACAGCTTTCCAAAGCTTTTTGAAATTGATTAAACAAAATTTACTTAATAACTCTCTGTTTTTTTTTTATTCCGAATTATTACTAAACATTCAGGGGATCACAGTGAGTAATTTGAGCCAACATATGTAGCCCAAATACTAGAGTAAATTGCTTTTTAAAAGCAGGAGTTTCGAGTTTTTAATTGCCTATCGTCGATATAATAAAAAGATATTGCTTTATTTTAGTGACCTTAATGAATTGTAGGGATCTCGTGGAATCCTTCTTTTCCTTCTACAGTTGGGAGAGAAGCATGGCCTGGGGTTCTCTGCCTCATTGTATATATTGTACATGAGTGTATTTTTTAATTTACTTATCTTCAGATTATTTTATTTTTTTATTGTACAAAGTTTTTGATTATTATTTTACTTTTGTTAATTTTATATTTTCTGTATATACGGTGTGAATGTTTTCATCTATCACTATAAACTATTGTCCACGTGACAAATTGTTATAATTCTAAACAAATAAATAATAAAAAAAAGAGTTGTATTTCTAGTAATTCGTTTCATGTAAAAACGTTGGATTTATTTTACAAGCACATAACTATCTGAAATATGTACGTAATTACATTTTTTATAAGACTTTTCGTTTTTGAACTATTATTCACAAACATTCTGAGACTACTTTGTCGGACTTACATTAGTTATTAAACTTAAAGGACTTGGAAAACTGGCATTTATTTGAAAATATCATGTTGGAAAATGTTCTTTTACTAGCTATACCAGATAATGATAGTAAATGAATGGAAAAATTGAAAAAAAATTACAATTTTCGATGTTACCTAATTATAGATAATAGTTATAATTTTTATAAAATCAAAAATATTATTTAAAAATCTGAAATGCTTTTACCGATTGATGGTGAGATTGAACTACTTTATTATTATTGCTAATTTTCTTAATTGTGACAAGATGTAATAGAACACAATAAAAACAGAAATAAAAAAAAAAAATGAAAGAAAGATTTTTGTATTTTTGTGGATTAGCAAAAGGATCAGAGTTCAAATGTTATCGATTGGAATAGTTTTTACTGTACTCAAGGACTAATGAATAAGTAAAGGAATATTTTGAAAACAATAGATGTTGAATAGGTATTTTTCTGAAATTATATTTATTAGTTTGTTTTTATTTTTTATAATATCCATTTTCAATGTCTTTAATAAATTTAGGGTTTTCATTTTTTATTTGACATTTTACAGTCATTTAACCTATTAATGGAATAAATAGTAAGGGGAAATATTTGTATCTTCATGTCTTAAATATATAAATTTAAGGGTGTACATTGCTATGATAAAGCTTGTCCTGATATATGGTTGTGGGACCTGGGGTCAGAATACTACACGTTGAGAAGAACGACCAATAAAGAATTGCTAATAGGAACCGGGCAATCAATATCCCATGATATGAGGGCACGGAGGTTAAGATAAGAATGGCATGTAGCTCAGAGCAATCCATCCGGAAGTCTCTTCCTAACAATGCGTTAATAGTAGACAAAATACCACTTGGAAACCCAAAAAGCTGATGGATAGATTGAATTAACCAAGATGCAATAGAACTGCCAGCAGATAACTGAAAAGAAATAGAGCAAGATAGGCAGAGATAGAGCAGGCTTGTTAAGGCGACAAAAGATCTAATAGGCATGGTGTTTTAAGGAAGGTCTCTCATTCAGCGCTTATTTAGTCTTCTCCGTGCATTGATGAGCATGACAACTGCAACCACATCTCTTAATAATACATTCGTGTATCCGTGTAAAGTAGTACGAGATCGCTGGTAAAGAATCCTTATGTGTTGGTCAACAAGTCAAAATGTAGGGTTTTGGTCATTTAACAAGGTGCTTTCGTTATGTGTGCGTAATATATAATATATTAAAACCATTGCTCAATTTTATCCATGCGAAAAAATTACTATGTAAATATATTACATAATTATTGTATAATACATTTTATTATATTTCCTTTATTTTAATGAGTGTTTAGAAGTTAATAAGTAAGACCTAGCAGTACCTCTCCCGTCGAACCTAAGTAAAGTACTATGTATCGTATTGAGAAAACCAAGATTGTATACTTGGTTCCGGCTGAGAAGTGTTTACGCTCAGAAATTCCAACATTTTAAAAGGGTAGTTTGAAAGTCTCTCTATGAAAAGAATTATTTTCCTTTTAAGAAATTAATTACTTAAGCTTAGCCGTAATAGTTTGCATTACCATTTTAAATTAATTATATTGGATTTAAATAGTATGAGTTATATTGTTTAAATGTCAAGGGTCCAATCATGCGGGTATAGTCATGTTTGTTTAAAAAAAAAAAAGCTTAACTGACTCTTAACCACCCGGATTGAATTTTATTGGAATTCTGTGATTGTTAGGCAATAATAAAAGGGTTAGGCAAACCAAAATAGCCTTTAACGAATAATGACATTTAAAAAATACAAAGAAACGGAAGGGAATTTTAACTTATTATTTTTAAAAATAAGTCAACTAACTTATTTCTCTCTTAAAAAGGTAATGAGGTCGTGAAAAAGCAATATTCAGCGGTGAAGGTGATTCCTGATAAATAAGCCTTTCTTGGAATTTTAGACCAACTTTAATAAGGAGAACATACAAGGTAAGTCCGAATTTCTAGGAAAAACGTTGCTATCATAAAAGAAATTCGTAGTTAAATTAAAAAAATCCATTAACATAATTCCCCAAAAATAGTTAAAGGTTTACAAGCGAACTATTGAAAGCATTGCAGTGCCTTTTTCAGAAGTTAATTACTTAAAAAGCTATCCCTAAGGAAAGGAAATACAACACAATTCTCCCGATACACAAAAAGGACAATGCTAAAAAATGCGAGAACTATAGACCTATCTGTCCATCATAGGTTGTGTACAACCTTTGTTCCTTAATATTAGAAAAGAAGCTGAGAGAGCTAGCGGAGAAATATTCAGAAGAGGAACAGGCTGCTTTCAGGCCTCAACGCCAGACCCAAGATTATTTATTTTCTGTCAGAACAATCATTGTTAAGTCGTAAAAACGAGAAAATATTATCTTCTTTGCATTTATAGATCTAAAGACTGCCTTCGATTCGGTCCATAGACAAGAGCTCTGGAATATTCTATCTGTAAAATATATCCGTCAAGGATTGATAGAAGCTATAAAGTCGACCTATCACGATTCCAAAGAATTAGTAAGAATTAATGAGTTCGATACCATTGCGATTGAGAAAGCAGTAAAGCAAGAAGATAATTTAAGCCCTCTCCTGTTCATCATTTACATGGATAAATTCCTGAGAATGTGCTAACGGAGGACAGTCCGAACTACTATTGGCAAATGGAATATGAGAACAATCCTGGTAATGTTATTTGCGGACGGCATTGTCCATACAGGAGATACTAAAGCGAACTTACTACAAGACGTAACTGAATGGGAAGCTTGGATGGAAAGAAAGGGGATGACAAGCAATTATAAAAAACAAAATAATGCAGGCTGGGAACAGGAATACATTGAAATACTTCGCAAAGGTGAACCAATAGAAATAATGGACGAATACACTTACCTGGGAACAGTGATAAGAAGGGAATGGAAAGGTAGAGCAAGAGATATCCAAAAGGATAAGGAAGACAAATTTAATACACTACCACCTCTGCAACACAGTTATAGGGAAGAAGGAATTAGAGAAGAATGTTAAAGTAGATATCTTCAAGGCTATAAACCTCTACCTACCCTCCTTAACAGAAGTGAAAGCTGGGTATCACTAGATAAGTACCTAAGCAGAGTTATGGATGGATACCCGCACCTTGGATGGATACCTTCGAAGAGTGGCAGGCCAAGAGAGGCTATTTAAAGAAACAACTCGAAAAGAGACAACTTAGGTGGTTTGGACATCTCTGTTGAATGAGTGAAGAGTGGGACCCAAGAAAATAATTTGAAATGTCTGCTCATCAACAGGAAAACGCCTAAGAAGGAGACCCATAATACAATGGAAAGACTTCACCTCCAAAGTAGGAGAGAGAAGAGGAAAAAACTAGGAAGCCATGAGAGTGCTGGCTCGGAATCAAAAAGTTTGTTTGCCTGGACTGAGGCACCTCCATGCTGAAAGTACTAAGGAGTAAGAAAAAAATACTTTATATGACTGCAATATCGTTGTCGTTGAAACTACATTTTTCAAATTTTGGTTCATCATTTCCAATAATGAACAGTTGTAATTAACTGAAAAATTTAAAAAGTTAATCCCCTCCACCTGGAGGTTGTACATTTCAATAACCGTAGAACCCGGGTTTTTTTTCCGAGAATACTGGTCGGATTTTTTTGAGATTTAGAATTAAATTCAGAGGTCCCCTGAGGATGGTCCTCCCAATTCGACATTACTATTCAACCTTTCTTTTCGAAATGGCGACCGAAAATTCTGTGTCGCTACAGACTGTAACGCCTAAACGAATGTGAAGATGAAACTTGGCTAGTCTTTGAAATTCTTTAAATTTATCTTCCAGAAAGGAAGTTACAAGAATTGCAGAAATTAAATTTCCAAATAATAAAAAATAATACTTTTTTTGACAATTTCTTAAAAAAAAAAACAGATAAAGAATAATTGAAATCGGATGATTTGGTGTGGTCTAAATATTTACAATATTTTCTTTTGCAAAGGCAATCTGATTTGCTTTGGTCAATAACTGAATCACTCGAAATGGTTTTCTGTATTTGCTAACAAATAATGAGAATTAGAATTTTCTTATGCAGGTCGATATTAATAAACTCTTTTCCTCTTAGTGGTAAGGAATTTAGTGTAACATTGGATATATAACTATTCTGAAATAATATTTTTTTTTTTATGTTATTCCTGACAACACTGATTTAATATTACACTAAAGCCCTCGTTTAAATCACGTCCATTTGTATACAGTTGGTTTAGTGGTATCTATTGTGGTCAGCGTTAGCTACTCCTCTGTTCGGAAATTGCGTAAATGCTATCCGGAACATTACATTGCTCAAGCAGTGGCGATTGTGGTGCACGTGTTTAATAGTTCGTTTCCGGAAGATTATTTTAATGGTGTTACAATTAAAAAATGTAAATAGAACTGCCTGAGAGTAATCATTAAATTATATTTATCTTCAGTAGGTACTGAAAGTTGGTTGTGGGATACAAAGTAATACATTAATTAAAAAGTGGAAAACAAAAAATCTATTTAATGTGCTATTACGAAGCTGCCAAGGCAAAATATTCTTATAACAGAGATCTGCCTTATCAGATCTAACGAATATCATCTTTTGCCTAAGGAAGTTAGTACTTGCGCTCAAAAAATATGAAACTGTGAAGGGAAATTTTAAATCACTGAGTGTTTTGAGAAACACATTCTGAAGGTCATGTTTATTACAAATAGAGTAATAAATAAAACAGGCCAAGTGGTGGATAAACATATGCACAGCAGGAATCGTTCACATGCATAGCAGAAATCGTAAATTACAACATAATTAACTTATCGGAACTGATTTATTTACGGCTTATTTACTTCACTTTATGTGACTGATTTGAAAAGTCCATGCTCCGTGAAGGACAGCTCAGTATTTATAATTCACGTTATTCACTAAAACTCACTTAACCCACATAGCCTAAGCCAAAATTTTTTTCAGGAAGGTATAACCTTAGTTCTATAAACCCATTTTAACATCGTTCACCCCCTCTCTCCTCCACAATAAAATACAACAGTTTTATAATAGTATTTTACAGAATATCTTTCAAAATAAATATCATCAGGCCGTAACTTTAACTGATTTTATTGACTGAATTAAATTCGAAACATTTAAAACGTATGTAAAAAAAAAAAAAATGTTTTTGTATAACCTAAATAATTTGCCTCTTCTGCAAAACCGCACCATTCTTATTTCCGAACTGGCCACAGTGGAGAAGAAAGAACTAAATAAAAAAAATACATTTTCCTAGTCTTCTTACAGCAACCAATCATAAACTGCATTCATTTAGTTAATATTAATACAATAATTATTATTCAGAATTTCTTAATTACACTATTTCATGGTCCATATGAATTAAGTGTCAGACTAGAGTTGAATTTTAAAACATCGTAATCCAGTCGAGGCTTTCTCAAACAGCTATTTGAATTATTAAAGTTTTAAAATTATAATAACCTATGTTTTTATCGTAATTTTCATAATGGATATCTATAAACATTTTTTTTTTTATCCTAAACTCGTAATTCTCATCGTAATGAATTTTACCTCTAATAACTTTCTGAAACATTTGCGATGTAACAATAATTTATATAATAAAGCTTATAAAAATAAAACAAAATAAGAGGAGCAGATGGCATAACACTAGTAATTACAGGTAGTATTAATGGTTAGGGTATGCTGGGGTGCCTAACATACTCGCTAACGAAATTTTCTTTATTTTATTATTTGGCATTGATTGAGACATATTGTTATGTTTCTTAATAAACAAATTGAATAACAAAAATATTATTATTCATTTTCTATTTTATTTCTCCAGGTAATCATTAGTGTTGCCTTAAATCGGCCTTGGTCTTGCACTTTGCAAGACCAAGACCAAGGCCAAAAATCGGCAAAAAAAATCGACTTTTTAAATAAATATTAAGACAAAATAGTTACTAATACTCAAAAATCTTAGTTAATATATGTTAATAATTGGTATAACCAATATACTTTTGAATTTAACTCCTCTGATTTTTCATTTAGGTTTAGTTAGGTTTCCCCTATCTAAAAAATTATAGTAATATCTCTCAGCTAATAAGTAACTGCAAGACTGTTGCGAGACTCTTGCACAAGACCATGACCAAGACTGAGTTTGCAAGACCAAGACTCGGTCTCGCATTTGGGTAACACTAGTAATCATATTATAATCATTTTCTGCAAACTATGAAGTACTGACCGATCAAATGTAGTGAACAAAAAATCTCATATTCTCATCTCATTCATATCTCATTTTAATTTATTTATTTTTTTAAAATAAACAATACGTCTTTAAATTTAAAATTGTCCTTTTTAATTACTATTAATAATATGTGAAAATGAAAATTTTTGGGAAAAACACAAATGAATTGGTACTCGCCGCTTGACTATAAACATATTAATGGGTCCTCGGGTAGAAAAAGATTGAGGAACTCCTGGATTAAGGTGTCAAGAAAATGGGCCGATCAGCTCTTGATGGGTAACCTTGAGGCAATTTTCCAATCTTAACGTTAGTAGAATAATACAATTTTGAGAAACCAACACAAAATAATTATTAATTAACCAAGATTTTAGCCCACATTACTTCAATCTCTCCGATATATATATAATATGTGTGTGTATGTATGTAGTAATAGTTTATAATAATGTCTTAACAATATATGCAAATTAGAACGTGTAGTAACCGCAATCAAAGGGGATTAGGGAAATACATATTCTCATTGATAACCATGAATGATATTATTCAAGGTCTCTGCTAATTATTTTTGCCTTTGTTGTGTGTTTTTAGATTATATCATCTGTAAAACAAAATATACACATTTTTTTAATCTTAGTACTGATGATATTGTCTTAGAGAAACAAAATTATTTCTAGTCGTTTCCACTTCTGTATCAATATGTCGTTAAATTGTAACAGAAAGTAATATTTTCCATTTTGACCTTTTATTTTTGTAAATATCTTTTCACTATTATTTGCCTATAAGTCATTCTAATAAATATTTATTAGATAACATTGAAAAGAATGTAACGTTGTTCAATAAAGAAAGTAAACAAAAAAGGTCCTATCGTCATGGATCATATTAATGTCGTTTATTTTCTTTCCATTTCATAACTTTTTGTCATATCTCAAACGTTTTCACACACATGATTATTCTTTTTTTTTTCATCGAAACACATTACCATTACTCAGAAAATGGTCTGGCAAGTTATAGGAGATGACAAAGATTATAATTATTCCAAATAAGAAAGAAGATGCGACGTTTTTCAATGTTAATCGGTAAGGAAACTTAACAAGTGTTTTTTAAAGTATGACTATAAATTTTGTTAACCATGTTTTTGTTAACATCGGTTCGATTTTGATGATTTATTTGTTTGTTTTTTTCACAGAGTTTATGGCGAGATGTATTCTTTTTTTAGTTTTGCCCATTGTCTTTTCGTCATAACTTTTTACTTGCTTTCTCTCGGGGATCTACGATATTAATAAATATTTAAAAGAGTTGTAGGCAAGTTTTGTCAAAATCGTTAGAGCTTTTTGGCACTATAGCACATTTATCACTTTCATTTAACCTATATTGGGCACAGGGGATCCGATTTATTTCACATGGGTTAGGAGTCGAAATTCTGCATAATAGAACAACAATAGCTAGTTAAAAATGCGTATTTTTGTTGTTGTTTTTATTCAGTGGACTTTAAACAGACCGGACGAGTAGGGGCTCATCCGGGATCGCTCTCCTGGACCCAGGCTCAGATGGGGGTTCGGCCATTATTTCAAAACTAGTAGGCCCATGCGAAAAATTTGCACAGCATATTGTTATCAAATGCCAGATTAATAAAAAAAAATAATGCGACCTATCAAAAGATAAATTAATCAAATGTTACTTTGATCGACTTGATTTATCGGTTATCGATAAATATAAAATATAAATTTCAGTAAGCTGTATCTTCGCTAAAAATTGTCCGATTTCAATGATTTTTTTTCCATTGTGTAGGGAATTTAGTAATCTTTTATATAACCACTGCATAACCCAGGGAAAAGTGTGTAGTTTTTTAGTTATTCGCAAATAACTTGTTTTCTTTTATAAATTTGTTGCCTGAATTTTCGGGATGATTGGACTATTTTGTCCGCCTGAAGAAGGAAGTCTTCGAAATTGGTGGCTCAATCTTGAGATTTGGTGAAAAATTCACGATGATATGGCTTGCCGATCAAAAACACCATGGATAAATAATATAAACTCCTCTTCTCTAGATCATAGATACTTCAAGTCGACGAAATGAGACATGTATTCAATGACGGTACTAAAATTAATGTAAGGTTGTGTGGATGCGAACCCTATGCCATGCGTTATCTCGAAAATAGTACGGGGCTTAAAAACGCATTACCTGATAGTTCCGGATTAACTATCCGGGTCTTGTTGTACGCATCAAAATCTTCTATATCCAATTTGTCCTGTATCGATCTACAGACCTACCACTATTCAGGTATTGAAGCCTAGCAAAATGTTTGTATTGACTTTATTTATTTTAGAAAGAAAAACAAAAGTGGAGAATACGATTCGCTAACCCCCCGTGAAATTCTGAATCCAACGGTACCCAATTCATGGTATTTGAGCATGACAGGAGCTTATATTTGGTACAAAACCGATTTCGAGCCTTACTGTAATAATATATGTACGGATGTAGTATACTTTATCACAGTTCTGCGCATGCGCTTGATTTGAATGCCCACATTTCACGTCGTGTCCCACAGTTTTACTATTTTAGTAGAATAAGTGCTCAGTTTTACTTAAAAAAAAAAACTAGTTAGGCTGACATCAAAACAACAACAATGGACTAACACCACAGTGAGTAGTGTTGTTATTTACTGTGTACTATTACAGACAGTGAATTTAGTGGTTTAGCGTCTATAGGCTTTATCTCTATCGCCATAACAGCTGACGGCTCCCCACTCCAGTTGTGGCCCAGCCACGTAACTGACTGGTCCACAGTCGGCGGTTCATCCATTATAAGAACACGCAGACGTAGTTTTATTTTATTTTTTTTTCGCCTTTCTTTTTTTTTTTATATATGCGATATTACCACCAAGTAATGTCAACTAAGAGGTCCCATTCAGTTGGCTCTACCCCTCGTAATTCACCGCCTAAACAGAAAACACGTAGTAGTAAGCGATCAACACCCCCCGGAACTCCTCCAGCGAACACTCAATTATCTGTGTCTCAACCACTGCCAAGTACGTCTTCACAAGAAATGGAATCTCCCTTTTTTACACCTAATCCATACCAGGTGCTTGAAAATGACAGGGAAGAGATGGAAGATGCACCTATACCCAGAGAACCACGCCCACCTCCTATCTTTGTCAAAAATTTGAGAAATTTCCAGTTGTTGTGTGCTCAACTTAATAAAATCTGCCCAGGTAGCTATACATGCCTAAACAGGACCAATGATACAAAAATAATACCGGCCACACCTGAAGCGTACGAAAACGAAATACAACAAACGCGGACTTTCACACATACCAGTTGAAGCAGGAAAGAGCACTACGAGTTGTAATAAGAAATTTACACTCCTCAACCCCAACAGAAGTGATTAAAGAAGAGTTAACGGCGTTGGGGTTCAAAATACGTCAGATAACCAATGTACTAAAAGAAAATAAAGAACAACCAGGTGTAAAGAATAAAACCCATTGCCCTTATTTTTCGTCGATCGAGAGCCATCGCCTGGGATCGAAAAAATATACGATGTGAATAGAATTTTCTACACCAGCGTAAAGGTCGAAAAACCTACCCAAAAAGAGAGTTCATCCAGTGCCATAATTGCCAGGCATATGGCCACACCAAGTCTTATTGCCACCACTTACCACGCTGCGTGAAATGCGGTAAAACACACAAGTCTGGCGAGTGTAATAAACCAATTACAGAACCAGCAGTCTGTGCCCTATGCCTGGAAGGCCATCCAGCCAACTACAAAGGCTGCCAAATTTATAAAAATCTTAAAGCGAGATATATGAAACCCAGGGACCCTGATGATACACCTAAACCAAGAAGAGGACCCGCTAAAATTGTGAACTCTAAGGTTTCTTTTGCCAAGCTACTTGGGGGTAGAGACCCGACTAATGAATGTGAGGCCCTGCCGCAAGAACAAACTCAACCCCAATCTCAATATCCTATCCCACCTAATGTACCTAATCAACAACAACCTCACCAACATCAAATCCAATATGTTCCTCCACCGCCTAATGCTACAGATCTAACCAGCTTATTGACATCCTTTCTTTCAGAATTTAAATCCCTTGTTACCCCACTGATATCACTTCTCACTAACCTAGTATCTCACCTTATCCCTCCTTTAAAAAATCCTTAAATGACTTCCATCAAACCCATATCCATTCTCCTTTGGAATGCGAATGGTGTTAGAAATCACATACACGAACTAACAGCCTTACTACAAGACAAGAACGTAGATGTAGCCCTAATAACGGAAACTCGACTGACTAAAAAACAGCTCCTAAAAATACCACAATACATAACTTACCGTACCGACCATCCTGACGGTAGAGCACATGCCGGTACTGCAGTCATTGTGCACCAATCCCTCTCCCATCACCTACTCCCACTGCCTACACACGATTTCCTACAATCCACCGCAGTCGTAATCAAAACCTTCTCCTTTCCTATTACCGTTGCATCAGCGTATTGCCCTCCAAACCAATCCATCTCCAATACCCAATTTAGTTCCTTCCTCATTTCCTTAGGACATCATTTCATCTTGGGTGCAGACTTAAACGCCAAGCATCAACAATGGGGTTCAAGAACCACGAATTCTCGTGGTCGAACATTGCTGTCTGTACTCAATTCCCAAAATTTTACCCTTCTTCCACCCAACTCACCTACCTACTGGCCCACTGATCCTAACCGTAATCCCGATATCCTCGATTTCTTTATCCATAGTGGTTTAGGTGCTCTCAACCATTCCGTTGCCCGTCTTGACGAGCTTTCCTCAGACCACAGCCCATTAATACTCCAAGTATCACTAGCTCCTATTCCTAAACCCTCTCCTCCGTCCTTCATCAGAGGCCCAGTTAACTGGAAACTCTTTCATCAAATCCTCTCCGATAAAATTGACCTCAGAGTAACCCTGAAAACCCCTGAAGACCTGGACAATGCAGTACATTCCTTCACTACCAAAATTCAAGAAGCAGTCTGGACTGCTTCCTCCCCTGATCACTCCTCAAAAATCCTTAAGAAACATAATTTACCTCAACACCTCCTTGACCTAATCCACATAAAACGCCGTGCCAGATTATTATGGCAACGTACCAGACATCCAGCCGACCGCCACTCCTACAATTATCACTGTAAAAAATTAAAACAAGAATTAGCCACCTTCAGATCCCAATCATTCAATTCCTACCTCACCACACTCTCTGCTCATGATAATTCCCTTTGGAATATCACCAGAAAAATCCTCAAATCCCATCATATTTCCCACCCTCTTCGACGAGATGATGGCTCCTGGGCAGCATCTGATGAAGATAAAGCCGAGGAATTTGCCAAACACCTTTCCTATACTTTCGCTCCTCATCCAGAATCCCATCCCAGCCACACAGTAAAAGTAGAAGAATCCCTCTCAATACCTATCCCACTCTCCTTACCACCTAAAGCTGTTAATCCCTCTGAGGTCAAATACCTTTTACGGAAAATCACTCCTCGCAAATCTCCTGGATATGACCTTCTAACCCCACAGATCCTTCGACAACTTCCATCTAAAGCCATCATATTTCTTACATATATATACAATTGCATCCTACGAACTACCCACTTCCCTCTTTTATGGAAACATTCCACCATCGTCCTCTTCTTGAAACCAGGCAAACCTTCCAACAATACAGCATCCTATAGACCAATTAGCCTACTCCCAATCCTCTCAAAAATTTTTGAAAAGATCCTACTGAAACGAATCCTACCTATAATTGAATCCTATAACCTTCCTACTCATCAATTCGGATTTCGTTCCCAACATTCCACTGTCCAGCAAGGACTCCGAGTTGTTGACCATATATCCTCAACCCTAGAAAGCAAGCAGTATTGCTCGGGTGCATTTCTGGACATAGCGCAAGCTTTTGACCGGGTATGGCACGCCGGATTACTCTTCAAGCTTAAAATCCATCTACCACAGTCCTTATACCTAGTACTCCGATCCTATCTTTCCGACCGCTCCTTCCGAGTTCGCTGTGGCACCGAATTCTCCGACTGTTACTCAATTGAGGCTGGCGTTCCTCAAGGCAGCGTCTTGGGCCCCATCCTTTACATTCTCTTTACCGCTGATATTCCTGTCCATCCCGATACCCTCCTGGCAACTTTCGCTGATGACACTGCTATCCTTTCTTCCAACTCAGATCCTGAAACAGCGTCCGCAAACTTACAAAGGCACCTCTTCCTGATTGAACACTGGTGTAAGAAATGGCGCATTAAGGTAAACGAATCTAAATGTAAACACATTACCTTCACCCTTCGGCGTAATACCTGCCCACCAGTTTATTTTAACTCCATCCAGCTTCCTTTCTCAGATACAGTCCGGTATCTTGGCTTTCTCTTAGACAGACGACTAACATGGAATCCACATACTCGACTTAAAAGACAGGAACTTAACAGACGATATGGCCAGCTATATAGACTACTGAATAGAAAATCTAAACTTTCTGGTGAAAACAAATTACTGATCTACAAGACAATACTGAAACCCATCTGGACTTACGGACTAGAACTATGGGGAACAGCCAAATTTTCTAACATCAAACGCATTCAATCCTTTCAGTCTAAAGTCCTCCGTACAATAGTCAATGCTCCCTTCTATGTAACCAATAAAACCCTACACCATGACCTTAATATCCCATTTATTCTTGATCTTATCCCAGCCAAATTTTCCAAATTTCACCAGAACCTTTCTCATCACCCAAATCCCGTTGTACAATCCCTATCAAGCACCACCCATCCCTACAATCCCCTTCGTAGGTTAAAGCGGCAGTGGCCACGAGACCTTTTGTAAATATGGATATTTTGGAGTTCTAGCAATGGCCAGATTCTCCACTCAAGTCATGAGTGTCTGTGGCTGTAGCGCTCTTACTCATCCTCCGCTGGTTTAAAATACCAGTGAAGTGGCTGAGGGAGAAGCGTAGGGATCTCCTAAGCCTCCCTTTTCCCTCCACATGTGGAGGGGACAGGATTGGTTCGGAGATCACCTGGCAAATTGTAAATAATGTAATAGGTATGTTTTATATAAGGTGTTTGTTTTACTTTTATTTCTATTTTTATTTACTTATGTGTATATATATATTTTTTTTTCTTTACTCTTTTGTTCTTTCTTCTTATTCTTTTGTTATTACTTTATTTATTTATATTTTTGTATATACGGTATGAATGCAATCTCTGAACTCTATTATAAGTGTCCTTAAACTGTGACAAATTGTAATATTTCTGAATAAAGTGTTTAATAATAAAAAAATAAAATAAATAAAAAAAAATAAAAAAGTATACTTTATAAAAGGCTTCGGTTTAGTTATAGTGTATATATAAAATTTGAAGATGTCAGAATGTCTTTCTGGATGTCAAGGACCTGTCGAAAAGTAGAAATTGGAAATATGGTTCGTCTACAGTACTTCTTTTCACAGTAACTATAGAAAAATAGAAATGAATAAACATGATCATCAACTATACTTTAACATTTTTAAGTTAGTTTTTTTTTTCAAATCTTTCAATCTAAATTTCTTCTGTATATAACTCATTGCCTCTTCTACGTAACGAACTACAAATACCACATGTGTCGGGCTTAATAAAGAAATATGCCAACAAATTCCTGACTCACTTGTTGAACATCCTAATCCACTTGCACAAACATTACTAACAGTACAAACATTACCATACATTGCATTCACTTAAACTTATCTGGAGCAGGGAGCTGCTACGTTTAAAAAAAATTCTCGTTAGGCGTGCCTTCGCTGGGAGGTTTCTCCAACCATGTATTAAACTTAATCCCGGAGGGATGTTTACGAATGCAGAGAAAATTTACAATATATACCAAAAGGCATTTGCAAAATTTATCAATAAATAAATTTGTTATTATTATTGTAGTTTTTTTTCAAAAAGCAATATTTTGTTATTTATTTGTTTTCGTCTCGATAGCTAGATATGATTTTTTATCAATTATAATTATAATTATAATCTACTCACGTCAAGAATTTAAATTAGATAATGAAATGGTTTTTGTACTATTATAAAGAAAATTGCAATGCCGATAATTCCTAATCGCATTGATTGATAAGTTTGATATTATGTGTGTTTACATTAATAGAGCTCTTACGGCCGTAATGCGATTCAGAGTCAATTAACAAATTTCCAAATACTGCATTAATAAATTGTTGAGACTCTGGACTACATTTATGGAGTCTTTTAGCCAATTCATTAAAATTTCGAATCGTTTGGTTTCTGATCGGGCCTTGACGGAATGAAATTTATTTCGTGGAGAAACAATGGAATGAATTTTCACTTTCTTAACCTAAAATAGAATGGTTACCTATCTGATTACCCCTTCAGTGTACAAGAAAGGGCCATATAACGATAACAGAAACAAGAAAAAATAAATTAAAAATTTATGTCATGATTTATAAGTTAATAATATCTACTTGAACAGTTTTCGGTAAATAAATGTACAAAATTAACAGTAGTGTAACTTTTTTGTAATAGAAACAGGAAAAAATAAATAAATCTGGACCAACAATCTTGATAAAGTACTTGTCTAGTGTCTTATGAACCCACATTTCCTTGTATGAACAAGTATTATTATCTGATTGTACGTGGAAATGTGGTCAACATCCAAGTTCAACTAGCAACCATAACTCATTTGAATAAAAAACAATTAACCCCTTTTTTAGAGGCTAGGTGTGTCCTGGTAGAGTCTATCTTCGGCTGATATTTCTCGACTCAAAGAAAGAAACGGAAGTTGGGAGTATAGGAATTTGGAAATAAACTTTTAAAAATATGGCTTCAATGGAAAATTAATAAAACAGTCGATATTTTATATTTAAACATTTTTTTTAGTATACCTACCTATACTAGTTATAACTATGAAATTGTTTTCTTTATACAATTAAATAGTTTACGTGATAAGAAATACATTAAAATAGAAATATTAATTTAAAAACACGTATTCTAACTTTGCGCGATGAACGCTTGTTCTACACTTTTTCTATAATGATCTTTGCTAGCTCAGTATGTATGTTACTATCATCTCATATTTTCACACTTGCGATATGAAACAGACCATATCATGCGAGTAAGAAGGTCCACAGGAATCGTTGATGTTGATGATCATATCATGCTTATGGTAATACTGGTATTTATTACAGCTTATGTTTTCGACCGAGCTTGAACTTAAGAGGGAAGTAATCTGTTGTGTTCTTCATCATCATCATCATTATACGATTCAATCGACTGCTAGTTTCCTGAAGGTTCCTTCGATTCCGTAAGTGTTCTGGGAGTCTGGAGGGCGCTTCTTCTCGTCTGAGGACTGCCTTGTAGATAGCAGGTACCATTCTCTATTTTCTTCCAGCTGGTCCAACCAGTAATCTAGAAAATAAATTCCCAATTAAACTAAGGAAATTCCAATAACCATTAATAAGGACGTTTTTCTCAATTTTCAATAGAGCTGGTGATGAGCATCTATAAGAAATGTGGTACGCAATAAAAAAAATGAACATATAGCAGATCAAGGTTCATAAATATTTATCTACATATGCATATAAAATAAGAAAGAAGAAATAACCACCAATAAAAATCTTGAATAACTAAAAAAACAAATTTTGTATTAACGAGAAGATATTGACACATTTGTTTATTCATTTATATTTACAACTGTATTATAAAAAAAAAGATATCTATTAAATGTGCACTCAGGAATATAATAACATGAAATCGCTAGTTAAGAAATTATCCACTGGTAGCACTCAAATAATAACGTTACATAAGTAGATAATTTGATGGGATTTATGGTAATTTATGTTAATTCTCCAGTTTTTACACCATTCTTCAATATTTGTGATATATGATTGGAGAGTTTGGGATCCAGTTGATGGATAATTATTAACAGAAAGGATACATGTTTGATGACACATGTATCCTTTATAAGTGGTGATGACAGTGTCAGAATGGGTTGAGATGTCAGATGTATAAATTGTGTAAAGGATAGGACCAAGGATACACCTTAAGGAACACCAGCAGACTGGAAAAAAAGGGATGAATAAGAGTTGTTGTGATTTACTTTAAAGCATCCATCAGTGATGAGAAAATATGTAGGTGGTAGGAATTTACGGAGTTTTTACATCAGTCCCGGGTGTCAGAATCTATCATTTGTTATTTGTTAACTTTAGCTCCGTTTAAAATAATAATAATAAGGCTTAGTGAACCCGAAGGTTCGATGCCGACACCACCAATCGCTTGTTACACACCTCCCTCCACCGTTCGCCGTCCAAACCCAGTCCCTTCAGATCGGCTTTAATGCAATCTTCCCACCTTCGCTTCGGTCTACCCCTCGGACGCTTACCATTCGGCACAGCAAATATTAACCTTTTAGGAATTCTCTCGTTACTAAGCCCAACTACTTTACAAGCCCATTTCATTCGCCGCGATGAAATTACTTCAATTATATTACCCGGATACAGCTCACGCAATTCGGCGTTGTGTAACCGTCTGAACTCTCCGGTTAACTCATCCTTCTTTGGTCCGAATATTCTACGCAATACTTTATTTTCAAAAACCTTAAGACGCTGCTCATCCCTTAATGTAAGCGGCCAAGTTTCGCATCCATAAAGAACTGTAGGCAAGATAATTGTTTTATAGATTCTAATTTTTAAGTTTCGGGACAAGAGGCGCGAGCTAAGTAGTTTTGTCACAGAAAAATAACAAGCATTTCCCGTCTTCAGTCTAACCTTAATCTCTTCTTCAATTTCGTTTTTTCTAGTTATCGTAGAACCTAGATACCTAAATTTATCTACCTGTTCAAACATATTACCATCTATATCGATATCACCAGTAGTATCGCCATTTTTGCAGCTAACCATATATTTTGATTTATCCACGTTTATTTCCAGTCCTAGTTCCTTACCGGTTTTCATTAACGTTGTCGTATTTAGTTTTATAGTTTCAACGTCTTCGCTTAACAGTACCAGATCATCAGCATAGCCCAGCACGGATGTTGTCCCGCCCAGATCCAACCCTTTCTCGGTTCGCATTACCTCCCTAATAGCATGTTCTAATGTCAAATTGAACAAGACAGGCGAAAGAGAATCCCCCTGTTTTAAGCCCGAACGAACCTCAAATTTTTCGGACAAATTATTACCAATTCTAACTTTATTTAGTGTCTCCGTCAAGCACATCCTGACTAGATTTACTAGTTTTTTTGGAATCCCCTGCTCGATTAGAATATTATACAGTTTCTGGCGGTCAATAGAATCGTAAGCCTTTTTAAAATCTATATACAGCTGGTGAACAATACCGTTATACTCCAATTTTTCCTCTAATATTTGCCGTAAAGAAAATATTTGATCAATAGTCGAACGATTACGTCTAAATCCGCATTGGTAGTCTCCGATAATTTCCTCGGTGTATACCGTGATTCGACTGGTTAAGATTAAAGTGAATATTTTATAACATACCGGAAGGAGTGAAATTCCTCGATAGTTATTACAATCCGTCCTCGGACCCTTTTTGTGAATCGGAATAAGAATAGATTCTTTCCATTCTTCAGGTAATTTCTCGTTCACCCAGATCTTTTTAACCAACCGATGTATTTTAGAAACTCCAGCTTCCCCGCATGCCTTAATTAGTTCAGTAGGAATATTATCGATTCCCGCTGCTTTATATGATTTTAATTTTCCGATAGCTACTTCAACTTCCTCTTTACTTGGTCCTTCTATTAACGGTTCGGCACTATGGTACTCAGAAGGAGAACACAGATCATAATTTCCCGCATTTAAAATATTGTCAAAGTGGTCCTTAAACTTATTCAATATGTCAACCGAATCGGTCAGAATATTGTTATTATCATCCCTAATTCCAGACGTTACGGGCCCTACATATTTACGTGATCTGTTTATACCTTTGTACATGGATCTTACGTTATTTTCGATTCTATTAGTTTCTATTTCAATTATTTTATTTTTAAGATACTCCCTTTTTTTATTTTTGAGCAATTTTATCGTTTCGTTCTTTGAGATTCGGAAGTATTCCATATTGTCTTCGCTAGGATTATTTAGATCTTTTTATTTAGCGGCTTTTCTTTTTTCGCACATTTTTAAGCAATCTTCATCAAACCACGGTTTGTTATTCTTATTTTCCTTTTTTCCTAGGCACGAGTTACCGACCGCTTTAATATTATCCCTGATCTCTACCCATAACTTGTCAATATCCTCGTGGTTCTCCTCAGGGAGCTCTAAAGATTCAAACCTATTCTTTCCAATTCTCAAACCTAGCTCGAATTGGTTTCTAATTGATGGATTTTTTAATTTTTCCAAATTAAAATTCTCAAAATCGAAACGGTTTTCTTTTCTCTTGTTTGTATTAAGTTTTTGTCGAAGTTTCACGATTACTAATTCATGATCCGACCCACATTCTGCTCCGCGATAAGACCGTACATTAATTATACTGCTTTGCCAGCTGTGTTGTATCATGACATGATCGATTTGATTTCGTGTTTGCGAATCCGGTGATGTCCAAGTATATTTATGAATATCCTTATGTTTAAACGTCGTACTTTTAATTATCAGGTTTTTCGAGATGGCAAAGTTTATCAGACGGATCCCATTATCATTACTATATTCGTGCAAATGCACTTCCTATATCCGTTTAAAATGCACTTCAAAAATTTTATAATAGCCCAGCAATGCCAGGAAATAATTTCTATTCAAAGTAGAATGGTAAGTGAAAGTTGTGTGTTGCGCGCACCAGATTTTTCTTTTTGAAAGCGATTTCAATTTTTTTTTTTTTTGGCCAGATATAACATAATTTTTAAGAACTCTCTCTCTCTCTCTCTCTCTCTCATTATATTATATATTATCCTCATTTTATTATATAATGCATATTATCTGATTCAAACACGATAAATAAATAATTGCGAAGACCTTCACCGACAGTTTTTTGACGACCTTGGGTCTCAGTTTTAACTCGATATAAAGTTTTAAGTACGCTACGCAATAATACTGGTTATTACTATTAAGTATAATATTATTTTCAAACTTTGTGGTTATATAAAATATTCCAAGTTCGTTCTTGTCGTTTCGGTCTGGTAAGAGGATTCCAAGCTAGACATTTGTTCAGGTGGAGTCCTAGGTAACGGATTTGTTCAACATTGATAAGTGAGGTATTGTAAAAAAGTTATGTTGGACAGTAAGTCATAGATTTACGACGAACGGTACAGGTAATTTGATGTGATTTATTGAAATGTATTTTAATTCTCCAGTTTTGAAACCATTCTTCAAAGTTTGTGATGTGTGATTTGCAGTGTTGGGGATGGTTTGGGGATGTCAGCTGTACATACTGTATAAAGGATATTACCTACGATAATACCTTGAGCAACACATGCAGAGTGGGAAAAGATGGATTGTTGTGATATATAGATATTGTTGTAATTTACTTTGAAGAATCTATCAGTAAGGAAGGAACGGATTATGAGGAAGTATCTAGATTATAGGAATTTTCGAAGTTTATACAGCAGTCCCGGGTGCCAAACTCTATCAACTGCCTGTTCAATGTCGACTTCCGAATAGTAAATCTCGCGCTCCAATGCAGAGGAGACTACGTCCACCAGGCGATGAGTTCTCTGTATTGTGGAATGGGAAGAGCGGAATCCAAATTAGTGATCTGGGATTGTGTGGTTAGAATTTAAGATGGATTACAGGCGTTTTAAGATAAGTATTTCCAGGATTTTTCCCATGATGGATAAAAGAGAGGTAGGGCAGTAAGACCATGGGTATTCTGCTTCAATACATTCGATGTAAGATGGATTAAGGATTTCGGGATGTGGACTAAAAGTTTAGAAGAGATGTTGACTGAATATTTGGGATTTTTCTTCCTCAGAATCGTCAAAATAAACTGACATCGGCATTCATACACAAATACGCATGCACATAGTCTAATATTTCAAATAATTTATCGTTACCATTCAGTTCGACAGAATTTTTGTCGTTTCCACCAAAATCTGAAGGCAACAATTCTAATGGCATGTACTCTTTTAGAAACGATACTCCTTCGTTGGAAAATTTCATCTGTAAAAAGAAAACAATGAGAGATATAATAAAGAAGAAAAATATTACAATTGAAAATAAGAGATATTAAATTTAAAAACCTATAATTAAATACAAACATTAATTTCGCAAACTATAGCAAGAAGAATCGACATTTTTATAAAATATTTTATAGTATGGCTTTCTAGCTTGATTTCTTGAATAAAAAGATGATATTTTGGGGGGTTGGAATGACCCTTAATATTTGATAAATATGTTCTTCGAAATATTTTTATATTCATTCTGAAATTTATGAAGAAATATATTGAATATCATCGAAGTTTCTTGTGTGGAGTCTGTAAATGTATATTGGTCTGAAATAGTATCCATCGTGTTACTCGAACTTTTCTTTTCATTTTGTAATAATTATTCGAAGTGATAATCAGATTTCCTTATTTCTAGCTTTCCTGACGGCCAATCACAGGCATGAGGTTAATATGAAATGAACAGTTTTTCCGAGGATATTCTTTGTCTCAAGATGTTGGTTTTCCTCCCACGTCAATTCGATGGCTTAAGAAACTGCAACAAGTATCAGAATTGCATAATAATATTTTCTTAATTCTATTAACAGTTTTTAAATCATATATAGCAAATTGTTATACATCATAGAAAATCATAGATAGCTCACCAACTGCTGACGTTGAAGATAATCCAGATGATGAACGATGAGGAATATAATATTTTAATTTTATGATCATTAGTTTTGATTAGAATGGCTGTTATTGTCAAACAAATACCATCTAACCCTGCTAACATAATATAAGTCAAGAACTGTTTTTCCTTTTCTTCTTCTTAAATTACAAAGACTATTGAATATTATAATCTATTATAATTAAAAATAAAAATCAATGGTGTCTTAATTTGTGTCTTTATAGATCTTAATTAAAAGAAAGCAATGGTCCATTCCTAAATTCCGGGGTCTTTTCCTGTGACATTATTAGACAAATATGATTTTTTTTTTTTCTACTGTCATCGAATTCAAACAGAATGAATCGCTCATTGAAAAAAACACTTAAGTCAAATTTTTCGAAACATTCTTTTTCTGAAGTGAACTTTAAAATAAACCCATACTTAGGGTAAAAGCTTCATATCTCCCTCTTCAAACAACATACTATTAAAGCTAAGGAATATGATTTGATGTGAAGAACTGTTTTTTTCTTTTTTATTATTTATAAATCATAAATATTGCTTGATATTATAACCTTTCGTTATTCCAAATACTACTTTCGTCCCATAAAAGGCATTGGGAAATCGTTTACATGTAAATATCACATTATTTATGACATTGTGATGTGACTTACGTGGTTTTTGAAATGGTCGATTCAATTTTGTTTTTCCGTTTGGCAGTGTTGACCTTGCTTTCCTATATGTTTATTAATTAATTTTGACAAATTATTAAACCAGAATACAGGGAACAAATTTTGTAAGAGAAAAAAAAAGTATTAGGTCGAAAATTTATTTTGAATTGATGAAAAGCTTGAATATAAAAAAAAAGTTTTTTTTTTTATACTCTATTTATAATAAGTAGTTTTTAATTCAATAAATACATATTAAAATTAAACGAATATTTCCTTTGATATATTGCCACTCTCGTCAGGGCTGGAACTATGATTTTTTCAGGAGGACGATAGAATTAATTTTAGTTCTCTACCCTTCAGCCCAACCCTACACCATTAAAAGCCAAGAGTATTTTAATATATTTCAAGAGGAATATGATCTGAAGTGATGAGACGAGACTGAGCGGGGTAACGCGTGTACAAAACACGCCTTAACCAGCAACCTGATAAAATGAAGATCACGAGCTCAAATCTCGGGTTTTTGAGAGGGCGGTGTGGCGGAATGAGCTAACGCGTGTGATAACCAGATAACCGGAGATATTAAGAGATTAAAAAGTACGAGTTCGCGTCCCGGTGCCGGAGGGGATTTTAAATTCCCCGCCCTCACTCCTAAAGAAAAAAAGAGTCCATGGCTTTTAACTCTGTCATTAATCCCCCGCCTTCTCCCCTGTCTCGAAATATAAACCCTATTTTGCTGAATATGCAAGGTTGGAAAGGAAGATATAAAAAGATAAATATCTATCATCATATTTTAACATTACCTACCACACTGTATTGACTGAACTATGGCAAAAACTATCAAAAAGCAGAAACAAATATTTTTATTCAGTCTAATATTAAAATTTCGATTGAAATTTGACACCCTTTTGCTCTTCCCTCTGTTTCTTATCCCAATGCTTGTAAAAATAAATTATTAGCATAGGTAATTTAATTTAAATTACACAATCATAGTTACCCTGTCAAATAGCTTGGCTTTCATCACTGGCTTGAACAAGTGGTTGGCTACGAATTCAACGATTGCAGGAGCTTTGATACAGAAGATACCCTTTATGCTGACTGGGTAGCCATCCTGGAGAAGAATTAAATAATAATTACTACGTAAATTATTACTGAACTGTCATCAAAATTGTTATTTTAATAAATCTGTATTTTTATTGCAATTAAATCAATATTCAAAACCTTTCAAAATTTATATTATTAATCTAACATTTAGAGATTTCCAACCGCTTGGGTCATTCACGACTTCTACAAGAATTAACAAAGATTATAAATGTTACATGCATTACAAATTAAGTACAGTACAAAAACTTTAAAACATCACATTGACAGAAAAAAATCTAGTAAATTATAAAAAAATTAAATAACTGCAAACAAATAATAAATAATATATATCAATGAATAAAAATGATGATACATTCAGAATATGATTATTCAGAAAATTCTACTTTTATTTTTGAGCAAAAATTTTTTTAATAGAATAATTTACTTTTAGGTACTTTTTATGAGACCAGTTTAATGACATTAGGTAATGGAAATTAGGAGTATGCTTCTTTTTAAATTTAATTATTATTATAATAATTATTTTAGTGTGACTGAAGAAGCTGTAAGACGATCAACATGTGAAAGCGATATTAAAGATGATATTCAATGTCTGTAGTCATGTTGGAGGTTGAGACCCTTGTCTCCTCTTCAGTAACCTATTAATTGAAACCAATACTTCCTCAAACCTTATGGATGTTTTGAGGACAATAATTGGATTATGAAATCTTAAAACTGTAGTTGATAAGTCACACCAGGTTATTTTGGTGAAAAAGAGAACTTTACTTAATTTAATCATAGCTGACCAAACGTCAATGATCGATTTTTGTTTTAAAAAAATCTATGCTTAATACAAAACTTAATTTTTAAATGACTGCAATAAGCACTCCTACAAATGTTTCTTTTCACACTTGACTTATAATTTTTGTGTTACGGCAATTGCTAGAGCTTAAGAGATTGACCAACATCAATCAATTTGAGAATATTTACATATTTATATGCACATGACAGATCACAGACTGCTATTTCAGTAAAGTGGGTTTCATGTAGAGATGTATAGTAGTAATATTAGTGACCAGTTGTTCCTATTCTTAATGATACTTGATAAATCTTTATGGCAATCTCCTAGCAAATAAAGCAAAGAAATATTTAATCAATATAAATATTTTGTATTTAATCAATAAACAATTAAGGTTTTATAAGGGATACATTACTGCAACAATTTTGCAAGATGTTTTTATGTCATATATATAATGCCATTTTCAAATATTGTAAAATAAAACAATGATCATAAAAAAAATCATTAAAAGATTATAAATACTACTATAAGTATTATAATAATATACATTTAGTTATTTTCTTTGTCACTACTTATCACAATTATTTTGATTTTTATTTATCTAGGTAAAAACAATATTACTGGAAATTATTTATATTACTTGTAATGTCACAACAATTTCGAAATGCATTATTAATTTCATAAAAACAAGACATTATTTGAGCAAAATCTTTGTTGATTAATTTTCTGGTACATTTTCCATTTATTATTTCTAAATGTTCTTATTCTTTATTTATACTAAAATCATATCATTTTAGAAGTTTCAGCTTATTATATCTATTATTTAGCTCCATTAAACTATTCCGGCGCCATCTATTGAGATTTTTTCTAAATTTTATTATATTCACAGACAAAGGAAAAAAAAAACATTAATTAATTTTGAAAAAGTTCCACCTAATTTTGATTTATTTTTCCAAATCCAAAGATTTGAAATTTATTTCATTTTCAAGATTTTCAGTAATTGTTAATACTTGGCATCTTTCCTCTGAATATATTTTTTTCTTTGTAGTTAATGTCTTTATGCTCAAATAAATTTTTTGTTCTTTTTATTGTACCAGTGCATTTTCTTATTTTTAGTTATTATTATTATTATATTTTGGGATTATTTTTATTTTTATAATCTTTTTATGTTGGTATATCCAATCTTTAATATATTGTCTGCTTTCACCATTATATATTTATATCAAGGCACTGTAAATGGTAAATTTTATACACAACCCCAGTATTTTTTTTTCAGTAATTTTATCTTTCATTTTATTTAATAATATTTCTATTTTATTTGCTCATTTATATACAGAATTATATTCAGGTACATCCACTATAGGACCCAAGACCAATTCGTTTTGAGAGAGATTCAGTTCGAAAGCATATTTTTTTATATATGTAACGATTATTACTTTGAAAGAAAAAGGAAAAAAACTTACTACCTATATGAAATGTTGTTTAAGAGATTCGTGAAGTCCTATTAAATGCAATTACATGAATAATTATATTTTAACAGAAAATTTTTTAATAATTTTTTCCTAAGACTTAGTTATATTTTAACATTTTTAGGAGGGTGCTTTATCCCGGACAGTAGATCCACCTGTGGTTACATCATAATTATTAAATTTTTTGAGAAGGAGTTAGTCGGGGGTGTGGTCAAATTAAATACCATATATTGTAATAGTATTTTATGGGATTCGCCAAAGTTTCAACCTGCCATCATTGTAGGCCCTCATCAGGGCATTATATCTGGCTCTGCTGGAAGATGTGGTGAGATTGTTTAAATCTTCTGTTTAAGCTTTCTGATATCTTATTTATGTATTTACATTTTTGTACATATTTTATATAATTTATGACTTTTACATTGCTATTTTCATTACCAATTCTCTATGTAAAATATGGGTTTTATTTTTATTTTTGCTGTGATTTTAAGTTTTTATATGTATTATTTATTGGATAAAAAACTTCCTAAAACAGTTTATAAATTTCGTTTCTATTTTATTGATTTTTGGCTTAACCGTTTTTTATATTGCTTTTTTTATAAAATGTTTGAGATTTATTTTCATGTGATAAGTATGTTTTGAGTAGTAATTTTTAGTATAATCCCACTGTTCTTTCTTTCTTTGTTCATTCCGTAATCAATTTCCCATTCTCTTTACTAATTTTTATGTTAAAAAATCCAATGGAATAATTTATTTAAATTTCCTTTTTTAATTGTATACCTTTATTTTAATTAGAAGACCAGAAAAAGTGTCTATTTTAAAATTTTCTATTATACATAAATATATATTCCACATATTTTACACATAGTTTTGGTTTTGTTTTGTTTGTTACATGCAATAATAATCTATTCATAAAGATACCTGATAAATTTATCAACAGAACTGGATTCATTTTACTTTATTATGTTGTCTACTATTTACTATTTACTATTTAAAAAGGAAATTTCAATAGACAATCTAATACCTTAAAATAATATATTTTTAATTTTTATGTTTGTATATGGTTCCAACTTTCTTTCATGATCCTAATTATATTATTTATTAGTGTAGAGGTAAAAACTGATTCTACATTAAAAATGATTAAATTTTCATTTTTATTTAATTTGTAGTTATGTTTCTCACTTTTATGGCATTTTTATATAACATAGATTATTATTCATTAGATTGTCAAAACTTAACTAAAAATTTAGACAATTAATTTGAGTATCTATTTGATTTACTATTAGTCTGAAACTAATTTCATATTTAATTAAACATAAATCAGAATTATTTGAAACTTAAAAACAAACTAAATTGATAATGTTTTTCCCTCAAAATAAAAAAAAAAAAATTTATTATGAGGGGCCGTCTGAATAATTTAATGGAGCAGTTTAAGCAACATATTTTAAAGTGATATAAGTTTATTTAGAAAGATTTTTTTTTTTAAAATCAACTAATAAATAAAATGATAATAAAGTAAAGTATTTTTTTATTTATTTTTATTTTTGTGATAACTCTGTAAATATTTAACTGAAGTAATTAACAATTGCATTACAGTAATCTAGACAAAATTTACTTGAAATGAAAATAAGGTTTGTCTGTGGTAAAACCATTTAAAAAAACTTTTAGGCAACTGACCTAAGCGAAGTTCTGTTAAAAAATCATTAGTTATTCATTTTTTTTTTTTTAACATTCCAACTATACTACAGATACCCTACTTTAGAAAAACTTATTTGTTAAGCTTCAAGTCCAAATTAATTAAGTCGAAGCACTCAAACTATAAGATATATAGATATATATATATATATATATATATATATACATATTTATAGATGTGCATTTTGACCTTGATTTATTTTTATAAGATAGATGATTGATATCAAAATATCACATATATGCTGATGGCCAATTAATCTAACAATCCTATCACCTTTCTGATATGCTAGAGGAGACACAAAAAATTCAAGATGATAAGGACAATATCAAAGTACGGCTAACTAACAATGATTTAAGGCTGAACATTGAGAAGTGCAAAGTCATTCTCATTGAGTCTAAACATCTTCTTAATTCCATTTCTATTACCCCCTACTCCACCTTAATGGAAAATCTATTCGCTTCCACACTTCTGTTAGAAAACTTGGGATAATGTTTGATGATTATCTGTCGTAGAATAACTATGTTTCCCAAATTATCAGAAAATCTGTCGTTACATCTTAAACAGTTTCTGAGATTCCCCGATTCTATCCCTCTCCTATATTTGTTATCTCTTAAAACCCATAGGCTTTTAGTTTCCTCTCTTATTTTTCTCCACTTTAATTATGGGTGCCTTGTTTATTATGTCCCAAGGCGCTAACACATCTCTAATTGGTATTCCAAGATAAAGTGGCTTTATCCAGTTTCTTGATGGCAATAGTTCTTAAGTGTATACCTTTTCAACACTAGATCCCAGCTCACAAAACTGTATGTTTCTTCTCATAGGACAGTTTATTTTGAAAAATTCTTTATAATGTGTGCTACCTTGTTTTAGAATTCCTTACCCACCTCCATATGCAAAACCTCATCTTTAAGTTCATTTCAACACCAATTATTTTTCCATTGCCTCAGCCATCAATCTTCCAAATATTTGTAAGAATTAAATATTTTATCAACTTTATTCTACTGTTATTTACGTACATCTATTTACCTATAATTTCATTATTTTATATGTTTATTTAGGCTTGTACTTCAATGTTATTTCAGTGTTACACAACATTGTAACCTAATTATGATTTGCCTGCCATTATGTGCCAGAAAATTTATTGTTCATGTTTGTTATTCATAGTTTCTTCTTTACTGTCTAAATCCTAAATTTCTAAACTTTAAAAATATACTTTCTTCTTCTTCTTGATAGACTATTGCACAAATGGATGGACATAGTTGAAAATGATTTTTTTCTTTAGTAGCAATAGTTTCGAAATTCCAGAAAAGTATTAATAAGAGTCCATTCGGTTATAAACAATGATGGAGAAGAAACAGAAGTTAGTTTAAGACCTTTACTATTGTTTGGGTCTTGTTAACCCAAGATCCATAAAACTAACATGTTTGCTCACTCAGAGGGAAAATGGTGGGAAGGAATCGTATAACAATTAGATTGATATTACCTCTCCAGCCTTTATTTCTGGAGGTTTTAAGATTATTATTTAGCTTTCTACATGAAATCAATATTTTAACATATGATAACTTATTAATATTCATAAATTTAAAAAGTTAGAGAAAGGTTCATTAGCTATTTTGGTTATTCTCAAGCAAATAAAATGTAATTTGACAAGTTTATATATGTTTTTTATATTCACTTACCAATATATGTAATATATAGTAAGTGTAAGTATTGGGATCGTGATAATTTTTTAATCAGAGTTTTCAAAGGAAATACACGTTTAGAGGTCCTCTGAGTCCAAATAATCAAGTCTCGAAAAATGGTCTGTGTGTCTGTGTGCGTGCATGTTAGCAGTCTAGCTCAAAAATGAAAAGTTGTAAGAAACTGATATTACATATTTAAGATAGGTATATGGCTTAGATGTGATAGCAACTTTTTCCTTAACATCGGCTAACCAGAAGTGCCACTTTATATCAAAACTGAAATACATTTTTAAAAACGGCTCCAACGATTTTGATTAAACTCGGTGTATAATTAATTGGTCTTAATATCAATCAGGTCTTCTCACCATTGATGTCACTTTACAGGGCTTAAATGCCCAATGTTCATATATGTCTTACTCTAAAATACCTTTAATATGGTTTATTTAAAAAAATTAATCATCACAAGTTATTCAAAGCTAATAAAAAAATGCTAAATATAACTTTTGAAAGAATTTGATAATTGAATAAAGGAGAAAAAAATAAAAATGCTTATCCAGCTCGAAATGAATCGCCGGAAATACCAGTCAAGATATACGTATAATATACCGTTGGAAAGTGAAGAATTTTAGAAAAAAACAATATCTAATGTAGGAAGTTGTAGAAGGTAAAGGAGAGTGGCGAAAAAATTATAAATAATAATCTCAGAAAACTAACATTATTTAATGTAAATCACATATTTTCAAGGAAATTAAATGAAATCTACTAATTATATTTATAGATAAGATATTATATTTAAATAATTAGGTATATATCGGCCGTCTATTCCAAAAAATTATCAAGTAACCTTTTAGAAAATTAAATTAGTGAATAATTGGATGAATTTTCCCTTTGTGAAATCAAAACATTATCCTCTTACAAATAGTCCTACAATCCATAATCATTTATAGGTTAAATATTCAGATATACTTCCAAACCTCTGTAGGCATATATGAGCCTTTCGGTTGACAGAATGACTAACTTCAATTTCAACATTCTTAAATATTAATTTTAGTGATGTTTCTAGTGTTTATGTAATGTTTCTAAAATTTATACCTTTACTAATAGTTCTATATTTCAACACTGCAATTACCTACTCTGGAATTAAATAACTCACTGTCTGTTTAGACAACTTCAACTAGAAATATCACTAAAATTACATTACTCAAAAATGTTGTAATTGGAGTTAATCATTCAGTGGTTTATAAAAGCAAAGAAAGTTGTGTGGTTTATAAAAGCAGATGGAGTGACTAGATTTTTATTGCCTACCGTCGATATATTAAATAGACATTTTGTAATTAGAATGGTATTAATGATTTGGTATCTGTAAGTTTTAAGTTTTAGCTCCGTTTAAAATGCACTTCAAAAATTTCATAATAGCCCAGCATTGCCAGAAAATAATTTATATTCAAAGTAGAGCAGTAAGTGAAAGTTGTGTGTTGTGCCCAACAGATTTTTTTTTTCATAAATGCAAAATACTATCATATTTTCTTTTTTTAATATTTCAAATTAATGTAAAATAATAGAACAATATAAAAAAAAAAGTATTTAATCCAAAAGTAAATAAGTGTTTTATTTCTACAAATGTTTGTAAATATGACATTTTTGTCATAAGTAATCCTTTGTAGTGATCAGGGGTGCCCATTCCTCCCCCAATGTCAATGGCGCAAGAACCTACCTCCCCCTCTCCTCCCACTCCCAAGATATTTTATTGCTTATATTTTCTTAAAAAAAGAGCAAGTGAAGGTAGAATTAGAAAAATCATAAATCATACACAATTGCACTTGCTGCGGTCTGTTCCATGTTTTCTCCTTGTCCCTTAGTATGAAACTTTTCATTACGAAAATTCATAACCCTTTTAAAATATACCCTCCTCAATAATTTGAAAAAATCGGTCAAAATATGCCCCCCTTAACAATTTTAATGGCGCAACTTGAGCCATGAAAACCCTTCTGGGCACCTCTGTTAGTGATATTTTTCACAAGTTATTTTGTCTTTGCTCTTAGGTTTTCTTGATTGGTGTAATATTCTTTGGGTATTTAAAAATTTTATTCTTATAAATACATGTTATTGAAAGAAAGTTTTTACTACTATTACAAGGTCTTCTTCAATTTCTACATTTTCTTTTCTAAGAAAACAATAAGACTTTTTTTTACAATATTGAGTTTTTTTTTAATATTTTTTTAAATTATATTATGGTTGCAAGATGCATGCACACCTTGTACCCGGCATTCTATAAGATTCCATTAATGGTTATGTTATTATGAAAAATGTACAAAATATTAATAGCAACAAACAAATTATTTATAACATGTTATTAAAATAAAAAAAGAAAGAAATACTTGTTATAATGTTATTATAAAGATGTGTAAGGAGTTGACTGTTAAAATTATGAGGATGAAAAAAGTTATCAGGATTTACATTCAAAATTTGTCAATTTTTTAAATTATCAAAAAAATCTTTGTTTAATCAAAACAAAAATGTTTAGTTAAAATTATTTTTAAAAAATTTAACTGCAAATCCTAACAATTTTTTCCATTCTTATAATTGTTATTAAAATTAAAAATTATTAAAATTGTTATGTTATTAAAAGAAATACTCCTACATCTAAAACCAAATTAAATCAAAACTGTGCTACAATGTTGTTTATTTGTTTCTCTAAATAAAACATAAAACTTGTTTTTTCTATTTATGTAATATATTTTTGTATCATTGACAGTAAGTTATTTTGAAATCATGTATTTAAAAATAATCTTCATATCAACTTCGTTCTTTTAGTTTCAGGTCTGTAATTCTTCATAGAATTTTATTCTAGGTTGCTAATCTTATTTATTTATCTGCTTGAAACACAGAAAACTATTCTTTTCAATAAATTAAACAAGAAAAAAACAAAAATAAAAAACGCAATAATATTAAAATAAATCTTCAGTGATTGGCTTGAAAGAGCAGTAGGTAGGTTTGGCGGTCTAGTCCTTATGTACTGATTCAATTCCCTTCCTCCCTCCCCATGCATTTCTGAGTGAGCAAACCTGGTAGTTTTATAGACCTTGTTGTTAACCAACGATATGCTGTTAATCGACTTCTATAGGAACTGTTGTAAAACATTTTCAGTGCTTGCGAGGTAATTTACTTGGAATTTGTTACAATTCTGAGAACATGTCCAAACAACCACTCAGGTAAAATAATATATGAATGTGATTATTCACGAGGCTCACCTGATAAGCACTCAAACAGGCCGCTAGGATGGTGGGGCTGAACATAGTAACCAAGGAGGGAGGTACTCCAGTACAGTCTATGACTATGTAGTGTCCGGCCGAGTCGGGCCACTTCATCATACTCAGTTCCATCATCATCAGCATCCGAGTAGATTCGTGTGCATGGTCAAAGCCTTTGCTGAAGCAATCGTTCAGTGTAATATAATACACTAGGTAACCCTCCCGGGTTAGCTTTGACAAGTAGAACATGTTCCTGTGAAACAAAAATAACAAATAAATGATAAGATAAGATACAAAATGGGTTATTGGGGTTCTGTTAGATAATTCCAAAACACTGCATTGAATCTTAATCTATGAAAACATATAAATAATCTGACAAGTTTTTGCAAGTACAGGTACCATCAATCAAAAGAGGTCATGGTGGTCCAACGTGTTGGAGCGTTGCCCAGTCTAGCATCCTCATGCCTAGCGACGCTGGTTCGAATCCTGGCCTGGGAGTGGTTGACTTTTATTTTGTGGCGGACCCACAGAATGAAACTCAACCCTCCCATTCCGGTTAGAATAGGTTTGGTTGTACCTCTAGAACAACTCTCTCCTCCCCCCTCTGTATGCCAAAAAAGGTTGGTAGGGGGTTACCCAATAAAAAAAAAAAAGAAAGGTACCATTAATCACTACTCGACAAAAGCATTCGATTGAGGTAATTTTAAAAAAACTCCTTACATGGGAACCTGTTTTTATGCTCATTTAAACCAAATAGGGTTGAAGAGTGAAAAAAACTTGCTCACTTTGCAACAATTTGGATCACAAGGACAAGTCTCTTACCTTGAAACTTCCAAGTTGGAAGTAGTAGAAGTAACCATTACATGAAATCAGACATGGAAAAGTTCTAAACTTCACTGGGCTGCTAGAAGTGTTAGGGCTAATAAGCTTCCATGACTTTGAATAATAAAAAAACACATTGATTATAAACTAACATATTCATTACCTGGGTTTGAAAAGTTCTAACTAATCTCTTGATCTAATATTAATCTAAATTTTGATAAAAACTATTCTGAAAATTTGGCTTGTTAAAACCTTTTTTCGTTATGAACAAAATTTATCGATTGTTTCCTTTACCTAGTTGTAAATTAACTTTTGATTGATAAAGAAATATTATACCTCAGATTTAATATTAAGTATGCCGAAAAGCAGTTAGAAATTTGTCACTCACAAAATAAATAAATATGAAAGTGACGAAGGTCTGTGTGAAAATACAGCTTTTTCAAAGGAATGAAAAATGAAATCATTTTACTTTCCTCCTGTCTCAAGGCAGCGAAGGCTTTGTAAACGGGTCAAATTTTCGATGAACTGTTTTTTGTAATCTTTAGGTTTCATAACTCCATGAGCCCCAACAAAGCATTTTCGGGCATTGGTATGTCAGTCATTGCATCAATAATATTTTTAAAGGGAAGACCGATTGTTCTCTAAAGTTTTGGCCATCAATTGGATGTACCGAATATTCTGTGGTCCCAGAATGGCTGTGAAGACTATATTCCGTGGCACAGAGTCATTTTTATCGAATTATTAACAACCGCCTTAAACTTCGTAAATAGTTTCATCTCATCGTAACCTACAACTATTTTATTTACGAAAAGTCTTGGAATTGGGGCGTTTTCAATCTGGAGAGGGGCAAACTTTGTTTATTTAATTAGGTAATAAAAACTCGTATATACACATTTGCTTTCTATTTGGATGATTAGATAATTTGATCACAAAATAGATAAAAAAGGAGGCCTACAAAAAAATTGGGCCATTTGTCCCTCGTTATTTTGAAAATTTGGTGGTGTATCAGGTCACGCCAAACGGCTCAATATTTTTGAAGCCCACCTTTTTTCTCGATTTTGAGATCAAATTATCTTACGATCCAAGTGGAAAGCACATGAGTGTTTACGAGGTTTTAGTACCTAATTAAATAGAAAAAGTTTGCCGCCTTCCAGATTGAAAAGGCCACACTTCCAAGAGTTTTCGTAAATAAAATAGTTGTAGGTTACGATGAGATGAAACTATTTACGAAGTTTCAGGCGGATGTTAATAATTCGATAAAAAGGGGTCTGTATCACGGACTACTACTTATTGAAGTCTTTTAATTTTTTCGAATAAGGCAACGTGAGGACAAACACGACCTTCTTCTGTGTTCCAAGTGACAAACTGCTCCAGATTGTTCTAATTCGATAATTATTATATTTTTCTTTACTATAAATATGTTTGAGAGTTTAAGGACTATTAATAATAACATTAGCCCACGTTAGAAATTAGTAAACCAACGTTATTCCCAATGTTTAATATAACAATGGTCCTAGTAAATTCTAAGCGAATGGTTCTCTGTTTCAGTTGATTGAGATGGAAGATCGAACCAGAATAATAAAGAAATAAAGAATAAATCTCTTGACCTTAATTTTTTTTTTGCCGTAGTCTTTACTAAATTGAGAATGCAAATTATTGTTAAATGTAACTTCTCCTCCTTCAATGAGACCATGGTACATTATCGCCCGGGCCTAAGTACCTTGCACTCATTCGTCTCTGGTTCCCCGATGAAATGCTATTAAGGAAAGAAAATTTAATTTCGACTAAAAAAACAAAAAAAAACAAAAAACATTTATATGATGATTGATTTAATCGATCATGATATAAATGTATTTTTGTCAAATTTCCTTTTCTTTATAGCATCATTTTTTAATCAATTTGATTATTATTTTAAAAAATGATTAAATACTATTGTAATAAAATATATAGAAATCGGACTAGTATTAGAAAAGATAGAGCATAATGGACTTAGATTAATGAATTTAAAATTATTTTACGCATGTCCCCACAAAAATCTGAACATTTCTTAGGTTAATTAATTATTCAATATACTAATTATTACTCTTGAACATTCCGTACGCTAAAAAGATAACAAAAACTTTTATCTAAAACAATATAAAAATTGGAACAATAACAGCAAAGATAAAACAAATACATTTTTTATTGAACTTTAGCCCATAGAATTAAGGAAGTCGTGTGAATGGAAATATTAAGAAGTATTAAAAAATATTTTTTAAACTTTTATAGTTTATTGTGGATCTTTAGTTTCAGTACAAGAATGCTATAAGGATCACCTTAGACTTCTAATAGAGTATCAACAGAGTGATGGTACCTATAAAAATAGGTTTATAAAAAAAGTACTTAATGTTTGCGCCACCGGTGAAGTAAACAACCCTGTCAAACTAAACAAAGCTAATTATTCCCATCAGTTAGAACTTTGTCACATCAGTAATTATAATTACTGTTCAGAATTACTTACTTACCCTCATTTATTTAATTTAATTTTAACTCTAAAATCCATTCAACTCTGTTTTTGAAAATATATCGTTAATTCTAATCTTACTTATTCCTAAAATCTAAGAGGAAAATATATTAGCCATTAATAAATGTCCAACTTATTTACAATGAAAACCAGAATGGGTTAATCTGACGTAAGTTTCCCTAAGGACCTTCATCGTATCAACGGAAGAAATGCTTAGCTAAGAAAAACTTGATGACCTCTGGAGAATTAATGAGATATCTCAAAACACGATTTGTTTCCTTATGATAAACTTAGATATATACATATTGCGAATGGAATCTTTTACAATACAGATTGCTATAAGATACTTACACAGCCTTAGATTTCTCCCTAAATCGGGAATTCATATCTCTACCAATCTCGTCGTAGAGTTTCACCGCTCTGTTACGATTTGAATAATAGGAATCCAGCTTGCGTTTGGCTATTTCTAGAGTCTTCGTACCGTAGACGAATGCCAATAGGAGTTGATGCTCTAAGAAATAAATAAATTTTATTGATGTTAAAAGAGAATAGAATAGAAAAAGCAACTTTATTCCAGGAAAATGTCCCTTAAGAATAACATTGCAATACAGAAAAATAAAAATTAATTCTTTTATAATAACTTAAATAATTACAAATTAATATAATAATATAATATATATAATATATAATATATATATATATATATATATATAATATATATATATAAGTATGCACATAATTATCAGAACTATATTTGAAAAAATGAGAAATAATGTAACAATATATTCCCATAAAAATATATGTAAAGGAAGTTTAAATTAATCTTATAACTTAATAATTAATCTTAACCGATACAAAAATTTACGTCCATATTTGATAAATGTTCAACTAAATAAATATATTAGTATAATTTAAAAAAATAAAAATAATACTAATCTATACACAAATACGTTTGTGATGAACTTCACTTGAAAGATGAAAACAAACATACAGTAGAGTTTATTTTAAATTAATTAAAATCCATCGTAGATGATCAATAACTAAAGAAATAAAGGGAAATTATAAATAAATAAAGTAAAATACGATACCTACCAGAGTTCTTTGTAAAGTAATATGAAATATGTGTTCATAATTAAAAAAATAAATACTATATAATGTATTCCCTTTACAATGGAAATACTCACTTATTAAGATGATTCACAAACCCGGTAAAGACATATACAGTCCTTCATCATACAGACCCATTAGCCTCCTTCCTATATGCTCTAAAGTTTTTGAAAAATGAATATACAAAAGACTTGTTGACATATTGACTGACCAACAGGTAATACCTGACCACCAATTCGGCTTTCGCACATTCCATTCGACGACACATCAATTGCACAGAGTTACAGACTACATTGCTGGAGCTTTAGAACAAAAACTATATGCAACTGGAGTATTTTTTGATGTTGCTCAGGCGTTTGATAGAGTCTGGCACCAGGGTCTTCTCTTTAAACTTAAGACTATACTTCCATACACCTACTATCTTATCCTTCAATCTTTCCTCTTCGACAGATTTTTTTCAGTTCGGCAGGGCTCGGAAGTGTCTTCAGTCCGTCCAATCTTGGCCGGAGTTCCCCAAGGTTCAATACTAGCCCCTCTACTTTACGTTATATACACTTACGATATACCTATTGACGATGAGATCTTGACAGCTACATATGCAGACGATACAGCAATCCTCACAAAACATCAAGACCCTACACAGGCCTCACTAACTCTACAACATCATTTGCTTAAACTACAAGATTGGTTCACACTATGGAAAATTCGACTTAATCATGACAAATCCAAACATATAACATTTACTCTTCGAAAAAACACCTGTCCTCCAGTTTATATTGACAACAATCAAATTCCTCAAACGGACACGGTACTTTACCTTGGACTCACCTTCGACAGAAGGATGACATGGGGCCCACATGTTAAAATGAAACGCATGACACTTAACAAACGACTCAAACTACTTTACTCTCTTTTTGCCAAATCTTCAAAACTAAAACTAAAACAGAAACTGAATACATATACATACTTACTTAAGCCCATATGGACATACTCATCACAAATATACGGCATCGCTAAAAAGACCCACCTACAAAAACTTCAAACGTTCCAATCAAAATTATTGCGACTCATAACAAAAGCACCTTGGTACGTGACTAACAAAACTCTACATACTGACCTCCACTTTCCAACAGTTGACCAACATATAACGACCCTATATCAACGATTTTACACAAATTTAAACGGACATAATAACAGACTTATAAGAGACATGGCCACAGCTGACATACCTCAGAACATGAGCAGGAGACTAAAAAGGCGTTGGATGAGGGATCTCCTTCCTTAGACAACCTAAGTAATTGGAACAAGTTAGGGAAGAGGTACTGCTGAGTACTTTCCTTCCCCATGCCTGTCATGTCATTTTATCATTATCGCCATCACATTTGCTGATTGTCAACTTATTGTTGACAGGCGCAAATACATATTTAATAGACAAAAAAAAAAAAATATAATGAAACATATATCATTGCTATTTAATTCATAATTAATCATTGCCTGATAGATTTGTGAGGACTATCTGGTATAGGAGAGTTTCAAATATGTAGAACGGAGAACAAAGGATTTTTAAAGAGAGATAAATCTTTGAAAAGTGATATAAAGGTCTGAGGGTCGAGATGTGAAAAGGGAATGGCTGAAGGACTTGAATTGGAGGAGATTGCATTCATTCGAATAACGACCGTTCTTGATTATTCGGTAACAAATTGTACTGTTTGACTCAATTACATTATAAAAACAAATATATTTTTAAAAATGTACTTAAAATATTAATATAATTTTATATTTATTTTGAATTTAAAGTGTTCGAGTGTTTAAAACCTTTATTTTTAGGATATAAATCACCTGAATGCTTATTTGACTATGGATATTTTATAAACTCAAGGCTTATAAGATATTAAATGAATGAACTTTGTAATTATTGTAGAAAAGCATGTGTGTATTTAAGAAGTTATTTTGATCAGTTTAGTTTAGTTTCTTTTAGTTTATATACATTTACTTTTAGCACGGGCGGATCTACGGGGGGGGGAGGAGGCTTTCGGGCTGAAGCCCCCCTCCCAAAATGGTAAAATATAACCATGTTTTATCGAAAAAAATATTTAAAAAGTATCTCTTAAAGTATTATTGTTCGTGTAATTATATTTAAAAGGGCTTTAGGGATCACTTAAACACCATTTCATATAGGTAGTTAGATTCCAAAGTAATTATCGTTATTTTTATGAAAAAAAAACAACTTTCGGGCTTAAGCCCCCCCTCCCAAAAATAAATCCTGGATCCGCTAGTGACTTTTAGTATTATTATTTCGCTGTTTATTTATTGTACATTGTGTGAATGAGCTACTCTCATATCACTATTACTATTGTCCTTAGATGTGACATATTGTAATATATCTCAATACATAATTTAAAAAATACACACATATTTTGTAATCAAATTAATTGGGTGTCGTGAACACTAGTGTTGCCCAAAATAGGTCTTGCTCTTGCACTTTGCAAGACCAAGACCAAGGCCGCCTAACTGTTGCAAGATATAGTAAAAACAAGGAATAGTAAAAAAAATCAATTTTTTTACTAAAAATTAAGGCAAAATAGTTACTAATACTTGACAATCATAGTTGCTATATGTTAATAATTGGTATAACCAATATACTTTTGCATTTAACTCCTCAAATTTATCATTCGGGCTTAGTTTGGTTTCTCCTATATAAAAAATTACGGTAATATCTTTATAATTATAAGCTAACAAGTAACTGCAAGACTGTTGCGAGGGTCTTGCGCAAGACCAAGACTGAGTTTACAAGACCAAGACTCGTCTCGTCCTCGCATTTGGGCAACACTAGTGAACACTAAGACTTTTGAATTTATGAATACATCTACAAAAAAAATATATAGATATGAAATATATATTGAGGGAAAATATTGCAATCTTAAAACATTTATAATCCTAATTTCTAAAATACACAATTTCTCGTCTTATTCCAATTAACCATCCCTCGATGGACAACATGGTCTTATGTGTGTGTAAGATAGGCTAGTTAAAAAAAAAGTTTTATGCAATTGAAATTACGTATTTAAGATAGGTATATTCTTGTGAAGTAACAAATTCTTCGCCTAAATATAATAACTAGAAAAGGAACTTAATATTATTGGTTTTGTTCATTTTTCTCAAAAGGAGCTCTAATGGATGTAAAATTAAATAAATTAAAATTTAAGCAATTTAAACCGTCAGCAAAATTTAATGTCAGTTAAGTATTACCCGCGTTGAAATTGTCTATCCGGGCTTATATACCGATTTAAAAAAAATATTTCTCTTAAGTACCTTCAATATTTTTAATTTTGATTTTTTTAAGTGATTTTTTTTTATCTTGCTTTACTTCTTTTTTTTTGTGGTTGCAATATGAAATGGTGGATTGATACGAATCAACCATTTCATGTTGTAACTACTAATTATAAATGAATAAATACTCGCTATGAAAGATTTTATAATTAACTGGGTTAGTAAGAAAGAACTGAAGGCTAACGAAGGAAAAAGCTTGGCCTAGATATTACGGGTCCAGCCGATAGTTACTGATTATCTTACGACTTTGGAAGAGTGTATCGTCTCTATATCCAGTATATTAAAGTGGTTTCTCGTTGCAAAACTACTTTCAGTTATAGCTTAAAATAAATACCTTGAACACACAAAAATAATGAAGCTAGGTTTTAGCAAGAAAATAATATATAGTTGGTTAAAAGCAGGCGTCAGGTTAAATGAGAATAAGATTAATCAGAAAATGAGAAAATGCATGATTCACACAATGGTTCACTATTATATATATATATATATATATATATATATATATATATATATATATATATATATAGCATTTCAACTTCAATTTCAACTTTTTCCAAGTCAAATTCAACCTTTTCCAAATTAAATTAAACTTTTTCTTAGTAAAATTCAACCTTTTCCATTTCAAATTCAACCTTTTCTTATTTTTAATTTTTCGATGCATGAGTAAGTTATCGTATGGGTAGTTTTTGAAAATAACCTCCATTTTAAGATTGCGGCGCTGCGTTTCGAATTTATTCGATATAAGACTCTACTTATATGTTTCCGGAGCCGTAAATTTTAAAATTGACCAGGCCATCTCGAATAGTTGGCTTTTGAAACCTCGCGGTTTTTTCAATGATTTATATTAAAGTTGTAGAAATTTAAAAATCAGAAATGAGATTCGTAAATTTTCTGTAAAATTCAATTTCTTTTTATACCTCATTTATTGAAATCCTGAGTGGAAAATAATAAATCTCTACTACCGTATTATAATATAGTGTAGTTTACACATTTATAATATAACTCTGGAAAGCTAATAATAGATTAAATATATATTCACAAAAAGGAATTGGCAAAACAGAAAAATGAACAAATTTCATAGATCAAAAATTTTAGATTATACCATCCAGAATTTTTCTATTCACTTACCAAATAGGCGGTATTTTGAAATACCTATTCATACTATAGGAATAATAAGTTGGTAATTGGAAGATGTAATGGTGTGAAATTGTCTTCGAACAATTTTTTTTTTATAAAAATGATAAATTTTTGAATTTGTAAGTGTTAATTATCTTAATTAATTGGTTTAGTATGGCAGATATTTTAGGTGTAAAATAAATTTAAATTGGCATTAATATACCACAAGCCAATCCCTTGAGTTGACGTCTATTTATCCTCTGAATTATTATTTTTAAATCAGTTTAAATTTCACTAATTTATTATGCTTTTTAGTCTTTATTCCTTAAGGTAATATAAATTCGAGATTAGTTGTACGAATTCTAGAAAGCTGAGTGTATCTGTGCCAATTGTTCTAATATTGGTATTCTCTATTTTTTTTTTTCCGGTAAGTTAATTTAACATTTCATATTTCTTAATAAAAGATGATCTTGGGAAAGAGACTAACTATAATAAGTATTAATCAAAAAATGCCTTTTCATTCTCGATAAATAATTGCTTTATTTCAAATTTTCGTTTCTTTAGGCATCTTCAGGGATAATCTGATTTTACGTATAATTTAAATTTTCATTCGCTTTTAGTAGTGCACTCATTTGTACACTTAATCAAAGAACACAACCGAATGAAACCAATCATTCAAGGAGGAGAGGCGTTTCTAACATTAGAATGGCAAAACATCAAATTTTTCAGCAAGATGTGAATGCAAAATATGATATTTTGCCATTTTTTGAAACAAATATTTATTTAAATTAAAAAATAAATAAATAAAAAATGGTATATTAAATTAATTTACGGATAAAAAGGGGATGTTCCTATATAGAACAATTTTTACAGATAACATAAGATTTCTAAAGTTTATAGGACTTTTGACATTAACAATAAAGAGTTAAGGACTGGAAAGGATAACAAAGTAGTGAATGTTAAACAATAAGACACTATTATTCCGAAGATAGATAAACATTAATACAAAGATTTAAACTATTGATTTGTAGTTAATAGAAAATAATACGAATTTAAATATTTATATTACATCTACAATGCCTGCAGCATTAAATCAGTTTACAATTAAGGAGAACTAAATAATTTCAAATTGATCATTTTTATAAAAATCTGGTTTCTTCTATGCTCTCACCGAACCAATTTTTTTCATTATTCAATGGTTCATTGGTAGTCGCCATGTCCATGTGATTCATAAATTCAAAGTCCATCACAATATTTTATAATATTATTGAATGAATGTTAGTTTGTCAGGTTATTGATGCTAAAAATATACAATAATGAAATATTTGATGACTCACCAACATCGTGAGGGAGGTGGGGCTGCTTGTCGAGCCAGTCCCTCAGCCGTTGAACGTCCTCTTCCACCGCCTCCTTGCTCCTCTTGTTAGAAATCTCTCCAACCATTTATTAACTTGAAATCTTTTCTTTTTTCCTGCAAACCAATCTACAACTTAGTACAAATATACAAGGGATTTGTAACCATACTAAATTGAAATAATACATTTTTTATATTATATACATTTACACTTATATTCATGAAGGCAATGTTGGCAATTATAAATTCCTTCGGAATTTTATATTTTTTCATTTATAACATTTCTTTACATGTGTTCACCTTTCGGGAAATGTTTTCACATCATCAGAAACATATTTCAATATATTTCATTACAATTGAAGGAACAAATACATTGCTCAAATACATGAAAATTAGTGTTGCCTAAATGCGAGACCGAGACGAGTCTTGGTATTGTAAACTCAGTCTTGGTCTTGGTCTTGCGCAAGAGTCTCGCAGCAGTCTTGCAGTTACTTATTAGCTTATTACCACAGAGATATTACTGTATTTGTTTAGATATGAGAAACCTAACTAAGCCCCAATGAAAAATTAGAGAACTTAAATACAGAAGTAACTAAGATTATCAAGTATTAGTAACTATTTTGCCTTAATTTTTATTTAAAAAATCGATTTTTTTTTAGCAGTCCTGGTCTTGACCTTGCAACAATTAGGCGGCCTTGGTCTTGGTCTTGTAAAGTGCAAGACCAAGACCGATTTTGGGCAACACTAATGCAAACAATTAATACATCACATCCTTATTTTAAATCATTATTATTTAAAGTACGATTTCCATATTGAAACTAGTATTTTAAAATATGAAACCAATCTACTAATAAGGAAAAAAAAGAAGAATGTTTATCCAGGTCGAAAATGAATATCCGGAAATAACAGTCAGAAGGTATACGTATAATATATCGTTGGAAAGCGGAAAACGCTAGAAAAAATAATATATAATAAATAAAATTGTAGAAGGTAACGGAGAGTGAAGAAAAAAATATAAATAATAATATTTTATAATAGCCAAACATTGCCGGAAATTAATTTATATTCAACTTGAGCGGTAAGTGAAAGTTGTGTGTTGCGCCCACCAGATTTTTTTTTTGATATCTCTAATGACCTCTACATAGTTAATATCATTTTATTCCTCCTTCCTTAATTTAGTTAAAATACAATTATTATTGTTAAATTTAACTCTGGACCAACTGTTGAAAGAGTTACGAATTACTGGAAACAACTAGACCTCTATCTATGATTACATTTTGAGGACTATTGGTTAGAAGCAACTGGTAGATTTCACCTTAAAGGCTTTGCAGGCCGAAGCCCTCTCTCTTCCACCAAAAGAAGGAAAATATATATATTTTTTTCATTGTTCCATATTTTTTCCTATGAGTGGTCTGAATCAAATACATAATCAATCGCAACGATTCCGCTGTATAACGAATGTACTTCAGCTAACAAATTTAAGCACCTGTCATGTCAAGTAAAAATATATTCATTTCATCCTTAAAAGTAATACTGTTTGAATTATTACCATTATAAAAAAAAAACAACTTTAGTCCGCTCTCTTCCAAATTGAATCCTGAGTCCGCTACTGATTAATTTAAGCTATTTCTTAATATTTCATATCTTAATTGTGATTATAATTAACTTAATATCTTATTAATAAATTAGATCTAGGTTGAGAAATGGAAGGATGTTGTCTTGGGTTTGAGGATTTTGAGGTGGAGATGGTGCTTGTGGCAGGGCCTGAGATTTAATAGTCTCCGTTTCTTCTAGCATTTGTGCGTAGGAAACTCTTGAATTTGCCAGTCTGGAGGGTGCTCTTGGCGGCATGGATGCTCTGGGTGCCTCTTCTGCTCTGGAAGCTGTCTGTATTATCTTCCTTAGGTGCTTTTATGTCTGACACCCCTTGTAATTAGCTGGGTGATTTAGGTGGCATAGTGCACAGCGGGTGTTTTTCTACTCTTCTGATTTGTGTGACTCACCACACCTTACACATCGAGGTTGATGATGACAATAGTTTCTTGTTTGTCCGTATGCTTGGAAGTTATGACACTGTACAATTGTTCGCTTGGGATAAGGCTTCTCAATAATTACACGCGTGTAATAAAGGCGGGTAATATTATAAATTTCTTCGATCCCGGACGTTTGCTCCTGATCGACAAAGAATAATGGCAGAGCTATTTTGCTTTTCTCACCTGCCTCATTTCTATTTTCTTTATAGACATTGATAATTTGACGTACGCTGTATCCCATTGCCGTCAGTTCTTCTTTTATGGCCTCTAGAGTTATATAGGGATGTAGTCGTCTGTTTACTACTCTCAGAACTCTGTCTTGGCGTAGTTGGTGCGTATGAAAGTTTGCGTTCGTATCAGATAGATATTTTACAATTAATTTATATGTTTCAGGAGTGTCAGGCATTACTTTTGTGTCATTAGTACGGATTAAGCACTCGTATATACGTATATTCCTGTGCCCACAATTTTATTCAGTTGTTGGCACAACAATAGAAAATTTTTAATATTCCTGATGCTTCCATATTTTCAATAGGTACATTTGACAGCAACTCACAAGAATGGCGTAACGAAGGGAGATTCTTCTACCACTGTTTGCCTTGACGTACCAGGTTGGGCCTCGTTTTCTGCGACTGAGTTCATAGTTGATGAGTTCATCTGAGTTCATCTGTATCAGATGGGGTCTCTCTTTTTGATCGCCTTTTTTATTTTTATTTTATTGGTGAAGAACGAGGATTGTTTAAGCTCTTACTGTGTTTATAATTCTTTTCTCGGACAAAACCATGTGAAAATAACTCATCACATATTAAAATTAAAGAAATAAAGATGAGGTAGTAAAATAAAAACTAAGATTAAAATAAGATGCGACAAGTATATATACACGCGAGCCTTGAACAGATTAAGTGACACAAACCCTACATGCCTCGCTTAATGCCCGAAGGCAACTAGCTAATGACCACTTACCGTATTATCTCCAGCTGACGTGTCTATATTGTTCACTTGGTAAGTTAATAAACAATTGATAACTCACTGTGTTAGTATTACTGCTGTCCACCATGGTACTATTGCAACAGTTTAACACATTTTTCTCTCTGTGACGTTACACTACTCAACTAGTAAAATAAGAACACTTTAGAGAGACGAAGTGATGTACGTAATGTTAAAATCTAGCGCATGCGCAGAACTGACACTGTCATTATCTGCTAGTAAAGAATCCACAGGAGAAGATGAAAACAAAATCAAAACACCAAAACATAAGAACAGCAAGTCCTTGAGAACAAAAAATAATGACATTTACGACGAAGCAAATTCCTTTATTTACAGTGTGTTTCAGGGTTGTCTCCTAACTGTAAATATGGATTAAGGATCCTTAAACAAGAACAATAATTTTACGAGACATGCCCGTTTACGCTATGTTTAGAAGATGTTAGGTATAGTAAGATAGAATACTAACTCGATCTTGTTCCCTTAACTACATATAAAATATGGAAAATGTAAGGATTAATACTATTTAGAATTATTACTAGGAACTCTGAATAACATTTATCAGTTTATTTGATATTTTCGAAGTGCAGGTACTCATCATTATGCCTTGCATTTATAATAGTGGTTAATATGTCGATCTGATAGCATTAATTTTTTTATATTGGCTGAAATTAAACAAAAACAAATACTTTTTAACTATTGAACAAGGGTAATTGGAACTTGTGAAATAAAAAATACATTGTTGTAGGGGTGTCCATTTTCTGCCAACGTTGGTGGCACATCTCTCTCCTGTCATACTATTTTATTGCTCAATTCTTCTTGACAACAGTGCAAGTGAAAGAAGAATTTTTCATTTCTAAAATTCATAAACCCGTTTCAACCGTCCCCCTCAAAACTTAAAAACACCGTAAAAATGTGACCCTCACTTCTTGCTCTATGAAATCCCTTTCTGGACATCACTGGCCACTGCTGCTGCTGTGGAAAAAGATGACGAACCTGTCTTAATGATCAAGATCACATTGAACAACATTTTATAAGAATGTTACTGTTTATGTTTCAATACTAATGTACCTGAAACACATATTAACTTATTTATTATAACCTAAATAATTCATAACAATGAAATTCTTTAGACGTGAGTTACCGTGTTGAAATACCCTGCATAGTGTTGGGTGTCTGAGTTAGGTAAACTATGGTTCGAATCCCAAATCTTTCAATTTAAGGGTATTTCTCCTGTACTATTCAAAATATTATTTTTGTATTTTGCCTGCATTTTGAAAGAACTGAAGAAAAAAAAATATCTCAGACTGATTTTTATTATGAACTAATATGAGTTAAATGAATTCTTAGATCAAATGAAGATAGGATAAACAAACAGATATTTGACAAATTTATAAGACTGAAAAAAAATCAAAGGATACCCTGAACAGATTGATGAAGAAATATTAAGACGTGCCATAAAAGAAAATGACTATCTGGATAAGGATAAATTCAGAGAAGCATTGAATAAGATGAATGTCCTTGGAGTAGATAAGAGGAGAAAGGAAGGAAATGGATAGAAAAACAGAATAAGGAAACTAGTGAAGAAATTAAGAATGTTTGGACTGAAAAGAAGGTCTAGAAATAATGATATACGCGCAGTCTTTAGCACGTCTAATCGCGAAAATTTAAATTTAAATTAACGAAAAATTTAAATTAATGTTAAAAAATATATGTTTAAAATATTTACTGATTTCAATCAGAATCTTATTGATTTGAAATTTGGCGTTTTTCTCTTCATATTTTTATTCGCATCTGCGTAGGTGACAATCAGCTTATATGTTGACGAATTTGGTTTTATGAATAAGGAAGTACCCAGGATCAGGAAATAAGATCACTCACCAGGTTCCTTTTTGGTGGCCTCCTGATTGACATTTCAGCCATGACCATGACGTTTATAAGGCTGTTGTGTGCGTATGGTTAATTACGAAAATGAGAAATATACCTGTATTGGTCGATATAGATCGACTTTAAAGTAATTATGTAAAGCTTTGTTATTTATGTATAAAAAAGCTACTGTTATTGGTCTTAAAAGGTTGAATTGAAAATATAGTTTTTTTTAATGTATCTACTTGCCAAATAATGAATCTGAAAGCCTTAAATAGTTGTTTGTTTTTGCATTTTTTGTTCATTTTCTTATCAATATACGGGAAATTTCAGATTAATGTAATAACTACAAACGCTCATATAATATTCATTATGCTATAACTCAGAATGTTATATATGCCACACATGCTCCAGATTTCGCCGAAAACATTCTCATTTCCTTTATTTGCAAACTGGACACCTAACCAGACACATTAGTACCAAACTTTCCTTTCTAACCTATTATAGATCACTCACCAACACATATGAAAAGAAGATCTGAAGCATATTTACCAATTATAAATATTTGGTGCAGTCGTTCATCTTAATAAACAAATGTGAAACGAAAACAGATAACAGTTGTTTTAGTTTTAAGGCTAGAAAACAGTTAAACATTATTTAGGCTGTTTATTTTTCTTCTTGTATTTATATATTATATTATTTTTCTATATTTACCAAGTTTCGGCCGTCACGCTATCCTGTTGTGTGTATGTTATATTATATAGGTGCTACATCAATATATGTATTGTTCATAGTACCGCTGTTGAAATCATTTGCTTCAATTAAGTTGCCGTAACTCAACAAATTATTAAAAATAATATCACATAACTAATATAATGAATATTAAAATAGTCTGTATAAATTTGGAAAAAGACATTTTTGAAAGAAAGGTATTAGGTATGAAAGCAAATTTTCGATCACCGAAAATGCATGTTAAGGAAATTATTTTCCCCTAGAATTTTAAATCTATTTCATGGTTTGAATATTTTTCCATTATTTAATTTTTTTGTCGTGCTTGTTACACTGTAATCTTCAAAGTATTTAACATTTAACTTTAATCAGAAATTTCCTCCCCTGCTGACCCTGAATCAACCCGTAGGCCTTGGAAATTGATCGATAATAATATCGGTGTTTTCCGGAATAAATGAATTATTACTTGCGTTTTTTATTAATTTTTTTTTAACGAATCTGCTTTTCTAGTTACATGTAAATATTTTGATGAAAAATAGTTCAAAACAAATTTTCATAGCTTTGGAAAAACCCAGAAAAAATTTAAGTTTTGACGTCACTTATTCTTATCATTGAGGAATAACTCTAAAATAATGGGTTTGGCGATATAAAATATAGTGATATGAAAATGTCAAAATTAAAAAAAAATCGCCTCAAAGAACTAATCTCCATTGGGGTATCTATTAGTACATGCTTATTCACTTACGGGATGAAAATTTAGAGGTAGTTAACTTTTTAACCATTACTGAATCTATTATTATGAAGAATTTAATGTATTATTGATGATAGAAAAAAAATTAATAACTTTTACATTTTAATTAACTTTTGTCCTTTGAGACATACAGTAATATTTTCAATAAAAAAAAAAAAAAATAACCTTAAATATACTAGAAAAGTTGAGACTTGATGAAAAAGTCCAAATATCTATATATTTTTTAATTAAAAACTATGCATGATTTATTAACAAATAATAATGGAAGTTTCTATTCATGGGTTTTAAGTAACAGTGTAGTATCATCATACAAATGTAATCGATTTAACTCACAAAGGCACAATCTATCCGTACAATCAAGACGTATTTATGCATATGTACCAAAAAAAAAAAAGGTAAAATATTCACTTTTTGTTTCTTTTATTTCTAACATTACCATTTGAGTTTTATTTTTAATCCACATAATTTTTAATTTATAGTTTTTAATTCATCAGTAGAATATTTCCCATCATAAAACATATCGTCATTTTATTGCAAAAAGTCATTAAGGGGCACTTTAATGAATTTGAGATAATCGAATTTGAAGTTTCCGATTCATTAAAAAAATACTAAAATAGCAATTCTAAATATGTATTATATTCCAGACAGTTAATTAAAATATAAATAACAATGAATAAACTGAAACCACGACGCACTTAGACTTTTTGCACACTAACATGGTTAAACAAAGCACTTACTTTTATAACTTTGCAAGTACATAAAATGTAAGTTAGGCATACATCACTTAATTAGTTTTATTATGTGATCAATAAAATCCAGTGAAGAAATCATGAAGTAACCAGTAATTTTGGCGTTCTATTTCAACCATATTTAGATAACAAGAATTTTATTAAGTAACTTGATAACTTTTTTCCCAGCAAAGTCAGAACATCGTACACTTATTGAAACTATTTTTTACATTTAAAAGGTATTATTTTTATGCATTTAATGAGTTATTCTATCGATAAATATCATCGAAATTAACAACTACGTACCTTCAAGTTAAAATTGACCAAAGCTGTATTTAATGACTTTTGCAATAAACTGACGATGTGCAAACATATAACTTATAAATTATTATTTTTTTATTCCTCTCATAATCCTGATAATGTCGTATCATTTAATATAAATTTTGTTTACATATAAACTTGTTTTAATTCTCTGTAAAATATGAAATTATTTTTAAATTTTAATATGATGAAAATTTATTACAAAAACTAAATAAATATTGTCCTATTGATATATATATATATATATATATATATATATATATATATATATATATATAAAGACGGGGTCAAAACGGGGACTAATTATTTTTCAGAAGCTTTTGTTTCTTTTGTTGATAATCCGAATATACCTTAATCAGAATCTAATAAATATTCACCAAAATAAAATATTAAAAAATTATAAACATTTACTCACAGTTATCCAGAGACTGCTTGAAGAACACTGCAGCACACACAGGGATGAACCACTGACTGAGCATTCGTATACCACAAGCGACCTTAAAAGACCAGATCTGTAAGTTTTTTTTGCGCCCTTCGTTTCCTTGGACTGATTGAAGCATATACATATTATTTTAATTTTTGATAACCATAATTATAAAGCGTGGATTATCTTTCACGTAGTTAACAAGAATAGAATTACTCATTAGGTTGCCATATTTATAAAAGAAAGATACCATCCTCTCACTGCCTTAATGATCATGAGCACAGTGACTTTATAAACAGTTGAATATTTTTACGTTTACGGATAAACAGGTGATTTACAATTTATTAACAACGAGCAATTGTTAAATTAGTGCTCATTTAGTTTGATGAATCGGATGTTAATTCCATTACTCTTCTGATCTTATCTATGTTAAGTTCACGGCCATGGATTGCTTTTACTATCTTTCTTTCGTCAGCTGGTCACAGTTCGAAACCAAAGGGTTATAGTTTTTTTTTTTCTCAGACAGTTTTATTTTAATTTTTTTCTCTTGGTTATTTATTCTCAGAAATGTTTTCTTTTAATTTCTGTTTCTAATTTTCTAAATAGTCTATTTTTTTATGAATTCATTTTATAAATTTCAATCTTTACAATTTTAATATTTAGGTATATATATATATATATATATATATATATATATATATATACCTAAATATTAAAATTATATATATATATATAGGTATTTCTTATTATTATCAATATGGATAACATGAATTTGGACGACAGCTTTTCATGTGAAGAGTTAGAGGACGAAACACATTTTTCTGAAATTAGCGAAACTGCTTGCAATATCTGAAAAGAGGCCCTTAAATTAAAAAAAAAAAAATTACCGACACTCTGCTCCTGGGTCAGGACACAACTAACCTAGCAAGAAAAAAATAAATCGACAAAATCTTAACAGTCAGCCGAGCAAAATATCATCACCCAAAACTAGAAACAAAACAAACCCCATAAAACCAGAGCCAAATGCACCAAGCACAGTCAGCAATAATCCTGCTCCAGTTATTAACTCACCAAAAAAGCATCAAACAATCTTTTTAAGAAGAGAGTAGAAAGTATATTTTATTCTGGGACATTTATTACCCTAAAAATAACTGCAGTGAACAAAAAAAAATTGTGTATTACTATAAGAAAATAAAAAATAATTAGTTAACATACCAATGGGTAGTTTCTCTTCATGTTGTACATCTCATGTTACTTGTTCATATTTACTTGTTGTATTTATCATTTAATACAGTTGTAAATTTCAAAAATAAAAATAAGAACATAACATAATATTCCAACCTTAAAATTAAAATAAATTAAGTACAAGTAAACATATTAATTTGCATATAAATATATATGAGTGTGTTCATATATTTGTTCTGATTAACAATATTGTTAGTATATAAGCAACGGTAATATAACAGCTCTCAAATACGAAAATTTGTTCTTACATGTATTCGGAAGATTGATTGCTTAGGAGGTTGAAGAATAATTGTTGTTTAAATGTGATTAAGGTAGAGGATTTGCGTATGGAAACAGGTAACGAATTCCAGAAAAAGGTAAAACGCATGGCAAAGGATTTTTTAAAGGAAACGTTTCTAAGAGAGAGAGAGCAAATAGGTTTACGTACTGAGACCTCGTGTTAAACTAATGAACAGAGGAACAAGGAGTAAATAAATTAAGGACTTAAGATGGTAACTAGGTAAATCATTACTCTCTGCCCAAGTGGTAATTCTTTTTATATCTTCTTGTAGTCTTCGAATCGCCTCAAGTATCTCAGTATGATAAAAGAAAAGGTAGATTTGAAGATCGTCTGCATACAACTGGTATTGTGAATGGTGGATGGATTCGGGAAGGTCGTTGATGTATACGGAGAAAATAGTTCGAGAGAGCGAAGATCCCTGAGGAACACCGCCAGTTAGTGAGAGGGGTGGGGGAGGAATGGGTTTTATTGGGAATAATGACCGTTTGGGATCTGTGATACAAGAAGGAACGGAACCATTTTAGCACGCTGTTTGATATGAATAGATTTTGGAGTATGGAAAGAAGGATTAATCATTAACGGAATCGAACGCTTTTGAAAAGTCAAAGAGGATCAGATCAGATTTTCAACATAGCAGATTGGGTGGAGAAATGGTATAGGAAACCAGACTGAAGGGGATTGAGGAGAGCTCTTTGGTCAGGAAAGGTATTAAACTGTGAATCGACTAATCTTTCAAGAGGTTTAGAAAGATTGGAGAGGATGGAGATGGGTCTGAAATCGAAAACTTTGCAGGAAACCAGAACTTTGCTAAATGGGCGGACTATAACTTTTTTCCAAGCTGTTGGAAAATTGAATTTTTTTTAGGGAAAAATTGTGAATATGCAATAGGACAGGAAAGATGACAGGGATACATAGTTTGACTAATTTCACTGGGATTAAATCCGGACTATAATCATTTGTTCTTTATTTGAGGACGGAGGAAATCAGGCCTACCGCTGAGATATCTGTAAATTAAAAATTTGTATGGTCAAAGGAAGTTTTAGGAAAGCAGCGTGAGGAGGAGAAGCCCGGAAAAAAAAGCACAATTATCTCTGTACACAGCGACGGATCCCACCCTCACTCAATCTACACACTGCATAACCACCACAAGAACATATCCTGAATCCACTTCACAATCAACATCCATCTGACATAACTTCCATTCTATCATCCTTCCTATTGGACCTCCAAAACACTATAAAACCTCATATCACTCTACTCACCAGAATCCTGATTGAAATTCCGTTTAATTTCTCTCGATTAGCATAAAGCCCCTAATTATCCTTTTATGGAATGCCAACGTACTACAACCACCATGACGGGCTTGAAGCATTTCTTCATGAAAATCACATTGCTTTACTGATTAAAACGCATTTAACTAAACGGATACATTTTCACATACGAGACTGCATCATTTAAAGATCTGACCACTCAGACAACGCCTCTCATACTTGTAGACCAACATTCTCCCAAAAAAGTTCCAATATCCTGGATATATTTATCTCCTCCCAGATTTCCTCCTTCCAAAGAATAATCAAATCCCTGGATTACCTTCCTTCAGACCCAGTTCTGTTTTCTGTTCTGTTTTCACTATATTCAAACTTACTTTTCACTATAATCCTAAGCCATCACCTCCTAAATTGATTACAGGATTACGGGACGAGTAAACTGGGACAAATTTCGTGATGATTTGGAAAACAAACTAGACCTAAAAATTTGGCTGAAGACAAAAGAATACTGGTGTCATCGAAACAGTTACAAGCATCATTAACTTACACTATAAATAAATACTCCTTTATCAGTAAGATTAATAATTCACGAAAGACTAGCTTGCCACAGCGAATTTGTATGTTATTAAAGGAAAAACGCAGAGCAAGATCGAAGTGGCATAGAACTAGATATGCAACAGATAAATTTCGTTACACCGAACTGACTAACAAACTAAAATTAGAAATTAGAAAATACAAAATTCAAAATTTACTAAATTTTACTGTGAAACTTACATCTACCGACAAATCACTAACTATACGACCACTAATAGGCTTCTGAAATTTAAAGACAGTAATCATCCACTTGTGGATGGAAGTGAATTAGTTACCTAAGTGCTAATTTTAACACCATCAGTGCTGGAAACACGCCCTGATAACCCAGATGCTATCACAAATACTAGCTTGTTTAATGTGAATTAAGTTCATACTGATTGGGTTGTTACAAAAACTATAATACAGATTAAGTTTGGATTCATCTCTAGTTGTGTAAAAACATTATGTGATTTGATATTTAGCCCCGTCAAATTACGTCTGTTTTTAGCTATAAACTTTAATTTTTTTTTCTATAATCTTATGTGCATTGTAATAAATAATCCACAAAAATATACTTTTATAGATTTAATTTAATTTTTAAATAACGCTATAATAATAATAATAAGCTTTATTGACATAAATTATTGACAAAAGCCTCTCCCTAAGGAAGAATTTTAACGGAGTTGGCTACAGCACAGAAAAATATGTTTAAATTATTACATTTTTTTTTATAAATAAAATAACCATGTAAGGCCTAAGAAAAACAAAACAAAACAAAGCCATACAGTAAAAAGAACAGTCTGAGAAGCACTCGGTTAATAAAAAGACAAACAGAATATAATGAAACAAAACAAAGCAATTAAATATTGTTTACAACTTGTTTCCATCTGTATCTATTCCTAGCCCCTAGCCACCAGTTATCGTCTACATATTGTTTCATTTCATCCCTCCACCTCAGATGCGGCCGGCTTCTTTTCCTGTTGTTCTCTCTTGGGATCCACTCGGTACGTCCTTTGGATCATCTTTCATCCATCAATCTTGCCATGTGTCCAGCCCAGTTCCACTTTAACCGATGAGCTTGAACCCTTAAGCTTTTAATATCCACTTTTCGGAGAATGTCTTTATTTCTTGTTTTTTCTATCTTCTTGGTTGACATTAAACTCCTTAAAAGCTTCTTCTGAATAACGTTCAACCTGAGTTCAAGTTTCCTTGTCAATGGTCAAGTTTGTGCACCGAAGAGAATCGTAGGGTAAACACTTGTAGTCAAAACTATGGCTTTAAGATTTATCGCTATTAGTGTTGTCCGGAAATGGTCTTGGTCTTGGTCTTGCACTTTTGCAAGACCAAGACCGCTTTAATTGTCGCAAGACCAAGACCAAGACCGGACCCTGCAAGTCTTGCGCAAGACCAAGACGTTATTTTGTGCGTTTGTGCGTTATTGAGTATTTGGTTTCCATCTAACTATAAAGTTAGCCGTTATAACACTGACATCTATTGTATTGATTATTATAATGTGATGTTAATACGGTGTTTCAACATTTTAAACTTAGGTTAATTCTAAACAGTTTTTTTTTCTTCTTAAATCGTTAATTTGAGCTCAGACCTCCAAAACTTGAAAATATGCTAATAATGGAGTAAGATAAGATAACAAAAAGAAATTGGTTTTGGTGTATGAAAATGAAGTAAAAATAGTTTAAAGGACAACGTTAGTTACTACATGTAAAGGCTAGAAAAATGCAATTTATTTTTGTATTCTGCTCTTCTTTTCTATCATCGGGGTTTAAGGCAGTAATATCACTAGTATATAATGATAACATAACTGACCACCAAAAAACCACCTACGCCACCTATGATGATAATATTGCATCAGTTACGACTTATCAAATGATTATGAAGGATTCCCCATAGGTACACCTACTAACTTCGTCCTCTATCTTTTGAATTATATAAGAATATGTATTTATGTTTTGAAAGATGATAGTCTACACAGCAAAGTTCAAATTTATCATCCTAGATCGAGCATAGTAATAGTTTTTGCGCCAGCCAATATTATGACCAGAGCCCGATTTTTATGCAGTAAAAAAAGTTAAACAATGCCAAATGAATATGAAATTAGTTAAAATACTATTTCCTAGAAACTCTAGAAGTTTGTTCCTAGAAGACTCATAGCGAAAAGTCAAAGCAAGGATTCTTAAGAAAAAAAAAATGAATAAAAACATCTACATAAACTAAAATCAGACATAATTAGTAATAATTAAATAACACATTGTAAGATATTTCTTAACTCTTTAAAGACAGTGGATTCGCATATGAGTCGAGAGCCTGTAGGGCTCTTCTCTTGAAATCGCGATGTGCTCAGTGATGCAACTCTATTTTAAAATTATCTCCCGACCTTTCTATGAGATATAAGGCAATTTTTTGTTTGGATATTATGGGAATTTTTTTTATGACTTCAGCAGCTGACCCTTGCGACCTGACAGGCCCTTGTCTCCTTTTATATCTGTATTTATATTTTCAACAGATCTATACTAATCTTGAGTAGTACATGTAAAATGCAAAATCCAATAAGATCTTGTTTGCAATGTGGCTCTGAAATAGATCTTTTTGCGATTTTGCTCTAAAACAAATTTATTTTGTAATTTAGGATAAAAAAGATATATTCTTGCGTCTTCATTCAGTTGATTATGTAATCAATTTACGATAAATTTTTTTTATTTTATTTTAATGATATTTACAACTGTATTACATGGAAAATACACCAAGTAAATGTGACATTGGTAACATGACATGTACAACATGAAGAGAAACTACCCATTGGTAGCACTCAAATTGAAGTTCTATATTAAAAGGTTCCGAGACCATCTTCTTTTCAGACGCCTCGGAGGTTTATCAGGGATCGAGGAGGAAGCAAGATTTGAAACGAGAGGATTCGGATGGTTCTGCAGTTTGTTATGGAAGGATAGGTATCTGGATTGGGCCAAATCGGAGACATATGAAACATTAAGGTCTTTATGGATGATTTTATTTGTGACAAAGTAAGGAGCATTGAGACGATAAACTAAATATCTAATTATATAAATTTAACGAACGTATCATCATCGAACCTTTGAGTTCGCTAAGTATTTTATTTTTATTATCATCAATTTAATAAAGAGAAATTAAAATTCCCTTGAAATAGCTAGATATTGGTTCAGAAAAGATTAGTAAGCAATATCCTAGAAGAGAAAACAAAACATTTGTGTATTGAGTCAGAGGAAGTGGTTAATTTCCTACTTTGATTGCAAGAAAGATTTCCTGTTTACCCATGGCGTTTCATTTGATTATCTTGTTTAATGCTTTATAGTTTGCAAGAATACATAACGTGAACAATTCTCTTTGTTTACATTCTGAAATAAAGGAATAAGGTTCCTCCCAATTATTAAATCTTCGACAACGTATGTTATATTATATCCACGTCGGTCGCTGTTGACTTATTTGATAAGACCGACAAAGACCTGGCTTTATCAAAAGGCTGTGCGACAAGTGTATTACAAGATAGACTTTGCTGTATCACCGCAAAGGTTTTATTCTTTCATGACAAAGGTTGCCGACTTTCCAAAGAATAAAATAAGTTTACTGGCTTACGAACTAGAACGAATTACGAATTTATGAAAATCCTTCTTGTTATAAATATATAAATATGGATAAATATTCAGGACGCACTCATTATACAATTTTTTATTTGTGCTGACGTTTCAACCCAAACATGTGGGTCATCATCAGTGAGTGGTTCGAGCACTGGAGAATTTCAAGTACCCCGGAGTACTTGATGATAACCCACATGGTTGGGTTGGAATACCGGCCAAAATAAAAAAAAATGATATTGACTGTGTCCTGAATATTTATCACCCATGATTTGTAGAACAGTCGACTAGCTTCCTTCAATATTTTTATAAGTCTTATATTAAAATAACAGATAATATTATTTGAATATTTAATTTTATGCTAATATTATTTAATTTTAATTTGGTTTTCATTAAAATAAATTTAATTATTTATTCCACAGTTGTTGAATTTGTGTTGGATTCCTGTTCGTAGGATTTGTTTTTTGATAGTTGCTTTTCAGCAACTATCAAAACTTTCTGTGAAAAAAAGTCAAAGTGAGCCTGGAAAATTATTATTTCCACAACACGCACACACACCCACAATCATAACTATAATTTTTGTTAAATAAAAATATGTCACTATTTAAAAACCGATTTATTTATTATAAATAGTACCGACCGATAGACGTTGCCATCTGGTCGGACCAAATCGTTATTATTGTTTAAATAAACTCTAAACACTAAATTTGTGTTCTATTTTTTATTTCAATAAATGCTAACATTGTATTTAATGACTTTATACCACAACCCTCACATTCCACCTAAGGTGAGGGTCTATCACTATCTATCTTGACAGTGTCTTTAAAGTATATGCAATCAAGTAAATTTTGTTGAGCTTAGCTATGTCTAGGACAAAAGATATGCTCCAATGTATCAATTTTTTTGTGTTGATCTAAGCCATAAGATTAACGTGTTTAAGAAATAGCAATAGGCTAATAGGTAATTGCAAGATTGGGAGACTCTTGCTGCAAGACCAAGACCAAGAACCGGTGTGAAAACCGCAAAACTACTAATCGCTATATTGCTTTAAAAATGGTTTTGAAGGATTTGTACCATAATATTTGTACCATCCAAGCTTTAAGCTTCTGTCGATCTCTTTACTCATTTCTTCATTGTGTGTTATTGTTTGACCCAAATAAATGTATTCTTCTACGTATTCTACATGTTAATTGTCTACATAGATTGGAATTTAAGCGGAGTCTGTCACTATTTTAGTTTTTCCCATATTCATTTTCAGTCCATATTTTTTAATGGTTTCCACAAATTCTCCAATCATTCCTTTAAGGCCATCCATTTTCGGTGATATTAAGCTTATGTCATCAGCAAATCTTAGGTTGCTCAGTGTTTTCTCATTGACTGATATTCCCTGGTTTTCCCAATTCAACTCTTTAAACATTTTGTTTATAACACAATTGAATAAAATTGGAAATAGAGGTTTGACTCCTCGTTCAACTTTAAAGTAATCATCTTCCCTATCTAAAGCTATGCCTTTCCATTACTATATGGTTCAATGATTACATCAATGTAGAGTTTGTCTACACCACATTCGTTTAGAGTTTCCCAAATATATTCATGTCTGATCTTGTGACTTGCAAGCCACATTCTCTCTTTTTCTCGATGATCTGGTTAACACATTGAAGTTGATCTATTGTACTGAATGTGGGTCGAAATCCAGCTTGTTCTATATCATGGTCCTTGTAAATAGTGTTTATAATTAATTCTATTTTTTATTATACTACAGAAGAGTTTATACAAACTTTGGATGAGTAAGAATAACGCTATTCGAATAACGTATCATGTTAAGTCTAATACACAAGTGTTTTTTACACAGATATGTATCATGGAAATTGATCCTTATAATATAAAATTACCAACTAATAGTTCCCGATTCGAATATTTACATTTTCGTGAAAATAATTTTGAGCAATCAGTGGGCTTCATTCATTTTTTTAAAGCGTTAATGTAATGAAAAACATTTTTTTTTTAAATTATTATTTAAATCTTTGTAATTCGAGTGTTGTTTCCCTAGTTTTAGTGCACTAGATTGAAATGAGTAATTAATTTATTGGAAGGATAAATAGATAGATAATCTCGTTTAAAATGGGAGAATATTGACTTGACGTAATTCTGTTTATCCAACTACTTAGTAAATTTGGGTTTTTTGTCTCTTAATTATCATGTTCAAGGATAAAAAGCTAATGCATAGTGAGAACTTTCCCATACGCCTAATAAGACATTGGCATTAGAACTGATAATATCAACACGAAAAGGTTGTTAAGAAGATTTGCACGTAGTTTTTTAGCATAGTAATAAATTTTAAACTATCATTTACCATAACAAATATTCATGTATTTGAATTATTAATAGTTTAAATACCTCGGAAATGTAAAAATATAATAAAGTAAAAAGAATAAAATATAATTTATAGGAAGTAAGGAAGTAAATTTTATTCTAGGACGTTTAGTGCCCTAAGAATGACAGACAAGAACAATTAAATTATAACATAGATTTATCTGGCACATAATAATAATTAGGTAACCAAGTTATGTAAAATTTTTTTATTATTATTCAAATTTAAACTGTATTAAATGATAAATACAAGTAAATACGAAACAAGTACAACGTGAAGAGAAATTACCCTTTGGTAGCACTCCAATTATATTTCTATATTAGAAAGTCACGAGGCCATCTTCTTTTCAGACGCCTCGGAGGGTTATTAGGAATAGAAGAGGAAGCAAGGTTGAAAACAAGAGGGTTCGGATGGTTCAGAAGTTTATTATGGAAGGACAGGTATCTGTATTGAGCTAAATCGGAAACATACGGTACATTAAGGTCGGTATGGATGATTTTATTTGGGACAAAGTAGGAAAAATTGAGAATTTTGGATTGTAGGGATTGGATACGAGAGGAATGATTTAGTAGAGCTCGATCCCTCAAGTCCAAATAGGCCTTATTATAGTAATACATATGAGTCATTTGTAAATAGATGGAAGTTAAGAGCGTTTGTTTAGTATGTGATGCATTAGTCGAAAACGTTGAGCTGTTTCTAGTCGTTTTAGTCTGGTATGGGTGTTCGAGTAACATTAAGATTAAAATAAAGTACTAGTCTATATATAAATATAACATGATGAAATTATAGGTAAATATAGTATGCTACTTTATACTATGCTATACTATATCAATCAGGATAAGGCTTACCTTCTATTAAAAATTACATGGATTTTCATATTTAGTTTAATAAAAATCACTAGAGCCGATTTCGAAAAAAATCACTAAAATGTAAACTCGGTTATATAAAGTGCGAAATCACAAAAACATTTCTTTCTAAACAAAGAAAAAGATCTAGCTTTAAAAATAAAGAATATTGCCTTCAAAATTATATGTTTACAAAAATAAAATTGAGGAAAATGATGAATAGGGTATACCTTGCATATATTTACATCGTAATTTAAGATTGCATCACCAATGAACGCATTACCAATGATGCAATGGAAACAGAGACAAATGATGATTTTCCTACTTAATCTTGAAAAATGGCTCACTGTACAAATGTAAACAAGCAATGCAAGAAAGTACCTTTATGACGTTACGCAATATATTATTTTGGAAAAAGGCCAAGGTTAAGAATGCAACATTTTGAAACTTGCTCAAAGGTTACATTAAATAGAGGAAGTTATTTAAAATCTTTATCTTTACAAATATTCGTCTAAGATTAATGCAGGAAGAAAAACTTATTGACTGTCGTATTCAAATATGAAAGACACTCCAAAAACATTTATTACAGCCGAGCTTAAGAAATTACAACTTTTTGGAAAGGACTTGTTTCATAAATTATGAAAACTGCTGTGAAAAGAACTTCACCAACACATGAGACAGTTTTTGATTCAGATAAAAATCAATAAGAAGTATGATATTGATTAAATAAACAGTATCTAGTAAATAATTATGAAGAGAAGAATGGTTGAGATGATCATTCAAAAGAAAAATGGCAAAAAAAAAAAAATAATATCTATTTTAACAATTATTTATTAAACTGATTAATTATTATTTATTTTTGCCCTTTTTCTTTTGACTGATCATCCCAACCATCTTTCTCTACATTATTCGCTAAAGTCAACCATCAATTCACAACTAGTAAAAAATTCATAGATTTTTCAAATTATAAATGTTGTTTAACAAAATTTTAATTTAGCGTTGATTGTATAAGAAGACTTATTTATTTCAATTATTTTATTTCTGAAGTGCATATTGTTATTTCATTATCATTGTTATTATTTTTTCAATTACCTATATTTATTTATCTTTTGAATGTATGCATTACATGAATAAACATTTGAAGTCCTAATACTTGTTGCCATTGAATGTTGCGGATTGAATTATTATTAAATAAATTAGTTTGACTTTTTTTTTTTTTTATACTGTGTGAAGAGTTCATGTTGAACATAAATTTTTCAATACAGCGTAATCATGTAGTTTTTCAGTCACGATTTCTTTTAACTTTCAATTACCTTACTCGTTTTTCATTATAAAAATCTCTATAATATGAGTGTTTTATAATTTTTAAAATTATACTCGGCGCGACTATGAGGAACTACTTTTTTTTATTTGTTCATTAGCAGCTCGTTACTAACCATCTTAAATATCTAATTTTAATTGCAATTAGTTCCACCAAATTTTTTTTCGCTTATTTACAATTATCATGATCATCCTTTAGATTGACGTAATCCTGACGTATTTTGAGTTTTTTATAAGCAATTCAAGTCAAAAACTACTCAGCTTCTAGTTTTATCCGGTCGCACAGTGGGCTGTTACAAAGTTCTCCCTTAAATTCATTGCTAATGGTAAAAAATATTTTTACATAATTGGGAAAAGTAAATTTTTATTTCGAGAACTTTTTTACCTAACCAAAAGATAAATTTCACAAGATATTTTACGTCTTAGACTCAGAAATCACATTTTATTTTAAAAAAAATTATATATATACGACTAACCTAGTTAATAAATTAGCATTCTAAAACTAAAACATAAAAAAATAGAGAAAATACTAAAAAAAGGTATGCTGAACAAATATTTTTAATTTAATAAATTTATAGACTCATGTATTACTTTACTAAATAACTGATAGACAAAGCCTGTACAAAATGATTATAATAGCAAATATCTTAAATGTCTCATCATCGTCACTGCTGATCCTTAAAATGTTGCTGTTATGTTGAATCTTTTATCATATCTTAAATTCTCTCAGACCTTTATTCGTGAAGGTTAAATTTATTTAGAACATATTCAGAGAAGTATTTGGTCATTCCTGATTCGTGCAGTTAATTATACCATTGGACATAAACAATGGTCACGTATTTTAGTCACATGCCATCCAATTAAAATGAAAAAAAAAATATGTAACTGATTTCAATGGAATATTGTGGGGTTAAACTAGATAAATATGTAAAGTGACGTTTAAATACTGGATATATGCGTATTATAGTGTACTCAGATGTTTCGGTAAAGTTACAGCTTTTTGAAATTTGCATTTGAAAATTTGCAATTTTGGAAAATTACAACTGATCATTTTTTCAAATTTCTACACAATCTCAAAAATATCACTTATTTAAGAAGAGAAGGATGGTTGGGGTGATCAGTCAAAAAAAAAAAAAAAAGAAAGCAAAAATAAATAATAATATTTATTTTAACATTTGCCGAGTTTCGGGCCTTCATCAGGGCTATGAATCAGATAACAAGGTATAAGAAACATAAATAATGTAGGTAAAAAAATTAAAGTAAAATGAAGTTGGTAGAGTAATGATAATAGTAAGAACTAAGAGACAAATAATAATAACCGTTACAAAGCGTGGAATGATGAAGTAAACATAATCAAAAAAGGTGACATAAGTATTAAAATGGTAATCTTAGAATAAAATGTATTTTTTTCTAAGATTAATATTTTAATATTTGTGTCACCTTTTTTTCATGGGTATTAATCCCATGATTTTGAAAATTAAATCGTAACATAAAGACGTAAAATTTATTTGTTGTTCACTCTGTCAATCAAACTAGTAACCTTTATTATTAGAACTGGATCTCAATTTTCAATGTTTGCCGTCAAATTTACTTGTAGTGTTTGTATTTTTTTTTGGCTAATTCTTGTTTTTCTTTGAGCTTTAAGTATTTAAAAGAAATCTTTACGGGAAAAGAAAAATAGGCGATGAATGGAGAGGATGGAACAACCGAGAGCTTTTAGGTATTTCTCAAAATTATACGAAATTTGTTTCGTGACGGAATCCAAGTAATGAATTCGATCTTCTTACTTTTTCTAGAATAGATTTGGTAGGACCTCCACCGTCTAATCCTCCTCTGTTATCCTAGAAAATGGCGGTAATCGGTGGTAATCGAGAAAAAAAGATGAAAAATGGCAATAGATTTGAGTAGGTGATTGTTACCAATAACAATAATAATGACTTGTGGACAACTTTAATTTATTCAAGACATCCCAGGCACTGATATTGTATGGGTCTTCCTGATTATAGGTTTCTAATAACTTAGAAGGAGGAAAGGATAGGTAGATATATAATATATTGTTGTATTTAAGAAATATGATTAAAAAGTTAATAAAATTTTAGGCAATATATTTAAACACTTCTTTATTTATTTTTTACAGTATATCTATAATGATTATAAAATTACTTTACATATACAACTAAATAATTACATGATAAGGAATACTTTCTGATAGAAATATGCTTAAAAGCCATACATTATTTCTTTTGGATACACCTTTCATGCCATTCATTTTGGATTATAAATGACTGAAAAATCCTTTTCTCTTTAATATGAACGGTATTAAAACCTAATGCTTCCATACTAATAAAATCGTACAGGACTTATAGAGGAGGTCTACAAAAATAATTGATGCTTTCAAAGACGTCACTCTTATTTTAATACTTATAATTGTCTAAAATGTAGTTACTTATGATTATTACAGTAAAAGTATAAGGTAGAACACTAGTTTTTAGTTAACTTATTAGTCATTTAGCTTGAAGACCAGTTAGCACAACGTTGGTCATACTAAAAATAAAAGCAAGCAACATATTTCGTTCATTGAGAAATGTCCGTCATCACTCTTCGGCTCAGTCGACGGCCAGTTTCCTGAAGGTACCTTCAATTCCGTAAGTGTTCTGGGAGTCTGGAGGACGCTTCTTCTCGTCTGAGGCTTGCCTTGTGGATTGCAGGAACCATTCTCTATTTTCTTCCAGTTGATCCAACCAGTAATCTAGAAGAAGATATTTAGATAGAAGAAACCTAACACCCCTAATATAAAATTTTAAAAAAATTGGTGGGCGCAACACACAACTTTCACTTACCGCTTAACTTTGAATATAAATTATTTTCTTGAGCTATTATAAAATTTTTAAATTGCATTTTTAACCGAGCTAAAGTTAAAAGATTACAGCTAACAAATCGTAAATACCATTAAAATAACAAAATCCTAATTATTATATCACGGGTTGATTATTTATTGTAATATCCGTTGATTATGGATTGTACGATCCGTTGATTATGGATTGTACTACTATTAGTTATTAAACTATTGTTTTACATTGCAAAGTTTACTAAAACGGAATTAAGAGATTTGCATTGCCTGTCACAGACAGGTCAAAAGTTGTCACACTAATTGTAAGTGGGTACTGTTGGAATATCGCAAAGGAAAAAATTCATCAAATTAATCACTAATTTAATTTCCTAAAACGTTTACATCGATTAAGAAAATTTCATTTAATTTCCTTGACAACACGTGATTTACGTTAAATAATGTACTTTTCAGAAATTATTATTTATATTTTTTTCGTCACTTTCCGTTACCTTCTACAACTTTCTATATTATATATTGTTCTTTTTTTTTTTTTTATTCTCCGCTTTCCAACGATGTATTATACGTATAGCTTTTGACTATTATTTCCAGATATTCATTTTTAACATGGTTAAGTATTTTTATCTTTTTCTATATTTTTTTTTCTGTATTTTTATTTGATTATCAAATTCATTTTCATTCAATTTTAATAATGGGAGATGGTTAATTATTTGAACTAAACCATATTAAAAGTACTTTAGAGGAAGACGTATATGAACATTGGGCACTTAAGCCCTGTAATGTGACATCAATGGGGATCAGACCTACATGATATTAAAGACCACTTAATTATACAACAATATATCGAGTTTATTCAAAATTGTTAGAGCCGTTGTTGCGTGCTCACATATACACAGACACACAGACCATTTTTCGGGACTTGGTTATTGGACTGGAATAAATCTCTTACATTTATTTCCAGAATAATATAGTTTAATTTTTTACCATATTTTTGAATAACATCTAATAGATAGGAAAGACAAAATACTTGTGACTGAAAAGTGTAACCAAATATATCTGTGCTTAAAATAATGTGAATCCAAGAAATGAAAAAAAAAATCATGCGTGAACTCAGCTATTTTAGATATCCACCTTACAACAAAAGAGGGCCTTTCAAAATGTCTAAAGTTCAATTACAATCCAAACATTAGACACATTTTTGGAAGAGCCTTATATTATCAATTGAACCTTTCACTTGACAGAATGACTCCATTTTCAACATTTTTGAGTAAAACCATTTTAGTGATATTTCTTATTGGAAAATTTATAATATCAGTACAGACAGTGAGTAAGTTGATTTCAAAGTATGTGATTGTAGTTTCGAAGTATAGAACTGTGAACAAAGGTATACATTTAATCAATAGAAATATCACTAACATTTTAAATTAAAAATGTTGAAATTGTAGTTATTCATTCTTGTCAACTGTAGCTCAAATAATGATGACCAAACGTATCTTAAAGGCGTTATATATATTCTTTACTTTCGGATAAGCTCAATGAGCAGATAGATATAAATTAGATAGTATTTTCCAACCTGAATGATATATATTTAAATAAGCTTATATGTATGTGACAGAAATGATTGAATAAATATGTGAGCTTTTGAATAAAAATGTAGTTTCATTCAAAAACTGTAGCTTTGAGATATTCAACACTTTAGTGGAAGTTCTATAAACATAGGGATTGAATAATAATAAGTATGTACGGGTAGGCAATAACAGCTTACTATTTCAGTTAAAAATAGTCAGTGCAATATGAAAGCATGAAGGTACTTCATTTAGTAATTCATTAATTATTAAATATGAAAATTCAAAATGAAACTATTTTTGCATCCAATGACTCATATGTAAGAAAAACTAATCTCTAAAAAAAAGTTTTAACTTGATGTATTTTCGCTTAAGCAATATTTTAAGTTATTTCCTTGTGGTACAAGGATTTGCTTATTTCCCCGATAATCTGTTCTAGAGAAGCCAAGCAGTTAAAGAATTTTCTTTAATAGCAACTTCAATATACTTAAATTTTGTTATCTGCCCTAGATAAATAGTAATTCAAATTTTTATTTACCAGCATAATTGCATACATTTTGTCAGATCGATTGATCTTTATAATTACAGTCTTATTCATTCAAAAATATATTCACAGGTGAGTAACGCAAAAATAATTTTTTAAATCGTGATGATAGTTACTGAAAGTTCCACATTCAAACAAATAAGCTCTTTAGTTTATATATTACTATATTAGTTTACTAATAGTTGCTATGGTGACCACTTACCCTTTAGTTCGACGGAAGATTTGTCATTCCCTCCTAATTCAGATGGCAACATTTCTAGCGGCATGTACTCTTTTAGGAATGACACTCCTTCGTTGACAACTTTTATCTAAAAAATAAATAACATTAAAACAATAAGAAACGATAATATTAAAAAGGAATAATTCCAGTGAAGATTTTTTATTGGGCGAGAATATTGTTCTGAGAATAGTGTATAAACTGTATTTACTTGCATATTATAAACTGGCCGTAAATTTAGGATGACTTTTGTCATTTATCTATTTATTTATTTATTCAACTTTAATTTTTTAGTTTTGTCTATATTTATGGAATTGTGTTGATATATGTTTGTGCGATTTAGTCTTGTATTTCTAGCATTCGAATCCTTTGGGGGGAAAATGTATGTGTTATGTAGCGGTAATTGTTTAATGAGATATATTAATGATACTGAATATAATTAGTATTATGAAAAGGGAGAATGAATGGTGGAATAATGCAATGTAAGAGCTATGTCCAAATGGATTGTATGCTGTATATAAAGCAACTTTATGTAGTAGGGCAGCATTACATTCAATAAAGTATTTTCTGTCTTTTAGAAAAAGTTTTCGAAGTTTTTACTGTACAAGCAATTGAACACACGAATCATCATATATAAGTGAATGATATCTTTGCTATATTGTCACTCTTGAACAAATAATTCATTGATGTGATCTAATTAACAATTATAGTTACCCTGTTAAACAACTTGGCTTTCATCAAAGGCTTAAACAAGTTGTTGGCTACGAATTCAATGAATGGAGGAGCGTTGAAACATAAGCTTCCCTTAAGCTTGACTGGATACCCATCCTAGAGAAGAATAAACTAATAAATAATTATAATTATAATAAATAATTATTACATAAATTATGGAAAACATTTGGATCAATATTTCTTTTAAATTTATTTATTCTGATATTTACAAGTAAATAAAATACATTTAGTAAAAATAATAACATGACATCACTTGTTGAGCCACTACTCTAATAAAAAAAATGTATTTACAATAGGAGATCTCCAGGTCATCTTCTTTTCAGATACCTCGGAGGGTTATCAGGGATAGAAGATGAAGCAAGTGGCGAGAGGATCTGGATGGTTCTGAAGTTTATTATGGAAGGATAGGTATCTGAATTGGACCAAATCGGAAAGATAAGGAGCATTAACATCTTTATGGATTATTTTATTGGAGAAAAAATAAGGAGAATTGAGGATTTTGGATTGTAAGGATTGGGTACGAGAGGAATTCGATGGTTTATTGGAGCTCCAAAGCTCAACTCCGTAAGTCCAAATAGATCTTATTGCAGTCATGTATATGAGTCTTTTGTAATTGTCTTTTGTCTAGTAAGCGTTGGAGTAGTCGGCAACTTTGAGCGGTTTCTGGTCGTTTCAGTCTGGTATGAGGATTCCAAGTCAGACGTTTGTCCAAGGTATCGGATTTGTTCAACAGGGGTAAGTGGGGTATTATTAAAGGATACTGTAGGACAGGAGGTCATAGATTTACGGCGTGGAATAATAATAATTTTAATTTTTGTAAATATACAATATCTCTTTTTATTCAAATGCGTAAATCATATGTGTTCTGTAAATAATGCAAAATTAACTTAAGATTCATGACATCGTTGGCATCATATTAAAACCTGTCTAACGTTGCACATTTGTTGCTTTAAAATGGTGGCGACGACATCAATAGTATACCACTTCCAATGTTTTTAGAACTTTGAGTTCTTAGCACCTAGGCCAGTTTGGAGCGACTGTATCTTTATGGGAGGAAAGAAAAAGAAATAATGAGTCCAACAGAAGGACTTAAGGAATATTTGGTGGAAAATGGCGTCGGACACATTCGTGGCAGAGACTGGTGGATGTGCATTAGTTCACATTAGCGTCTATCTGCTGTTTTCAATTCGGTATAATTCCAACCGATCAAAGATAGGTTTTATTGTAAGTCATTTTGTTAGTTATAGATAATTAGAACATAGAACTAGTTATTACTTTAATACTGTAAATTATGTACCAACAAATCTTTCTATCGTTCTTCACAATAAATATGTTTTATTTTATTATTCTAATAATGTCTACCTTCGATGTGTTTTACAATCGTCGAAGGTTGATTTGCTTTGGTTGAGTGTCAATATCGAAGTCCAATCAACCACCAAGGCACAATGATGCTTAAATAAAGTTCTCCACGATGCTCACCTGAAAAGAACTCAAAATGGCCGCTAGGATGGTAGGGTTGAACATGGTGATCAACGTGGAAGGCACCCCAGTACAGTCCATGACCAAGTACAGCCCCGCAGACTCAGGCCATTTCTTTATACAGAGTTCCAGCATCATCAGCATCCGCGTGGCATCGTGCGGGTGGTCAAATACTTTGCTGAAGCAATCGTTTGCTGACATGAAGAACACTCGGTATCCTTCAGGGGTAGGGTTCGACAAGAAGAACATGTTCCTGAGCAAACAAACAAAGAATTTACTAAAGTAAAAATGGAAAAGTGAAACAATATGTTTAAACAGGTTATTTGAGAATCAATCCAAAACATGCTTGAGTCTTTTAAAAACGGTTAATAATTTTAACTATATGATAATTTCTAATGTATCTAAATTCAAGAATTAATCAGTTGAAGGTTATGTATTGACTGTAAAGGATTTGAGCTAGCTGGCAAGGCCAATGATATCAGACCCAAACATAAAAAAAAAACATTGATATTTTTTCATATCACCTAGCCTGCTTCGCGGCAACGATTAATAAACAAACGTGATGGGTGTGCCCTAAGCAAAAAAAAACTAGTTATTGTTTATTGCATATATTTTTTTGCATCCTTGCTCCTTAGAAGATTACAGATTATATTCTGAATTCGTTTATAGCAATATGCTATTCATTTATAAAAATAAATAAATCACTTCCCAGTTTTTCTTCCATTCTTGCCATTATTCTTCCAACATAGTAACCAAAATAGAAATATTTACTTAATTACACATTTGTTCCAAAAAATATTAAAGTATTACGTAATAAACAATTTAATAATGTTGGCAACATGAATAGCAGTGCTCGTTTTATTGCAAAGAGTCATCTAGTTTATTTTATTATTTTTGAATATTAAATCATTGAGTTATTTGATTGATTTTTGACATATGATGGGGTTAGTATTATTTTGTTACAATGAATGAGTTTTTGCATTCAAAGTTTAGCTATACTTAAAAGTATAGCTCCATTAAAAACTTACTTTGTTATTGAATTTTTACAATAAACCGACGATTTAGACAGTACATAATTTTTAAAATATATACGACAAAACAGTTTTTACTTAGGAATAAAACTAAAACATCTATAAAGCGTAAAAGATAAAGAAAATAACAAATTTCTATAAGGCATGATGTTCACTGAAACCGTGTCTCGCCGAATAGTAACCCACGTATGATGAAATATTTTTTACAATTTGAAATACTATCATGCAATTTAAATTAAAATGGTCTCAATAACATACACGGTGGGCCAGACCCCCTTACCGTGCACCCCCCCCACATCCCTATAAATTGCATATCGTTGTGTTCCTTGTAACTATTTATTAAAAAAAAGCCAATGTTCCCACAAAAAAAAGTGAACGCACTGCCCCAAAATGGCGTCCAAAGATGGCGGATTGACGACTTTGACTTTAATTAGTTTTTTGGTCACTGCGAATCAGCATTTGGCTTAATTTCCTCATAGTTGGTCTTTTATTAAAGCTGAATAGTCATAGAATAATAAACCATGAAGAAATATTAAAAAATAATTGGCTTAGACTATGAAAAACACTACTAAAGTCAATTTTTTTAACAAAAAAATTTTCAAGTTAAAAATCAAGCGTCATTTGTAATTAAACGGCCTACAATAACGCAAAACGTGCTGAAATAAACCATCTGGAGAATATATTTTTCTTTCCAAAACGCTGATTATTTTTTAAAAACTTTTGAACAGTTCCGTAGAAAATGCACTTATGCGGCAGAAAAGCGGTACTGGCGTGGGTGCCTACAGGCCTCTACCACACCATTCAGTACACATAAATGGCTTAGTTAAAGTGATATAATAACATTTTTGGTACATTATATTGGTTTTATTAACGAACAAATATTAATGCAATAATTTAATTGTAAAAAAAAAAAAATTAAAATTTTTTAAAAAAATTTATTATTTTTTTTTTATTTAACCATCTTTATTTCTACACGTAGGTCGTTTAAGAAGACCTTGATTGTAAAAATGATACAATTATAATAATAAAACTTAATTAAAAACTTTGCTAAATATCTTGATTTTTTTTTATTTAACGTTTGCAATTTAACATTGTGTTTTGTATATTTACTGATTCTTAAAGGTAATTAAAATTTATATATACTTCCCAGGAAATGAGTCGTATTAATACCTGTTTTATAAACTAAAATAATATATACCTAATCTGAACTATATATAATGAATAGCTGCTGGGTTGTATAGTAAAACTCATATATCACTAATTAAAAAATTAATTTTTATTTCCTTTATTTTGTGCGGAAGTTGGACTATATCATAAATAAATAGGAAATTTTATTATTGAATGAATTATTCTCTCTGCACAAAGAAAGATAGAAACGGTGACGCTATAAGTTCTTCTATAAGCCAGAACTGATTGTTTGGATTTGGTCTTGAAATGAGGAAAAAGGCGAAATTGAACCCGAAAACTGGAAAAATACATTAAGCGAACGAGAAAGGAAGTGCCAAAACCTCGGAAAAGATAAAAAGTACCAGTATCCATTATATGGCTAAACGAATGTATAGTAGACAGATGAAGAGAATACTTCAACATGCTGCTAAAAGGGGGTCAATTGCAGTTTGGATGATATTAAGTGGACGATGTAGGTTTATTATGGTAAAAATCACTTTATTTTCGATTGCTGAAGGTGCACATCGGGACTATCTTCACTTTGAAGCAGGATATAGAGAGGTATATCGAGAAAGTTATAGCTCATAGCTCTCCTTCTGCTTAGTGCATTTGCAAACGATTTTTTAAGGAATCTAAAATGAAAACCTGCTTTTCTGAAAGACAATTAGATATTAGCACAATCCTAAGAGTAAGGCACTAAGGAGATAGAGAGATATTTTTCGTTGTATATAGACTTCTCTATAACCTGCCTTAAAGTGAAGCCAGTCTCAATTTTCAACTTCTTATTCTCGACAATATTTCTTATTCCACCTTCTACGATTCTTGAGTATAATTTCTTTGGTACACTAAACAGGAATGGATCTTGATGGGTATTACATTAAGAATCGTAGAAGCTGGAATAAGAAATATTGTCGTTTGCCAGAGAGATATGGATTGAGAAACTCAAGTTGCACATTGGAAGAGAAGTTGAAAATTGAGACTGGCTTCACTTTAAGGCAGGTTATAGAGAAGTCTATATACAACGAAAAATATCTCTCTATCTCCTTAGTGCCTTACTCTTAGGATTGTGCTAATATCTAATTGTCTTTCAGAAAAGCAGGTTTTCATTTTAGATTCCTTAAAAAATCGTTTGCAAATGCACTAAGCAGAAGGAGAGCTATGAGCTATAACTTTCTCGATATACCTCTCTATATCCTGCTTCAAAGTGAAGATAGTCCCGATGTGCACCTTCAGCAATCGAAAATAAAGTGATTTTTACCATAATAAACCTACATCGTCCACTTAATATCATCCAAACTGCAATTGACCCCCTTTTAGCAGCATGTTGAAGTATTCTCTTCATCTGTCTACTATACATTCGTTTAGCCATATAATGGATACTGGTACTTTTTATCTTTTCCGAGGTTTTGGCACTTCCTTTCTCGTTCGCTTAATGTATTTTTCCAGTTTTCGGGTTCAATTTCGCCTTTTTCCTCATTTCAAGACCAAATCCAAACAATCAGTTCTGGCTTATAGAAGAACTTATAGCGTCACCGTTTCTATCTTTCTTTGTGCAGAGAGAATAATTCATTCAATAATAAAATTTCCTATTTATTTATGATATAGTCCAACTTCCGCACAAAATAAAGGAAATAAAAATTAATTTTTTAATTAGTGATATATGAGTTTTACTATACAACCCAGCAGCTATTCATTATATATAGTTCAGATTAGGTATATATTATTTTAGTTTATAAAACAGGTATTAATACGACTCATTTCCTGGGAAGTATATATAAATTTTAATTACCTTTAAGAATCAGTAAATATACAAAACACAATGTTAAATTGCAAACGTTAAATAAAAAAAAAATCAAGATATTTAGCAAAGTTTTTAATTAAGTTTTATTATTATAATTGTATCATTTTTACAATCAAGGTCTTCTTAAACGACCTACGTGTAGAAATAAAGATGGTTAAATAAAAAAAAAATAATAAATTTTTTAAAAAAATTTTAATTTTTTTTTTTTTTACAATTAAATTATTGCATTAATATTTGTTCGTTAATAAAACCAATATAATGTACCAAAAATGTTATTATATCACTTTAACTAAGCCATTTATGTGTACTGAATGGTGTGGTAGAGGCCTGTAGGCACCCACGCCAGTACCGCTTTTCTGCCGCATAAGTGCATTTTCTACGGAACTGTTCAAAAGTTTTTAAAAAATAATCAGCGTTTTGGAAAGAAAAATATATTCTCCAGATGGTTTATTTCAGCACGTTTTGCGTTATTGTAGGCCGTTTAATTACAAATGACGCTTGATTTTTAAGTTGAAAATTTTTTTGTTAAAAAAATTGACTTTAGTAGTGTTTTTCATAGTCTAAGCCAATTATTTTTTAATATTTCTTCATGGTTTATTATTCTATGACTATTCAGCTTTAATAAAAGACCAACTATGAGGAAATTAAGCCAAATGCTGATTCGCAGTGACCAAAAAACTAACTAAAGTCAAAGTCGTCAATCCGCCATCTTTGGACGCCATTTTGGGGCAGTGCGTTCACTTTTTTTTGTGGGAACATTGGCTTTTTTTTAATAAATAGTTACAAGGAACACAACGATATGCAATTTAAAGGGATGTGGGGGGGGGGTGCACGGTAAGGGGGTCTGGCCCACAGACTAACATTCCTTAATATAAATATTTATAATTTGGTTTCTACCCTTAGTTCTACTGACTAGCAAACTGGTAACTAATGCTATATAGCGAGGATACTGATGTGTGAATAGAAAGACATTCCATGAATTAAAAATAAATAGAATTATGATTGTTTATTTAAATTTAAAAATTGCCAACAAAAAATATTGCATGTAGACTTGGGACACATGTTCTTATCATATTTGTTCGGAAATTCTCTTAGAAGATAATAAAGGTAAACAAACACTATTTTAAAGATCAAAGAACCTAAAACATTTTCCTAAATTCCACAGAATAAAAGAAGTTAAAGTGGTGGTCAACTTTGGCCTATTGAAAATAATAAAATAATTTTGGATAGAACAGGTAATCTGGAAGATGGATTCCTTAGAGAAGAAACAGGTAGTCTCAGATAGGAATTATTTGGAAATGATTGTCTTTTACAGTCAGAAGAAGTGCTGGTGAGAAAACTTGCAAGAAGTGCCTTGCAAAGAAGGAAGAATTGGCAACTGAGAAGACCAGATAGACAAGATACCAGAATAAAGTAGCTGAGGATTCCATCATATCCCCGCAAAAAGTATTAATAATACCTGTGTGGGGGCGGGGTGGCCGATTGGGCTAACGGTTGTGCACAGCACCTCGAGTTGCCAGGCAACCAGATAACCGAAGTTATGCGATCACAAAAAAAGTACAAGTTCACGTCCCGGTGTAATATACTCGAGAAAATACCATATAGCCTGAAAGGCGATGTAGTGAAGAACAAGAAAAAAAAGTCATTATACCTGTCATTTAAAACCTACTGATGTAAATCTGTGTTGGCTATCCATACAAAAATAATGTGATTAGTTATTCCTAAATTAGCATCCTCAATGCCATACTCTAATATTGTTAGAATGTTTAAAACACAATTACAATTTTATTCATGGCCTTTTTTCCTGCATGCCAATATTTAGATGTGATATATAAATCGGTAACACGAAATTGCATTCCTTTAGAAAGGAAATACAATAGGAATTATAGCACAATATTGTCTGTGGTGTCTAGTTATTTTGATTCCTATTAAATATATAAATATAAATAAGATTGATTTTCTTCTGGAACCAATAGAAATAAAAATTCATATATCGATAAATATTTTAGATAGGAAATATACATAAATCTCTTTTTGGAACTCCCTTTCCGTCTAAGAAAAAATGTTTGTCCAGAAACGTATACCTACTGTTCCTCGTTTGGTCGAATGACGGATTAACTTTTTTTTTCATTTATTTATGATATTTACAATACAAATATATCAAGTAAATGTGTATAATAACATGAAAATATCAGTTGAGAATCTATCCACTGGTAGCACTCTAATAATATGTCTACATAATGAGATCACGAAACCATCTTCTTTTCAGATGCTCTGGAGAGTTATCAAGAATCGAAAAGAAACGAAGGCTAGAAAGGTTTCAGATGGTTATGAAATTTAGAAAGGATAGGTATCTGGATTGGGCCAAATCGGAAACATATGGAATATTAACGTTTTTATGAATTATTTTATTTGTGACAAAGTAAGGAGCATTGAAGATTTTACGAAGGATTTTGGATTGTAAGGTTATACGAGAGGAATTTGATGATACCTTGGAGCCCCATAGCTCAACTCCGTAAGTCCAAATACATCTTATTATAGTCATGTATCAGAGTCTTTTGTAATTAATTGGAAGTTTAGAGCGTTTGTCTAGTAAGTGTTGGAATAACCAGAATCGTCGAGCAGTTTTTTGTCATTTGAGGCTAGTATGAGGATTCCAAGTGAGACGTTTGTCCAGGTGGAGTCCAGTGTATCGGATTTGTTCAACACTGATAAGAGGAGTGTTATTAAAGGATACTGTAGTACAGAAAGTCATGGGTTTACGATGAAGGGTAAAGGTGATGTGATGAGACGTATTGGCATTTATTTTAATCATCCTGTTTTGACACCATTCTTCAAGATTTGTGATGTGTGATTGAAGAGCTTGGGATGCAATTGATGGATCGTTATTAACTAATAGGTTACATGTGTCATCGGCATACGTAGTAATGACAGTGTTAGGATGGGTTGGAATATCAGCTGTATATACTGTGTAAAGAATGGGACCTATGGTACTATCTTGAGGAACACCAGCAGATTGAGAAAAGAGTGATGAATAGGCATTATTGTGATTTACTTTGAAGTGTCTATCAGTAAGGTAGAAACTGATGAGAAAGTATGTAGTATGTAAAGCAATCCCGGGTGCCATACTCGATCAAACGCCTAATCAACGTCGAGACAGAGTCCAGTGCCATACATTCCGCGCTCCAATGCAGAGGAGACAACGTCTACCACACGATGGCATTGCTGGATAGTATAATGGGATGTACGGAATCCAAATTGGTGATCAGGGATTATGTGGTCAGAATCTAGGATAGGATATGGACATTATAAATGTTATAGGATGGATTAACTTTAGTAGAATGCAAAACTAGCAAGCAGCTAGCAACAAGCAAAACTAGAAAGCAAAGTAAAACTACTGGTCGGATTAAAGTGGCTTGTTTACGGTTTCAGCTGACATTAAGCATTCTAATTCTAAAGCATTAAGGATTCTAGTATAATAGTTATCCATAAAAGTACTTACACAGCCTTAGACTTCTCTCTGAATTGGGCGTTCACGTCTCTAGTTATCTCATCGTAGAGTTTCGCCGCTCTGTTACGATTTGAATAATAGGCATCCAACTTACTTTTTGCTCCTTCCAGTGTCTTCGTACCGCAGACGAATGCCAATAGGAGTTCATGTTCTAAGACAAGAATAGATTTTGATAATCTTGGATTGTGAATAAGAATCAACTTGTAAATGATGCTTAGTGCAAAATGAAAAACAGATTCTTATTTAATGTACAGAAATATGTACTTGAAACCACGCCACGATAAGAAAAAATGTTAAAGTAGATAACAAAAAAACTACACAAGGCAAAATTACAAAAAAAAAAATCTAAAAGTGTCTCGTATTACAAATAGCTTTTGGCTTTTAATGTTTAAATATAACATGAATATATATCACAGAACTTGTTTGAACTAATTAATCATGAAAACGGATTTTTTTTGGGGGGAGGAGGAAATTATTTGGATAGCTGTCACGGTAAAACTATAAAATGAAAAAATTATACTTATCATCGAATGATAATCAGACATTTTAAATATAAGAATTTATATAGCATTTAAAAAACAGATGCTGACCGGCTTAAAACGCCTCTGATGGGAGTGAGGAGAGCTTATAATACTTGTAACTTATTTATCTTAAGAAAAAATAATTCCGTATTTTCAATTTGACAAAATTCATTGAATAATGTATGTTTTTTAATGTGAAACTCCTAAACTTAAAGAATTATAGTTCATGAAATATATAATATATAACTGACCAGTATATACCATTTATCATTTCAATTAAAACTCAGTTATTTCGCAATAATATGGTTTGTTCCAGCACGAGTTTTGACAAGCAGCTGTCAGTCTCTTGAACAGTACGGTGTTTTGGACGGAAAAAAATGTTTCGGCGCACTTTGGATTGTTTTCTAGTCAAAGCTCGTGTTAGAACAGATCTATTGATTGTAAAGATCTTATCAAAGCTACACATTCTGTTAATGGATTAAATGATAACTTACCAACATCGTGAGGGAGGTGGGGCTGCTTGTCGAGCCAGTCCCTCAGCCGTTGCACGTCCTCTTCCACCGCCTCCTTGCTTCTCTTGTTAGAAATCTCTCCAACCATCGCTCGACTTCAGGTCCTTCCGTATTTTCTACAACCTAAATCATAATATATATATAGAACACAAGGGATGTTGAGGTCATGGTATATAGTTCTGTTTGTAACGTAATATGGTGCATAGACTATTGTCCTGAGAAAGGACTCCAGACTGAATGGATTGCATGCGTATTCGAAAATTCAGCTATCCCCCAAAGATCAAGTTCGTAGGTCCAGAAGGACTTCAGTATGATTTTGTATATTAATAATTTGTTTTAAATTCAGAGATTGGAGTTTCTGCGAAGCAGTCTATATAACTGACCAAATCGTCGATTAAGTTCATGTTCTTTTAGTCTGGTTTGAGAGTTCCATGTTAGTCGTTTTTCTACAAAAGAATCCACGATACCGCACAGGGTGTGAGATGGGAAGAGGTGTAGAGTTGAAAAGGATAGGTTGACAGGATCTGCGTCGGAGGGTAAATGCGACATGGTTGCATGTGGGTTTGTTAATTTTGATGCGACGTTATATCACACATTAGTCACCCATAAAAACTCTTAAATCTTTTCATATTCATCAATTTTATTTAAAAATAATCTTTTATTTATTTTATTTTATTTTTTTAAAAGACGATGACTTGTACTTTCTTTACGATTGACTTGTTCTTGGCGATTTAGAGATCTTTATTTTCAACGTTCTATATCAATCTGAGAAATTATTTCAGATGGGAAAATATATGTTATAATATTAGACAACTAACAAGAAACTTAGGCACCAAAGTAAGATTTTATAGGTTAAGATCGATCCAACCAAGATATTGAAAATTTTGTTTGTTATCTATCATATTTATCTAAGGTTTTAATCATTAACAAGACCGCAATCAAATCTTCATTACCTTGATACACAATAATCCATGATTTTAGCCCATGTTACCCATCTAAGTGGTCGTCAAGACAAAACATGAATTACCTCGATCAAAAAGATCGAGTGAAAAAAGGCAAAAAGGATGAATATGGGAAACGCAAACCTTTCTTGAAAGAAATAACGAGTTCACCGTGTGAGACTTCTTGTCGCCGAACAATGCCCAACAAAACAAGGATCTTTCTATCAGACCTTGGCGTTCGTGTTAGTGAATTCGTGGCGTTCGTGTTAGCATTAAATATTTTGTACTTGTTGAGAATTATCGCTTACTGCTAAACAACTGAATGGATATTTATTTATTTTTTATTCGACAAGCCAGAAGCAATGTTATATGTTTTGATTGCTTTTTTTTAAGTTATGTAATGAGTGAGTGGCTTACGTGTTCGATTTCCATGTTAAATAATATTAAGTATCCCGGTGAGGGTTTTGAAACAATAGAGCTTAAAATATTGAATTATTGTTTATATTTTAAGTATTTTGAATTTTATTTAGGTTTGAATATGATTAACGAACTTGTATTTCGTTCAATATTTCAGCTCGATTGAAGGTGTTGTCAGTGACTTTTTCAATGAAATGATTAAAAAAAAAAAAAAAAAAATTGAATAATTTTATGGATGATAAATATTCAGGACGCAGTCATTATAAAGTTTTTATTAGTGCCGACGTTTCTACCCAAACAGGCGGATCATCATCAGGGCATGGTTCGAGCACTGAAGATATTCAATATGAATACCATCAGTGTTCGAACCCTAATGATGAACCGCATGTTTGGGTTGGAACGTCGGTACTAATAAAAAGTTTATAATTAGTCTGAATGTTTATCACCCATGATATATAGAACAATCGACTCATTTCCTTCAATGATTGAATAATTTTATTTTGGATATTTAGCATATAAAATGAGAAATATGAAAAATATAAATACCGGATGAAAATAACATTCAGATCTCAGCAGGAAACTTCTTCGCTCATTTTATGCTAAAATATGGACCAGTTTTTCCTACTACTACAAAAATATCCACCTACGCATATATAAATGTTAGTCTGTAGAATAATTTTAATGTAAGGAAGAGATTTATAAAACAAAAGATTTACAAGCTTCAATGATTGAATAATTTTATTTTGGATATTTAGCATATAAAATGAGAAATATGAAAAATATAAATACCGGATGAAAATAACATTCAGATCTCAGCAGGAAACTTCTTCGCTCATTTTATGCTAAAATATTGACCAGTTTTTCCTCGTCCTACAAAAATATCCACCTACGCATACATAAATGTTAGTCTGTAGAATAATTTTAATGTAATTAAGAGATTTATAAAACAAAAGATTTACAAGCCATTTATAAAAAAAAAAAAAAAAATAATATCGAAACGGGCCTCCAAGGCAATTCTAAGTCTCTATAAGACCCAAAGAAATGTTGTGAGAACATGCAATAATATATCGGAAGAGTTCACAACTAATCAAGGTATTAGGCAAGGGTGCAGTCTATGTCCTCTACTATTTATACTAGTTCTAGATAATGCAATAAAAATAGCAAAACAAAATATGAGATCATATCAAGTGGGATACAGAAATCTACAGTCTGTATTTTTCTCTCTGATCGCTTATGCAGACGATCTGGTGGTTTTCGGAAACCTGCAATTCAACCTCCGCATTCTTAAGGAAGAATTAAATAAGATAAACATGCAAATGAAAGTGGAAAGAACCAAAACTATGAGGATTGGCAGGAAACAAGGAAGAGCAGACAGAATAGTGCACTTGAGTGGAGTTCCATTGGAACAAGTGAAAACTTATAAATACCTTGGTGCCCATATCAATGATCATGGATGGATCTACGGAGAAATAAAGAAAAGAGTGAAATCTGCAGGAAGGTGCTTCAACGCCATCAAGAAGGGATTCTTAAACAAGAGAGAAGTGAGTAAAGAGACCAAAACGACCGTGTACAAAAATACTTTCCTCCCCATAATGACCTACTCCAGCGAGTCATGGACCCTCATCACAAAGCACATCAGCCAGATTCAGGCCATGAAGATGCGATTCTTGCGCATGGTCGAAGGAAAAACAAAGAGAGATCGCATAAGAAACTCCATAATACGGAAAAATCTGAACGTAAGATCAGCAGAAACTGTGATGGAGGAAAATCGTTTGAGATGGTTTGGTCATGTCTCTCGAATGCCAGAGAATCGAATGGCCAGGATAGCGTTGGAAAGTAAAGTGGAGGGAAGAAGAAGGGAAGGCTCAGGAAGACCTGGGAGAACAGTGTCAAGGAAGCCTTTGACAGAAGGGATATTGACTGGAGGAGGAGGCGGCAGTTGGCTCGAGAGTTGTGGATTCGGCTCTACAAGAAGGCTCCTCACACCGCCGAAGAAATAATAATAATGAAATCTAGTTAAAAATCATTGATTTGTAGAATATTAGTAAAATTATTATATTTTATTATTGTTTTTTCAAGAACTGGAACTTCCGTAAAGTATTTTAGATTCAATTTGTTATAAGAAAGTTCTTATATATTTTTTTTTGAATAGTTTTTCCTCTATATTTTTGAATTTTGAAAAAGAATTTTGGATTTTGTGGAATGCAATATTTTAAAATATTTTTTTTTTAATTTTTGAGGTAAAATAAAAATAAATATCATTTCGTAAGTCTGATTCATTAATGGTGATATTTATAGATTTTCTGTTTAATTGTTGATGTGCTGATATATCATTTTTTATATATATATTTAGAATAATTTTAGTAATACTCTTTATCCTGGAAAAAAAAAATAGTTATTTTCTAGATTTTATTGGCTTTGTATTTATGATAAATGTAGTGACGAATTAAACCTTCACTTATATCTGATACTTGTACTGCTACTGGTGGGGAGAACTAGTCCGCCAAATGGGTCACTAACTTGTTGCCGACCCCTGACAGCTACCTTGAATTTGCCGCCGCTTACATCCCAGAGCGCGGTTGTCACTAGCCATTTCCACCCAGGTGGGAATCGAACCCACGACGTTCACAGAATCGGACACTCTGGAATCCACGCCCCAACGTGTTCGACCATCCCGTCCTCTTCCATTTATAAAACTTTGTCGTATCGAATTTTTATTGATGTTTCGCAGATTTCTTTCCCATCTTAAAAGAATTCTTCAAAACTATGTGAAATATGGTTATTATGTTATTTGTAACGTTGTAATGAAATAAAAATAATAGTTTGTATTTTCTTCTCCATTACGACATTTGTTTTGTATTTAATTTTTTTTTTTTTTCGCTATGTTTGATAGAATCATAATTTTGAAAATATTTTATTTTTAAGTGAAATTAGAAATATGCTCTAAACCAATCTCTCATGAATCATCAACCCGTTGACCATGAAAATGGATCAGTTATAATGTTTGTTTTTGCAACGAATGAACAATAAATGCACTTATTATTAAAAGTTTTAATGATACTTTATGACAACCTGGGTTGATGTATAAGAGTATAATCACGCTTTTCATCCTATTATTTTCGATTACTAAATCTATTCTGACAACGTTTCTTAATGCATTCCTATTCGAAAAAAAACGCTAAACAATAACTTCTAGATTCCTTTTATTTTTATTTATTTTTATATAATCAAAACACTCGTACGATTTGTACAGTATTAAAATTTGTTATGCCAATGACGGCGATTGAATGGGCGACGGGAATTATTTTTTTTTAATTTACTTTCTTATTTATTATATATATACGTAGTAGGGGAAAGTATTGTGAGCATTAAAAATTTAGAATCCGTGTATTAAACGGAAATAAATGATTCAGGTTACACATGTTCCCATAAAACCAAACCACAAGTCTTATAAATTGGTCTTTGTATATGTGGAGAGGCTAGTTCCAGAACGAAAAATCTTACGAAACTGAAATTATGTAAGGATATACCCGGTATATTGCAACTTTTTCCACAGTAAGTTCCACAATGTAAATATAAGTCTCATCAACTCCTAGTTTCCTCCTTTGTTTTTCCCCACATCGACTATGGCTGTATGATGTACGGTGGACTCTCCGGAGATTCCGAGACCAAACTTAAACGCCTAATGAGTTGCGCACTACGATTTGTTTTCAGAATCTCAAGGGATACGCATATTACCCAGTATTACACTGAGTTGAGGTGGCTCTACCCATCCTATCGCCGTCAGTACTTCCTAGCCACCTTTCTGTACCAAATCATTAGAACTCATCGACCCTCCTATATTTTTCACAGCTTACAATTCAAATACTCCATCCAATCCCGTCCCACCAGATCTCGTACTTCCGACCTCTATCCTCCTCCTCACCGAACTGCTGCGTTTGACAAATCCTTTGCAATACAAGCCGCCTCCCTCTGGAATTCCATCCCTGCTGATATTCGACACGCTCAATCAGTTTCCTCTTTTAAACCTCTCCTCTTTAAGCACCTACTCCTTTCTCAATCCGAATGATTGTGAAATATATCTAAGAGAAATATCTGAGCACCACCAGAGACTACCTCAATTTATTAAGGTTATTTTAGTTTCTCATATATATGTACAATTTACTTGTTCTTTTCTTTCTCTTTTCAGTATTTTTATCTTAAGTCAACTTTTATTGTAAATATACAATTTAATTGTAACCACACAGACATACAATCTGTATTTATATTTTGTTCTTAAGGGACAACAGTCCCAGAATAATAAAACATTTTTTTAATTTCATTTCATTTCAATATCGACCAAATGATAATAATACTTTACATCGATTTCATACACTTTTACAATTTATAGCAGTTCCAATAATTTTTATTAAACTCGTCACAACGATGTAAAATTGAGTGTTCTATTATATCCGTATATTATATTGTATTCGTATACTAAGTGTTCTATTATATTCGTATACTATGTATAATATTAACAAAGTGTTTTATTTGATTCATCTTTGGATTCCGTAGGCGGTACCACGTCTCCAGTTGGTATGCAATATTTTAGTGGCTCTATCCACTTTTCGGATGGCAACATGTCATAGATGTATTTCTTTTCCGAACATTTACAATCAAAAAGCCATCTTAACTTCTCGATTTGTTTACCACTCGTTCCTCTGTCCATTCGTTTAACACGAAATCCTATCCCACAAACCTATTTATTCCTTCTCATAGAACTGCTTCTTTTAAAAAATCCTTTGTCAAATCCTTGTTTTGGAATTCCTTCCCCACCCTTATACGAGAATCCTCCTTCTTAACCTCATTTAAACATCATTTATTCATCCAACTCCTCAGCAATCTATCTACCGGACGTAAGAATACGATTTCGTATTTAAGAGCTGTCACCCAAATTCTTTTGTTGTATTATCTATAACATAACACTTTAATATCTATAACTATGCCTATTCGTACAAATATATGAACAAACTCATTTATATTTATCTACAATTTAATATGTTTACTTGTTCTCTGTTCTGTAAATTATTTGTAATTTTGTTAATTATTAAAGGTCTCTCATTGTTAATAATGATACAAAACTAACCGGAGAAGGAAACGTGCGTAATATTTTCTTGGGTTGAAAACAAACTTCGAAAATAAGAATATGTATTAATATAGATTTTAGACTTATCTTTCTAACGTTAGTATCTATCTATCTAACTTCCCCACCGTCAGTTCGCGACTAGAAGCGACTTGGGTCCTCCCGGACTACTGGATTTCACAGATTCTCACGGGGCATGGGGGTTTCCGAGCAAAGCTCGTTCAGTATGGTATAAATATCGATCCCCTATGCCCAAGTTGTGGGGTACCAGAGACCGCTGAGCATGTAGTACTTATCTGTACGGTCTATGAGTCACTGAGGGCGAAACTGTTGAGAGAAACAGGTCTCTTTGTCGTAACAGAGAGAGATCTTCCTCAACTTATGGCCAAAGACAAATATGATCACTTCAATCGATTTATATATGGATGGAAAGAAGTTGTACTACCAACTCACTTCTCTTTGGGAAGAAGAAGAGAAGCTGCACCGGGGAGGCCACCGGAATAGATAGAAGAAAAGAAAACCAGATACAAGTGAAGAGAAGAGCAAGCTGTGTGCACAGCTCAGAAAAATAATGTAATAGCCAGAAAATGCAGCAGTGGGTTGTTATGTAACAGTAACATCCCACTGATGCAAATACCCGTATTGCCTTCAGGCAGGGGAGGGTTGAAAATAAAATAAAAAAATAAATCTATCTATCTAACGTTAATATGATCTTAGAATGTAGTAGATATTGACGTAAAGAAAATTTCTTCTAATTGTTGTAGTTAATAATGTCTACTGGTCCTTAGTACCAGTAATGCGACTGAGCAAGAGGCGCTGAAATCCCTTAGAGTCTTACCTTTCCTTCCATGGTGGGGGGAAATGGATTGGCCCAGAGTGAATGAATTCTTTAAATATTATATAAAAGTATGCTTGTGTTAAAGTGGTTATTTTGATTACTTTATTTCTTTTTGTTTCTATACATTTAGTTTTAGTATTATTATTTTTCTGTATAATTTATTTATTTCATTTTAACGATTATATGCCATTTTCATCTGCACTGCAGTATGTATTGGATTGGCGAATAAGTCTTTTCGGTTTTAAACAAAACAATAAACAAAAGAAGGGTTTTAAAATATTCAAAAAACAACTTCTATAAGAAATAATATAAAAGTCTCTATCCTACATTGACGTAGGTATTTATTTTATTTGCGTTTTTTCGACAAATTCCATTTTGATCTAAATGGTATTATATAAGCAGCATATTTCCAGGGATAATCTCTTATGAATAAATCTCAGATACCTTACAACCACCGTTCCTTATGATGTTCAAAAACATACATATGATTGTAGTTTCGAAATACGTGTCAATAAAACTGGAGTCAAAATTGACACTAAAAATAAATTTCCGTTATGTAATGATCAGGTAAAGGGGTATCTATACCAAATTTTAGTTATTCAATCTGACATAATATTTTACCCCAAATTCATAAAGTTAAAAAAAAAAAAACTATTTTCGCCTATACCTTATTCTTAGAATACACCCAATAAATTTATGAAAATACTCAGTTTTTTATTGTTTGTTTCCATTCAGTTTGCAGAGTACACTCACTTTGTATAGGTGATTAATCTATTGAAAAAAAACTGATTCTCTTTTTTAGCAGTAATTTTTTTTTCTTATATAGATTTTTTTTCTGTGTGCGTTTTTAATCCTTGATACTCTGTGTAAACATGTGAATATAAAAAAAACATGTTTTGGTTATTAATGATTGTTTCTATGCTGATATTGCCATTTCTATTTCAGATTGTTATGAGATGTATGGTTTAAAATTATACTGTACCTCTTGCTATAAGAATAGAACTCTAATTGTAAGACAATAAAAAGAAATCAAATAAAAAATAAAATTTTGTAAGAAAAAATTCATTTCTAAGTACTAGCGGAAAATTGGTTATCTTTTGTTGTTAATTTCTGAATGTATGTGTTTGCAATATAGTAAAAAGTTCAACTAACTAAAAAGTATTCATGAATAAAAGTTAACTCACGAGTTTCCTATGGTAGCTTGGAGTAAAGTGCAACTGACGGCGAAGAATAACTGACTGCGACTTCATTTACTTCAGGCCATATTAAAAGACCTGATCGCTAAGTATTTATTACTTGTCCTTGCAAATAATTGAAGAAAATCCAATTCATTTTAATTTTTCAGAACTAAATCGGTATTGCGTGCATGAATCTACTTCCATGACGTTAACGAGAATATAATTTGAGGAAACACACCTTTGCGGAAAAAATCAATAGTAGAATCGTTATAAATAAATACCAGGATGTATACAGAAGGCTGTGCGTATTTCGTTTTAAATACTTCCAAGCAATTCTTTATTAAGTTGTTTATTGGCAAGTATAAATATAAAATTGAAAAAAATTTTACAATCTAGTTGTGAGGTTTCTACCCTCGGCTAGTGAAAATTCTCCATAGACAGTACAGTAAATTTTAATGAAGCTAGTATTTAAAAAAATATGATACAAAAGGGAAGTAAATAGATAAAAAACCTATGAAAAAAAATAATAAAATGACAATTATGAAATAAAATAATAGTTTATTTATAGAACATACGTTTGAGTCTCTTATGTTCATTAATCTTACAAGAAATATCTGCTCTAGAGTAGTTGAAAATTTCCCATATGTCGTCTTCCCATACGTCTTTGTGTGTTTTTAATGAATAAATAAGTTATATTTTTAATTTATAAATAATGTAGTGTAGTCTCATGTACCAACAATGTAATAACTTTTTATTTCAATATTTAGCTTAAAATATTTGGGAAATAGAGGGAATAACTTTTGTATGACTAGCTATTTTTAAAATATATTTATTTTAATGTTAATTTGGTTATAAAAGGATAATTTATTATCTAGATGAAATTCTAAGTACATTCTGAGTCGTTTAAACGTAATCTTTCACGTTTTATTAACGAAAAGTCTCAGAAATGGACGCTTTTCAACGGTCATGCAGGCCTACAAATTTCAAGGTTCATTATGGTGGCAATTATATTAAAAAATGATTATAAGATTTTAATCTTTATTCACTACTTCGCATTTCGAATGTGAGAAAATAGAAATAAATTTTAATTGAAATTAAATGTCATGTTTGAAAATGACATAAAGTTAGAAAATAAAAGATGGTCTATTAGAAAAACAAAAGAATTTATTTTTAAAATCTGAGAAAAAAGATTATACAGGGTGTTCTGTATTTAATATCCCCCTAGAGGGAAATATTTAAAAGGTTGATGGTAGAAATCAAGATCTACAAAAAAGAAAAACATACAAACAATTGCTCAATTCCTAGCAGAAAATTTAAGATGTTTTTTAAGCTAGTCACGTTTTTGTTAAATAGGAAGCGATAACTAAAAAATATTTGATTTAAGTAATTAAACATTGCTCCATAGTAAACTAGAGAAAATTTTCTTCAGATTAAGATAGACTACTGCAGCACTTACTAGACAAACACTCTAAGCTTTCAATCAATTACAAACAACTCATATATATATGACAATAATAAGACCTATTTGGACTTACGGAATTGAGCTTTGGGGCTCCACTAAACCATCGAATTCTTCTCGTATCCAATCCTTACTATCCAAAATCCTTCGTAAAATCCTCAACGCTCCTTACTTTGTCACAAATAAAATCATCCATAAAGACCTTAATGTTCCATATGTTTCCGATTTGGCCCAATCCAGATACCTATCCTTCCATAACAAACTGCAGAACCATCCGAATGGTTGACCACTCGTTTCAAACCTTGCTTCCTTCTCGATCCCTGATAACCCTCCGAGACGTCTGAAAAGAAGATGGCCTCGGGACCTTCTAATATAGAACTTTAATTTGAGTTCTACCAATGAGTAGTTTCTCTTCATTTTGTACATGTCATGTTACCAACGTCACATTTACTTGTTGTATTTTCCATGTAATACACTTGTAAATTTCATTAAAATAAAAAAATATTAAGATAGAGTTTACCATTGTTAAAACCATTTAAAGAGAACTCCTGAGTGGCTAAACTAAGCTAAGTTCTGTTTTAAAAAAAATTATAAATTATTCGCGATTTTATGTTATCAGTCTTCAACTATACTACATTTGACTCCACTTTTAGAAAACTTCCAAATATAAAAAACTTCAATATATATATTGTGAAATTATTTTTATTTCACAATATAATATTTAAATGACGATCCACCCGGGACTGCTGTACAAACTCCGAAAATTCCTACCACCTACATACTTCCTTATTATCCGTTCTTACCTTAGTGATAGATACTTTAAAGTAAATCACAATAACGCCTATTCATCCCTTTTTTCCCAGTCCGCTGGTGTTCCTCAATGTAGTATCCTAGGTCCTATCCTCTATACAGTTTATACAGCTGACATCCCTACCTGTCCCAACACTGTCATCACCACATATGCCGATGACACATGTATCCTATCAGTAAACAATGACTCAGCAATTGCACCCCAAATGCTTCAATCACACATCATAAATCTAGAAGAATGGTGTCAAAACTGGAGAATTAAAATAAACTCCAATAAATCCCACCAAATTACCTTTACCCTTCGTCGTAAACCAACGACTTCCTGTCCTACAGTTTCCTTTAACAATACTCCACTTATCCCTGTTGAGCAAATCCGATACCTAGGACTCCACCTGGACAAACGACTAACTTGGAATCCTCATACTAGACTGAAACGACAAGAAACCGCTCGACGTTTCCGATTACTTCAGCACTTACTAGACAAACGCTCTAAACTTCCCATTAGTTACAAAAGACTCATATACTTGACTATAATAAGACCTATTTGGACTTACGGAGTTGAGCTATGGGGCTCCACTAAACCATCGAATTCCTCTAGCATCCAATCCTTACAATCCAAAATCCTTCTTAAAATCCTCAATGCTCCTTACTTTATAACTAATAAAATTATCCATAAAGATCTTAATGTTCCTTATGTTTCAGATCTGGCCCAATCCAGATACCTATCCTTCCATAATAAACTTCAGAATCATCCCAACCCTCTCGTTTCTAACCTTGCTTCCTCTTCAATTCCTGATAACCCTCCGAGGCATCTGAAAAGAAGATGGCCCCGTGATCTCCTAATGTAGTCATATCATTAGAGTGCTACCATTGGGTAGTTACTCAGCAAGTGTATTCATGTCATTATATCAATTATGTCCAAATTTACTTGATGTATTTATGTAATACAGTTGTAAATGTCATAAAGAAATAAAAAAAAAATGACGATGAAAAAAATATTTTGTAATATAGATACATAGATATTTTATTTGTTTTTGAGGGGTTCCCCATACAAATAGAGCCTAGCTTGCCTATTGTACAATAACATGGTTTTACAAATTACATACATTTCATTTAGATATAAATAAAATTTACAATATTTTACGTTTAGAATGGGTTTTACAAAACATGAATAACAATAAAAATTAAAAATATAAAACGATTACTGCATAATAATAGTTATGTGAACCTGCGACTATGATAGAAACAATAAAAAATAAAAATATTTATATATATAAACAAAATATTACTTTTAAGATAAATTAAAAATAAACACTTAATAGAACATGGGCTATGATCAACAATTTTGTGTATGCACATTGTGTACTCCCATCATGTAATAGTAAATTTTATTTAACTTATCTATACAATCGATATTCAATATGGTTTCGATGTTGTGGTTATCAGAAGATTCTGAGATGAAGTTTTGAAGGAATTTTTGTCTATAGTCATTGTATGTTGGGCAGTGAAGGAGAATGTGATGTAGACTATTGACTGCATGATATACAAGTTTCTTTAGACTCAATCGAAAAAGTTCTGTTTTTTTGCATAGATTCTGATATGTTCTGGGTTTGCAGCTCTTAATTGACTAACACATCTCAATTTCTTTATATGGATTTTGAATGTAAGGTACATGTCGGGATCGGGAGCATTGTAACTGCATTGCATTCTGTATAAAGGGTAGTTAGTGGAGTTTAAAGTTCTTTGTATGTCGGCTGAGAAATAATAGTTGTGTGCTTTTTCCAGGATGTCGTATTTGTATCAAAGAAGTCCATTTGTGTGGTGAACAGAAAGCTCTTCTGCAAAGGCATTAAGCTCGGCTATTGCTCTAAATTGAGACACCCAATTGAAGTCTATGTCAGGCTTATCCTTGTCTAATGATTTAAGTCTATTAAAACAAAGTTTTGGGAGTCTCTCTTCTGGCATGAACTCGAGTTTGGTCCATAGATTTATCATCTTTTTTATAATTTTCATGCTTAATGGTTCTCTTCCTGTTTCAAATATATATATATATTGTTATGTTTAAATAAATAATATTTTAAATTTAATCACCTAGTATTAGCTCACCTAGCTTGGATCTGTAATGACGAGGAAATCCTTCACTCATCACTCACATGACACGCACCTTGAAGAGGGATTAAATGTTTAATCATATCCTTTTGGGGTTAAAATTATATTATAATATTACATTTCACCTCCGAGCTCGCCATTGGTTTTGTGATATTCGCTAAAGCTATTCTGTTAAAAGTATGATTTAAGGTATTGTAAAAACAATAAGTAATTAGTTCAGCTGATAATATTAATATATTTTAAAGAACAATATTTACAATCATATTACAAGTAATAAATCTACGTTGTATGATGTAGTTCAAGCAATTATCTTTAAGCATAGTGTTTCTTTCACACATAGTCTTAATTGACACATAGTGATATGGAATAATATTAATAAAATATTCATTTGAACATTTCAAGATTGTAAATGCATTTTGAAGGAATATTAAATTTAAATACTGCAAGAAATCTCAATTAGAAATAATTAGTTATGTAAGCAATTTAGGCATGGTAGATTATGAAGGGATTAATAAATCAAAATGGTTTCGATATTTTTACATAAAAATCACCCCACTACTTTTCCCCTAATTCATTTCTGTGGAGTTATTGAAAAGAGAAGTGAAATGATAAAAAAGGAAAAGTAATTAATAGAGATATTAATTAAATGTAATTATTAAAACAAAACGTGCATTGAAAGTGATACATTGTAATTGGGAACCTTAGTAATCATATTGTCCGTCCCTGTGATTATGAACTCCTTTATTTTAATAAAACTCGAGCGAGAGATACTGCGAGGAGAAGCTTATTACATAAGTATTTGGCCCACAAAAAGTTTTTAAAACGTTAACATTCAAAACTACTTTTTTTTTCTCCATTCAAGGGTAAGGTGACCTTTTCATTTTTCCCCTATAAAAAATAGAGAACCAGAAATTGGATTTTAAACATATTTAACTGATTTACATTAGTTTTATGTCACATTTTATTACCATAAAGCGTGAGAAAAATCAAATGTATAGGTTAAAGTAGAAAATATAAAATCGAAAATCTCTGAAAAATATTATTTTCCTTTTAAATTTTGTAAATTTACTTGAAGTCTTGGTATTACCTAGTGTGATCTTATAAAATTTTAGTTTTTAATTTACTGTTCTTTAAATTTTAAATAAAAGTAAATATTTAAACTAAGTAAATTTTTCAAAGTTATAATTAAATTGACTACCGTGTTAATTACTGGACCAAAAGTTTATTTCATGTCCATGCAATAAATAAATAATGAGGGGATAATTCACACATATAATAACAATATTGTAGGCTTCCCATAATGAGGTCAGTTTGAGTAAACACATTATTTGTCATCTAGAAGCATTTTCAACAAAATGTCAACGAAGAATATTCCTCCTAAGTGCGTGTGAGCAGGAAAATTTTCGGCTAAAACAAAAATATGAACATTTCAGTTTTACTGTATTTCTTTATATAGCATGTATATATATATATATATATATATATATATATATATATATATATATATATATATAATATATATATATATATATATATATATATATATATATATATATATATACATACATATACATATATATACATATATGTACCTTGTAAATAAGACCATATCAATTTTTTTTTTTTTTAAATAAAATAGTTACTTAGAAACAAATTTTAATGGCTCAAACTTATGGAACATTGACACCCCTGAACAAACAATACGGGAAAAAAATGGACATGGTGTTGTTTACCTCCGGAGTACAGATATATAACAACTAATACCTGGAAAAAATAATAGTATATAGTTTCTTGAGGGTAGACGAAAAAATATTAAATTTTCTTCCTGGAAGAAATTTTTTATATTACTCCTGTTTTCCGCTTGAATAATAAAAATTTTTGGGGCTCTGCTCCATTTTCAGTCAGCTTGATGCAGCCAGGGTAACAATACAAGAATGTTCTTTTTCTCATTAAATTCCTGTTCTACTGTAGATTAGTGTTGACTGGTCATCACTGTTTAATCTTGATTATAGAACCTGATCCATTTATTTCGTTATTGCACCAGCCGACTGCGTCTATTCCAGTCCATTCCTCAACTATCGAAATCCTTTCTGACTGAACATTCTCAGGTCTTTCTGGGTTTTCCTCATTCTTCATTCCACTTAATCCTTAATTCAATGAAATGATTCTAGATTCCAATGTTTACTTTCTATGGAATCAAAATGTTTTTTCAGTATCATTAGTTCAGTGGCGTTTCTTGCAGCACATTTCTTATTCTCCGGCTTTTAATTTTTTCAATATTAAGTTTAAAAATGCATCTTAGTAGATATTAAAATAATAGAAGGCCCGGTTCTGGACGGCCTAGGGTAACAGAACCACGGGATGACCGGTTTTTGACTTTTAGAATTTTGCGAAACCGGCACCTTACCGTTGTTCAAGCGATTCATCAGCTCGAAGAAGTTCGAGGTGTGCGAATTTCTAAACGTACCACTTGGAGAATCCTTCTTACCGCTAATCCTTCTTACCCAATCATATTTTGTTTATTAAAGGTAAAAAAGATTATAAAATTCCATAAATACTAAGTATTATCTACAAATACCACTGTCATCAGTGGCAATACATATATAATACATGGTTTATATACAAATACAACTTTTTTTACAAGTGGTTGGAATTTTTTGCCTGTCAGTATATATATATATATATATATATATATATATATATATATATATATATATATATATATTACTTTTCTTTGATATAAATTAACTGTACTAGAGTATCTACACATGACATATTAAGAGGATATTCTAATGCTGGGAAATGAAAAATTATAGATATAATTATCTTTCATTTATAATAATAAATTGTAGAAACTCTTACGTACATACCAGTTCATTTCTTGATTTATAGTGACAGATTTTTAATTAAATCTTGTTTTGATTATAAACCAGTTAGGATACGTAAATAGTTTAATATAAATACGGTGGAATAACCATGTAATTAGCATTCACAACTATTTATAATTCAGTATTTTTCTCATATTTTTGGAAAGGAAATTATTTCTAGAACAAGGATTGTGCATGGAGGCCATTTGGTCCGGACCATGTTCAACAGCCAGATTCTTCTCTATGGTGGCCCACCACTAACTCTATGATGGCCACCCGATCATGGGTATATGTATTGCTGACATAACAGTACAGGAGGGAGGATGGTTTCGATATTGCAAAACCTGTAGTAATCCGAAACCAATGGTAATCCGAACAAGAAAGAAGAATAAGGTAGACTGACTAGAAAGGTAATAAAAATAGTTCTTTTTCTCGGTACATAAAACTGAAATTGATCGTGTCGTAGAGTTGAAATCGTATTGTGGTGTCTCTAGAAGAAAATGATTAAAATAGTATAAAAATTAAAAATACTAAAATATCTCCATCCAAAGGTTTCGAAATTTCTCCATATGTATTTTTTACAGTAGATATGATGAGGGTTTCTTATTTCTGAAGGTATATTAACTGAAAAGGCAAAGTTTTTCTTTAAAACGGGTGACAAAGAAGACTTTAATGCCAGTAACGATTGGCTCGATATTTAAAAAAAAATAATTATTTCAAATGATTATTTTATTTCACTGTAAAATTTATTTACATTCATTTTATTTTTCGTTATAGATAAAGCATATATACGCCATAAAGGTGTTTAATACTTCCTAGTAGAGTGGGCGAATAGATACAACGTTGAATAACGTGCCCTAGTTTTAAGGAGTTTACGAGATCAGACGTTTTCTTTAGTGAAAACATCAGAGTCTCAGCGCACATTATATGATCTTATTCTAATGATACTGTAAAAAGTGACAGAAACTCTGTTTGCGGTTATTATACGTGCTGGTCTAATTCTGAAAGCTTGTCATTCATTGATGTCCTTGAGGAGCCGAAGTATTTCAATATGGCCATTCTCGAGAACAATTTTAAATACTTTGTTGGGGTTGATGTTTCGGCTTATTATCATATATTTTATTATATCTTCATTTATTTTAAGATCGGTTTGTTCTGTTTCTCTCGCCAGAGTCTTTCATTTTCCTTTTGTTTACTTTCTAGGACAACTATTTCATTCCCATATCCTAGAACTTATTCCGACGGGCAAGCCTTCATTTTCAGGCAATGTTTTTCATATCGTCTTCTCCAGGGCTAAGTTGAACCGGTAGGCTTGAGTACATCTTCCTGCCGCAAACCTGTTCGAACTTCAAGGACCTGAGATAATTCTTCTTGTACCTGGACGCCGCTAGAACCATTTCTCAATCCCACCGATTTTCCGATAGTTTCCGACTCGTTCCTGATTTTTCCGAGCAGTTTCTGTCTATAACTGTAATATTGTTCTATTTCAGCTATTTAAGGGATAGAATATTCACTAACTATTCATGTTTGGAATATAAATTATAAATAAAGTTAAAGGATATATGTAATATCTCACTTTGTAGAAACAGGGCGGTTATGAAGACTGATGTCATCAGGATTCACCAAATTCCGATTATTTGCAGCAATCGTTTTTTTATTAATTAATATTTGCAGCATTTGTCTCTGTAAATAAATAAATGAATTAGTATGTTATTAATGTAATAAAGAGTATTAACTTACAGCTACAGTTAATTGTAAGTTTTGGATATTATACTTATATAATAACTACAAAAGTCTTGATCAACTAAAGAATGAAGTATGAAGTGCTGATATGGTGTAATAATGTACTAGTGAATTATTTAAATAAATTTTTTATAACTTTCGTTAACCACTTATCTGAAATTATCTATTACCGTATGTATCTTTTGAAAACAAAATGTAAAGAAACCATCACGCTTAATAATCTTTCTAAATATGATTTATAAATTTCTGAAAAGATACAAAACATTTTTTTTTTTAAAGTTATGCTCGAACGTTTTTATTAAGAAATGTAGTTAACTGAAACGGTTGCAACAGAGTCCATATTTTTTTTTTTTTTTTCAGATTTATCGCAGTAATAATAAACAGACTTACTATTAATATGTGATACATGGACAAGACATATGTAGCCATAGATCATGTTTAATAAATTATTCAATTAACAAAAGAAATACATATTTAAAAACTGAAAATCCTCAAAACAACAATTTATGAAACCAAACTAACTTTGTTACTAAAAAAAGTTGTCAAAGAAATTACTGATTCCATAAATCTCAATGGTCGAGTTCCACAAGGTGGATTACTGTCACATGGAGTATTGAAACATAAAAACAGTAATAAATTTTCCTAAAATCCATAGGCTATTAAATAAAATATAGAAATAAATATAATTTTTATTTTATGGTGCTTTATTTTATTATTTACTTTTTTTTGTTTAAAATTTTTTTTCATATATTATTTTATCTATCTGTTGTTAATTTTTGATTATCCATTTTTTTTTCACTCTTCTAAATAGTTTATGAACTCAACAGATTACAAAAATTACCGACTCACAGCCGTTGATGACCTTAAGATTTTAAAAACTAAACAAACTGTTTTACAGTATATTTATACAGGAACAATCATTGTGGAGAAGTAACGATAACTGGTAAGATCAGATTTTCCCATATTCATGTTAAAATGAAGATGATAGTTATTTCCTTCAAAAACTGGGAGAGATAACTTTAATTAAAATCAACTAAAATACATCTTAACATGTCTTTTTATCATGGGATCACTTTTGGCAGACATTTAATTTTACGGCACTCCTCTAAATAAATTTAAAAAAAAATATTAAGGCATAAAACATTTGGTTAAATCATTTATTATCTGCCTAAAACATATTACACTGCTTAAACATCCTAACAGATAGACAGGTTAGAACCCCGTCTCTGTTTTATAGTTCACCATTAATTACAAAATAAACAGAAAGGCGTTTACATTCATTCTCAAAATGTGTTTTGAAAAAAGATACTTAAGAAACTTTAATGGAAAGATTGAATACAAGACTTAACAAAAACACCTTCGGCACTTCCAGTTTACCAGATTGAGGTATATGTTGTCTTCACCAAGATATATATTGGTTTGCAAAAATAAATAGTTTTCCTCTAAATGATTTGCATAATTGATCGTGTTTTTGTTTGCAAACCGACAATCCAATATTCGTTAAATTTTTCAAATACATTTACGGCGAGTATTGCATCATATCTCCACTTCTCACATCCTGTTTTCCTAGCAAAATCGTGAAAAATATCCTTGGTGTGCAGAAGTCAGATTTTTCAGACAGGGTCCTGGATGGATCACATTTGTCTTATGGAGTATATTTCAGCGGTTGGCAAAGTTTATTGAAAAATAAATTTCAGTTCATTAAAAAAATCTGAGTCCCATTAGCTAATTATTTATTATTAAATAAAGGATATTAGCAGAAATATGACGGGATTAAAAATGTTCAAGGTTTTATATACACACCCGCACACAAATAATAAACAATGAATATACTATTTTGAATAATGGTTTGTAAAGAATTTTTTTAGATGGAAAAATAAGATCTTTGACACGATATATTTATTATTTGACGTTTCGGAGTATACTGTATACCCATTTTCAAAATATTCTTAATATCACATTTTAATACTTCACAACAATTTTTAATGCATATCTTTTGTTGCCAAATATTTAATTTATGAACTTCATTACATTAAGCAAGAAAGTTTTAATACTCACCTTAAAACCTGCTAAAAAGCCAAAAGTGATGCTTATGAAGAAATGGATAGTCAGAATTTTAAACAGATTCCTTTGAGTCTTAGTCACTGTTGCCATTTTGTTGCTAAATCCCTTTGAACTACGAAGTGGACTGACAATATCACTATGATGAAGGATGGCAATGTTATACTGAATATAAACTTCGTACAGAAAGAAAAATTATCTTATTTAAAATTGCTAATGTCATTGAGAATGATATAATAAGAAATAGTATGTGAAATTATAATGTTACTTACCATAATATTCTTTTGTTTTTGTTTTTTATAATGAATTCAATTCGAAATTATAATTCCAAGGAAAGGTTTCAGCAATTGCTTAAAGGAGCTTCCTGAACTGAGGCTAAGCATTAAATAAACGGAAATAAAGTTTAAGCAGTAATTTGACTCGCTGTTGTAAATGACATTCATAGACTGCTATATTTTTAATGCTAATAATGAATTTACAATTTTTTTTTTTTAATTCATTTACTTTTGAACTCATTGTTATTCTCTTTACAAATGGATAGGGAAATCTCTGTTAAAAACACCAATTCTTGTTTAACGTGCAGATTGAGACTGTTTTTGAATCCGTAAATTTTTCCTTTCTCTCTTCTCAAGTGCACTTATGCAAATAAAACAAAATGCCATCGAAGCAAAAGTAAAACGAGAGAGTTGAGAATCAGTCAGTCACAGAAATTATAATTTTAAACTTAATAAGTGCTAATGTTTCGAGCCAAGATGCAGGGCATAAATAAGATACAACCGTGTATAAGATCACTGTTGTGAAGATGTTCTACGAGGACTAAGGATCGGATTGAGACCCTGTTGGAGACAACATTGCTGTATTTATCCGTAGTTCTGTTCCGTCCTGTCTGCTCTGATAGTAAAAATCTATCTAAATAAAAAAATAAAATGATATTTTATTTTAAATTTTCCTTCATCACTTCTCCATGAAATTTCCTTTCGTTTGATTCTTCATTGATCAATTTCTATCGCTTCTGAGAACCGAAAAATGGATCAATACTACCGTATTATATTGAATATAGTGTAGATTTTTTTTAAACTTTATGGAGAACTATATGGAGTAAGACGTTAATGGGCGAGAGGGAAAGAAGTCCCCCGCGGCCTCCCTTCCTAACTTGATTTGATGTTTACAATTAGTGGAGGTGATCCCTCACCCAACTCCTTTTGAGCCTCCTACGCGTGCCATCGGGCATGTTGGTTGCGACCATGCCTTGGATAAGTGAGTTGATGTGTCCGTGTCAGTTATTGTGATATCTTTATAGTATGTTCGTATGTGGTCGTTAACTGTTGGCATCTGTAAGTCTTTAAGTAATGTTACTAACGTACCTGGTGGCATTGATTACAATCCTGAAAGTTTTCGATTGGAAAGTCTGTCAGTGTTCTTGTTTTATTCGGGAATCATTCTAATGTATGAATATGTCCACTATAAGGGAAATTTAGTTCTTCTGAGTATTGTATTATATATTGATGTTACACTAGAGCTTTCCTTGATATTTTCTGGAGCACATATCAGGTCGTGGCCAGGGACTTTGTTTTTAGGTAATTCTCTAATTTACTCTGCAACTTGAGTAGGAATGAAGCAAGATGAAGGTAATGACAACGGTAATGGAATGTCTAAAATTTGTGTGCATGCATTTCGTGTTCAGTATTAGAGAAGTCAGTAAGTTGTGTAAAAACGAAAGAAAGATTATGTAGATTTTAATCACACAAATGAAAACTTCATCTGTTATAGCAGCCTATCCTTGAAATAAGTCATCATAATTCACGTTACTTTCAGTGGTAGTAACTTCTTGATTAGACATATGAATAAATTTGATAATTCTTCAATCCCATCGGTATTAACCACTGAGAGAACAAAATTCCCTGGTTCGGTGGTTAAAAATGATGCTAATATGGTAAGAAATAAAAGCGGTGAGAAAACTGAAGAGAGACCAATTCCAATTCGAATTGGTCTACATCAAATCAGCGCCCAATCCACTGATACAGACTTTGATACCAACAAGGCCTTCGTTCGCTGTCACTAACTGTATGACACCATAAAATGCAAGAACTTAGTGTTACCACAAGTTTTAGTTTTTCAGAGAACAATTATATACGCAGAAAGAGTATATTACATTGTTTGACGATTTCGAAAACATTTTTCCACCCAGAGAAATGTATTCACTATGTCTAGGTCTCTTTTTCTTTTTTTCGGTGCTTCCTTTGTCATTGCAACGAAACTTGGAACAACGGTTAAAGGAATGTGACAAATAAAACAATATACAACAATCGCAAGGAAGTTGTGATTGCTAAATTTACCTGTATAACAAAAATATATAACAAGAAGGCTTATTCTTAGGTAAAGTTCTATAAAGTAAATATGAAGATAAAGGAAAATAAATGTAAAATTATGAAGGGTAGATATACAGGAACTTCGACTAACAATAAGCACAATATCAATTTCCCAATTCGTCAAACACAAGGTCAAGAAAGGAAGAGGAAACGAATGATATGTGCGCACACGCGAGATTCCTTCCACGCCACAATTTCCAATTATTTATTTTTAACATTTTCACTTCTTTATTAAATAATTTAAAGTATACCTTAACAACAAAAATTACTGCATATTAGCTGTATAACAGCCATGAAGCTGTAAAAAAAAGTCAAGGTTAAGATATTATACTCTTTGAAAGCAGGAATAACGAGGAATTAAAATTATATGTATTTTAACAATTTTTTAAGTGGCATAATTGATGAGCATATAATGGTTGACTTAGAAGAGTGGATTAATCATGTAGCAGGTGGAAACGATAACAAATAATAAAAAAAATATTAACATTTTTATATAACAATCTGTTAAAATAAAAAATAAATATATAACGAGGTCGTTAGATAAATTTCACATCAAGAAACGTATTTTTTAATTATGGCATCCAGGCTGTTCAAGACGTACAGGGCCCAAAAAGGGAACAGTTATTTTCAAGAGGAAGTTCAAAACGCCACTAACAATGCAAACTCTAAAGAATAGTGATATTCTATTAAATATTGGACAACGTAGAAAGTTACCAACCCCCATATGATATAAAACCTTTATCATATGATATAAAACAAATATCATTAAGCAATACTTAATAGATGATTAAAATCAGTGAAAATCTCAGTGACGTGTTAAAATAATTACATGTATCCTATTAATAAAGCAACTGTGTTATAGAAATTTTGAATGAAATAAAATCCTAATATTGCATAATATAAAACACCTAATGAAATAAATTTAAATTTTTAGGGGGGGGGGGAGGAATATGTCATTGCCCGGGGACGCCGAATGTCTAAAGCCCACAATGATTAAAATTATGTTTGACAAATTACGAATTGTCCTGCCCGATTCAATACCTATTCAAATTGCGAAAAATGGGAAAGAAAAAAGTTTCCAAAATTTTTTCTCTTACTTGAATAATTTATGTTAAAAATTGCTTAGAGGGGTTAAACCATTTCTCTTCGAACAAAATCAAGCTAATCTTTTATCGATTAGAGAACATTCAAGATACCTAAATTAAATTACAGAATGTGATAAATATTATTTTAAAAACTGGTCAAACGTTCTTGACATACAATTCTCAACAGGAAATTCTTTCACTTCAGTCGAAAAAAAAAACAACCTTACTCACGTGATCTACTTTCAGGAAACTTAAATATCAGAAAAAAAAAACAAGACTTTTTTAGGTTTATAGAATAGTGGGTCCATTAAGACAGCCAGAAACTAATTATGGAACTAAACTAACTCCATTGATTATTAATTTTAGTGATATTTGTAACAGGAATATTTTTACGTTTATTCACAGTTCTGTATTCCAACACTGCAATCACCTACTCTGGAATCAACTTACTCACCGTCTGTACAAATTTTTCAAAATTTCCAACAATAAGAAATAGCCGATAGGTTCATACGAAAGAAATGGATCGTTACTTTTTAACACACAAAACTTATTATTTTTATTCTATTTATTTGAATGATTGTTACATATGTACAGTAATGAATGTTTTTCTCGATACATGTTAAACATTAGCTTTTTAATTAGCAGTGATTACTTTGAACGTAAATAATCGTATACTGTTGTGGTTACTGTTTTTTTTTTTTGTTTATTGTTTTTTTTATGCGAAGGAATGCGTTGGATGCGGTTGTGACTTAATTAATTTATTTTTGCTTTTAGATGCCAAGAAAATGCTCGACGAAGATCGGAAGTTGATTAATACAACTATGTTTTATTATGGCATAAATGTTTATGCCTTATTAGTTATAAGTGATTATACTGTTCTGTAATACAATCAAAGCAAATTTTCGGTGTAGTTTTGAACTTGTCCTTGCCGGTACAAAGCACTGTCACAACCTTCTTTAGGGTTGTCACTTGTTTCTTACTTCTTTTTTTTTTTCAAATTTGCTCCATTGAGATAACCATTGTACTTACAGACAAAATTTTAGTACATATATAATTTAGTACATGAAGGGTATTTTAAGGTTAATTGGCCAAACTTCAAAAAATAAACTAAGGACAACAAAACAAGAAAAAAAAATTTCTATGAAGGTATGTCCGCAAACGCATTATTTAGGAGATATTCTCACCTAATGATTTTTATTGTTATGAATTATTCACGTTATATGAAATAAATAAAACCTATTTTTGTTCTAACTAATTTATTAATTAAATTTAAACATTAACAGTCATATTAAATGTTGTTTAAAGTTGTTTCCTTGAACACTGAGACAGGTTCGGCATCTTTCTTCAATAACAGCAGTGGCAGCTCAATCATATCCCATATCCCATATTCTAATCAATGGATTGGCCGTGCAGGACCAGTGGCTTGGCTTGCACGCTCTCCAGACCTTACACCATGGATTTTTTTGTTTGGGGTGAGATTAAACAAAATGTCTATGCAAGTCCGATCAATGACCTTAATTCCTAACGAAGAAGGATAATTGAACTGCATTGATATTGAACTCGTGAAACAATAACAAATATACACATATGCCGTTCTGTCACTGCTGCTGTTGATGAAAGATGCCGAGCCCTGTCTTAATGCTCAAGGAAATCACTTTGAACAACATTCAATATGAATGATAATGTTTAAATTTAATGAATAAAGTGCTTTGAACAATTAAATAGGTATTTATCACATATAATCTAAATAATTCATAATAACGAAAATCTTTAGATTTGAATATCTCCTAAACAAAGAGTTTGCGGATATAACTTCAGAGGTTTTTTTTTTCTTGTTTTGTTGTCCTTAGTTAATTTTTTTGCAGTTTGGCCATTTAACCCTGAAACAACCTGTAGAATACGTAGTCAAGTTTTACTAAAAAAAAAAACAACACATTTCTCCTATCTAATATATATATAATCACTATTCATTTCTCATATTACTTCACACATATGTGAAGAAGTACACATATTTCATTTCATTACAGACATATTTTTTTTTTAAATTTAATTACTGCACAAACATAACCTTGACATTATCGAACCTGAATCAATACCGGTGTTTTTACCTGAACTTTGTGAAAAAAAACTTACAACAAAACACTAGCTAAGTTAACCTAGAGGTTTTTTTTTTTTTTTTTTTTTTTCTTTCTAGGAAACCTGTTTTTGAATATTTCTCAAACCTCTCATAATACTCATGTCAGGGCCATTTGTAAAATTGTTTTTTCTATGTTGTTTGAAAATAATTACAGCCCCAAGTTATTTTCTACATGTATATTAGAAAAATATGTTTGGAAATGATTACATTGTGCAAATTTTATTTTGCCCTGTAACTGTAAATGAATATGTTCATTTTAATCTTTAAGCTAATATTTATTTATCCTTATTTTACCGATATAGAAGATTAACATTTTATTTTTATTGTAAACATATTATTTTCTTATACTAATTTTAAATTTAGTCATAGTAATAATATATCATAACTGTGTTATAATATATAACTTCATTGTATATTATTTACTGCAATTTGAATTTAAATTGGAAATAAATAAATACATTTTCGTAAGAATGGGGAGTAAGAATGCTTAGCTAAATTTTTGAGCAGGGTCAGAACTGGTTTATATTACGTTTTCAATTTATATTATATTAAAATATATTTAGTTACTAAAAGTATAATAAGGAATTGACGGCCCACTTAAGATTTTTATGGAGCGTACAGAGAGATCAAGATCGGAAAATTTACTGCAACTAGAACTGAGATAGGTAAGTATTGTAATAGTTAGAAGGACTAGACCTTAGAGTTCTATGAAGTTTTCTATTATATTATCACGTATATTTTGATTTTGAGAAAACAATAATAGGTAAATGAGATTTATGACAAGGAGATTAGATAATTAATTATGAATATTTTTGAGATGTTGCGTTTATATAACGGGATTTCTATAATTGTGAATTGAGGGTATTGGTACAAGGAGGCAGCTCCACTTTGTGCCTCTGTTGATTTGAACATCCTATCACATACAAAAGAAATAGCGGTTTCGTTTGGTACAAGAATGAAACAGCTCCACCCGCTAGTTCCAGAGAAATCCGGCAGATGGAGCTGCCTCGTTCTTCATCCAAACGATAAATATTTAATCACTAGGTACAAACTATTTCTATGAACAGCCATATATCTGTAAAGGGATTATTCAATGCAGTGTGACTGGATAGGGATGACTGGATGTCTTCGATAATGCGAAAACTTGCAGGTCTCATAATACTTGACAACCTTCATCAAGCTTATAATTGTCTCCCCCCGTTTTAAAGACCAAAAGTTTAAAGATGTCAATGAGGTGGCCAGAAAGTATGTTGGACAAAACGAAATTTTGATTTAGGACCAGTTGACGTCGGATGTTGCAAACGATCCTGAGGAGACTGAGGGAGAGCTGGAAGACTGAAGAAGAACTGTACATATTAATGTATTAGGCCGATGATGTTGTACTTCCTTTGTTAATAAATGTTTTGTAAAGTGAAATATGTTTAATTCTGGATAAAATGGCCCTACAAAGGATTTTTCATTCACTTTGGAGGAAAACGGAGGCTGCTCCTAAATTCAAAGTTCCATTGCACGTACCTGAGCCCATATATTTGTGTGTATTCTGGTAAGTTGTATTTGATACCCCATAACCTAATACAAGACCAAATATTTTCTGTTTTCGTTGAAAACTGAAGTTTTATTTTTTTATTTTATTTATGACATTTACAACTGTATTTAGCAATTTTGATAACAGAAAATATAACATGAAATCACTGAAACTACCAACTGGTAGCACTCTAAAAAAAAAAAAAGGAGATCTCGAGGCCATCTTCTTTTCAGACGCCTCGGAGGATTATCAGGGATATAAGAGGAAGCAAGGTTAGAGACGAGATGATTTGGATGGTTCTGAAGTTTATTATGGAAGGATAGGTATCTGGATTGTGCCAAATCGGAAACACAAGGAACATTAAGTTTCGTATGGATTATTTTATTGGTGACAAAGTAAGGAGCATACAGGATTTCCCGGAGGATTTTGGATTGTAAGGATTGGATACGAGAGGAATTCGATGGCTTAGTAAACTTAATTTTTAAAACTTTTTTTTTTAATTTGCTACATACTCCAAAAAGTGGAGTTGCCTCCTTCTTACACCAAACCCTTCAATTGCAGATAGTGAAAATGAAATCGTGATGGATTTGAAATTCGTATATTTAAATTTGGTGAGAATACAGTGATTTCCGGGATCTGGATTGGGTCTTTGCCTAGACCCACTTTTTTAAATATTATAATTGTGTCCTTTAAAAGGTTTAGCCTCGAATGGTTATTCAGAACGGATTTATATCTCTTATCAGAATTTTAAGAGCCTCATTAATTTTTGTTTTTAATAGGTTATAGTTTCATTGAATAAAAGAAAGATATATTTAACACACCCAAAAAAAATTGAATGTATTCTTTGAAGCTCGACTATACAGCCTAGTACAAAGTGGCTAATATACAAGGCTAAATTCGAGCCTATTACGACATTTGCCTCGGAGTCGTCAATGCAAGACACAGAGTGTTAGCGGTAGAGATGGACTTTTGGAGAAGAGCAGCAAGAAAATCCAGAAGGGAAAGGATAAAAAATGAAAGAATTCTGGAAATAATGGATGTGAAAAAAAATAATTTAGCAAATACTGAAAAGTAAAAGTTAACCTGATTTTGACATGCGAAAAGAATGACGCCTGAAAGATTCCATACGTTCCTGTATGGAGCTGGAAACAGAAGGAAGAAGGGAAGACCAAGGGAAAAATGGAAAGACACGGTATAAGAAAGCCTGGTGGGCACGGGTGGATCCACGGAGGGGGGAGGGCTTTCGGGCTGAAGCCCCCCCAAAATGGTAAAATATAACCATGTTTTATCGAAAAAAATATTTAAAAAGTATCTCTTAAAGTATTATTGTTCGTGTAATTACATTTAAAAGGGCTTTAGGGATCACTTAAACACCATTTCATATAGGTAGTTAGTTTCTTTCTTTTTTTCCAAAGTAATTATCGTTATTTTTATCAAAAAACAACTTTCGGGTTCAAGCCCCCCCCCCAAAAAATAAATCCTGGATCCGCTAGTGCTGGCGGGTAATGGCATCATAGAAGTCTAGGATAGATAAGAATGGAAAAATATCTTAAATAATATTTAGGTCAATGACAACCACAGTAGTGAAAAAGTGCTTAAAAAAAATGTAATAAATCTATAACAACTATACAATTATTTTCTATAACTAAATAGCTACGTACATTAAAGCAAGAAATATACATTGAAAAATATGAATTATTCTATAACAATACTCAAATCTAGTATATTTCTGTGACTATCTTATATGTAAAAAAGGTGTTTACACGTAAAATAAAAAATAAAAAAATCTAATGAGTTCGTTGTGGTGACTACGTTCCTTTGATTTAATCTACGGCCAGTTTCCTGAAGGTGCCGTCAATTCCGTAAGTGTTCTGGGAGTCTGGAGGACGCTTCTTCTCGTCTGAGACTTGTTTTGAAGACTGCATTAACCATTCTTTATTTTCTTCCATTTGATCCAACCAGTAATCTAGAAAATACATTTCCAATTAACCGATGATACACATAGGTTTACACATGATCTAATAATTCAGATAATTTCTCATTACCATTTAGTTCTGCGGAAGATTTATCATTGCCACCGTAGTCGGAAGGCAACATTTCTAATGGTATGTAATCTTTTAGGGATGACGCTCCATCGTTGACAACTTTTATCTAAAAAAACATACCAAAAAAAAATAAAAATAGAATTCACTATGAGAAGATGTTAAAACATTACTATGAAAAGTATAGGCATTGAATTAGAAAGCTAATGATTTAGTTCTAATATTCGCACTCTCAAATAAAAAAAAAAAAACTTGAAGAAGAAGAACACACAGACTATTTTCTATGAAAATGTACTAAAGCATTTAAGAGGTCAAAAATCCAATCATGACCTTTTAAAATGGAAAATAGATGTTGGGCAAAAGCGATAAAGAGAAAAAATTCCTCCTTAATGACAACTCTGAGGAAAACTAGCAGCTAGCTCAACAAGCAAAAGAAAATGTGATCAAGAACCTAAAAGTGGATGAAAGAAATAAAAAAAGATTTATTATTGGTGGCTGAAGAAGTCGTGGAAACAACAAAATAACTCTAGTGCTCAATTATAAGCAAAAGGTTTAATTTAATAGGCGAGAAGTTCCATATTCCAAGACCGTTAAATACCAAGGAAAGACTATCAACTGGAAAAGAAGAAATACAAGGGGAACGCCAAAATCACTACCTTATCAATGCAAAATCCTCTTAAGTTAAAACCAGCGCTATCTTCGGCATCAAAGGAGAACTAAGCTAAGGTCAACTGGCAGTTACTCTCTTTTGAGTGTCACTAACGGAACATAGTTTCAGTTTAACAAAAAATTTTTTTTTGCTTTTTTGGCACTTACAACGTTTTCACTGTCAACGTCTCAATTAAAAAAAAACTGTATGGATTTAAGTGATTCAGCTGTGGGATAGTACCCAAAAAAGCCAAATACAATTTATACAAACTGTTCAAAACAAAGTAATTAGAATTATACATGGTACATTTCAATATGTTATTAGCGAAAATCTGTATAAAGACCTTAAAGCCAAATTCGTCAGATAAAAAATGATATGCTATGCTGATACAAACATTTGTTAATCCTGAAATGTTGCACTTTGTTGAAAAAGTTCCGAACCAAGTAAGACGATTTAAAAGAAGCAAGACTTATGATTTTTTAACAAAGTGCACACAGTAATTTACATTAAAATAACTCTAAAAGAATGAATGTCGGACTAACTCGGGATACTAGCCAGTGGTTTATAACACACAACCGTGAGGATTCTTGTTGTTCGTACATGAATGAAGAGCAACTTGCTACGTTAGGTCAACAACAGGAAGGTACTCTAGTAGTGGGTTTGTATACCATACTATCTGAAGACTTAGGGCATGATAAATAAATAAATTTTAATACATATTTTTAATAAATAAATAGAGATGAAGTGATGTTGCCCTTTCTGGATTATCAATACATTGCAATCGATAATAGATAATTGTAATGAGGTGTATTAAGAAAATTAAAAATAGTCTACAAAAAAAAATCTGGTAGATCTTCGGCCGTCTGAACCAAGACTCGTCTTGGTCTTGCGCAAAAACTGTCAGTGTCCTTGATTGGTTTGTGAATCATTGTAATGTATGAATATTTCCACTGAAGGGAAATTTAGTCGCTCTGATTAATGCATTATATATTGATGTTACACTACAGTATTGTTGCCCAAATGCGAAAACGAGACGAGTCTTGGTCTTGCAAACTCAGTCTTGGTCATGGTCTTGGTCTTGCGCAAGAGTCTCGCAACAGCCTCGCAGTTACCTATTAGCTTATCACTATAGAGATATTACTGTAAGTTTTTAGATAGGAGAAACATAACTAAGCCCGAATGAAATATTAGAAGAGTTAAATGTAAAAGTATATTGGTAATGCCAATGCTTTACATATAGTAACTAAGAATTTCAAGGTAATCCTTAATCAAGGTAATGTTACTAAGTAACATTATCAACTATTTTTCCCTAAACATCGAAACATTTATTTTTGTTTACCAATATTGGTCTTGATCTTGTATCAGTTAGACGGTCTTAGTCTTGGTCAAAATGGAAAGTACAAGACCAAGAACGATTTTGGGCAACACTAGTTGCCACATATCCTGTTATTAACATGACTCACTGAGTATTTTCTAAGCTATATTACCACTCATATACTAATAACTCTCCGTTGTATTATAATTTATTTTGCACAATCATAGTTACCCTGTCAAATAACTTGTCTTTCATCACCGGCTTAACCAACTTGTTCACCATAAATTCAACTAAAGGAGGAGCATTGAAAACGCAGCATCCCTTAAACTTAATTGGATACCCATCCTGGAAAAGAATAAAATAATATAAATAATAACATTTATTACCAAGAGTTCCTAGCAAGATCATTAACATATTTATTTTACTAAATTGGTATTTTTTTTTAACCCGTCTAAACAGATATCCAATAACAAGTTATTTTTATCTATGTACAAATGTAAAGAGTATTAAAATCAGAAGTCATTATAAACCTGCACTAATATTAATAAATATTATACAGTAAATTATATTAGTTAGTTACTATTAATTGGCTATTAGTGATAGCTCAGAAGAATCAAACACGAAATTAAATTAAAATAATCAAAATATAGCAACATATATATATATATATATATATATATATATATATATATATATATATATATATATATATATATATATATATATATATGATCGGTAATAAGTTATTACATATTTTAATATATTTATAATACTTTAAAGTTGTTCTTAAACTATTGTGTTGGCAGGTAGAAATAAGTTATTCCATTGATCACAAATATTTTGACTGAATACAGATAGTTTGAAATTTAGGATATAATTCATTGTGTGAAAAAGCCTGTGTTATATTTGTCTCGATTTACTTTCTTTAGGAGAAAATGTTTAAAATTAATAACCTTCTATTGTTATTTATTGGATGGATATTTTATGAAATTTCTAATGAATTCTGAAATTCTGAATGAATTTGATATGAAATTTCTTGGCCCTTCGTATGTTATTAGATTTATAATAATTTCTATTCAAAGTAGAGAGGAAAGTAAAGGTTGTGTGTTGCGCGCACCAGATTTTTTTTTTCTCATCACTCGCCATCATCTCAGTTTGTCTTGGGCTATTTTTTCAGTTGTCTGCAATCAGCTTTATTGCATCTTTGTTGATTCTATCTATCCCAAGTGGTCTTTCGGCTTTTATTGAGGCATTCATTGTTATGTAGAGGCTTCCAGATGTATTCCTCCGAACTACATGTCTCGCCCATCTTAACATCAGTGCCTTCATTTCATGAGATATTGATTGACCATTTTCTGCAAGTAGGTCTTTCTTTTCCATCTGTTAGTATTCTGATGCTAGATCATGCCTGTTATTATTCGGAGGATGTTTTTTTTTTCAAATTTTTCAATACTTTTTTTTTTGGACGCTGGTTAGTGTCCAAGTCTCACATCCAAACATTAGAAATGGCTTTACTTTAGGATTATTAAAACTTGTAATGATTATGAGGTGAGTGTGGATATTGGTTTATTAGTAAATCGGTAAGTCAATGTTTAGTCAAAATTAAGGCCGATTTCATGGAGAGAGGAGAGACGAAACTTTCTGACTACAGCTCCCAAAATGTAAAAAAATTGTTTTCATTAGTCCACATCGCTCTTCGAAATATTGTCTTTTTAAATAAATAAATTGTTTTTACATTATTTATTGACCACGTCCACTGCACTTTATGTATTTGTATGCATGTTATGAATTAGGTTAGGAAAAGAGACGAGAAAATCTAGGGAACCAGAAAAATGTATAGAGTGAGAGAAGGAACAGAAAGGGATATATAATGCTAATAAATGAATGAAAGAAATAGTAAAAATAAAATAAATAAAAATAAATAAAAATATTGGAAAAAAATTATGATAAAAAAAAATATACACAGATAAAAAAAAAAAAAAAATTGTATATTATGCTCATACATGTTGTTAATACTATATAATTGTATATTAGTTTTGGAAAATTGTCTGTAGCGATTAATAAGTATGCTGTGTTTAAAGCAGCCCATTGTAATTGGACAACACCCTTTTATGATAATAAAGTGATTCTCTCTCCAATACACGTAGCTTAGTTAATGCAAAAGGTCGTGTATAAAAACTGAGTTTTTTTACAGAAGAGCATGAAAATAGATTTTTTTTTTTAGTGATTTATTGGCATGATTTCATATTTTATTTCCATCTACTATTTTCTTATTTTGTAGACTACTTATAGAATAAACATTTAAAATTGTAGATAAACATATGCGCCTTTCTGCACTATCAGTAGCGATGCTAAATGTAAGAGAGTATCAAGAAAAAATACAAAACGTTATCATTAAAATCATTATTGTTCCTGCAATTATCTTTTTTTTTTTTTTTTTACCTTCTTAGACCACTTAAACAGCATTTCATGTATTTTTTTTTCACAGTAATAACAAAATATAATAATACAAATTGAATAAATAAGCCTCTCAAAATTAAATCCGGAAACCGCTACTGGTCCAAATATATTAATTCCAATTCGTGATCAGTAAAACAAACAATTAGATTGAATCGAGTGATAAACATGTTCGATAAAACGCCTCACTGGCAAATTAACAACCATCAATCATCTGCCGTGATGTTAAGTAAGGACATTAATTATTAGAACTGCGTCAGTAATATATATATATATATATATATATATATATATATATATATATATATATATATATATATATATATATATATATATAAAATAACAAAAAAATAACAATAACAAAAATTATAACAAAAGAAGAGAAAAAGAAGGATTTGTAAACGAAAGATATGAAAATCCTGCTGTAATGTAATTTTTATTTATTTACTTTTATAAATAATTAGTTATTTACTTTGGTTATGATAAAAACAGGAATACGCTTGTCTATTAGTCATCATGTTGACCGATAGACAAGGAATTATGATCAATATCAATGATCAATGATCAACAGTCGAAGGATTATTCTCTTTGGGTACGAGAAGTAATGTCTATGTTATATCCAATCAACCCTTTGGTAAGTTAAAAATTAAATTTGATTATTTACGAAGCTCACCTGAAAACAACCCAAAGAAGAGGCTACGACGGTAGGACTGAACATTGTTAAGGCTGAAGGAGGAAATCCAGTACAGTCGAAGAAGGCATAACATCCATTCAAATCTGCAAACTTTTTCATCGCGACCTCCAGCAACATGAGCATCCGCGCCCCCTCGTGGGGGTGGTCAAACGCTTTGCTAAAGCAATCGTTCAGTGTTACAAAATACACTAAGTAGCCTTCAGGAGTGGTGTTCGTCAACAAGAACTGTTTCCTGTAAAATGAACAAATAATTAATGAGAGAAAAAACAAAAAAATATAAGGTAAACATTCTATATAAAAAAAAACGAAACTATATACAAAACAATTATTACTATGACAAGGCACTTAAAGCTATTTGCACTAGTATACACTTTTAAGAAAATAATAAAGAATTAAAAAATAAAAATGTATCAATGAATCAATCAATGAATTTGTATGTATCAAATTCTCTATTAAAATCAGCTCGAATGGTTAGCAACTATCTGACTGTTCTTGGGATAGGAATTGGAATAGGAGGGTTTTGAATTTGGATATGGATGGGGAATGTCGAATTTTGATAGGGAGGGAATTCCAGAAATTGACAGAGCGAACAACAAAGGAATTTTGGAATGAGGCAGATCTGTGAGAAGGCATGTAAAGATTAGAAGGTCGAGATCTTGTGGACAGGGAATGGACTGAGGATTTGAACTGGAGAAGATTGTAGGCGTAAGAAGGACGATGACTGTTGATGATTTGGTAGAGGAACGTACCTAGGAAATATTGTCTTCGGAAGGAGGGGAAAAGCCACTTTAACTCAGCATAGTGGTGAGAAACATGGGAGTATCTTGGGGCCCCGATCACAAATCTTACACAGCTGTTCATTAGTCTTTTCAGTCTATCACGGAGCTCCACAGAGAGGCCATCATACACCACACAGCTATAGTCAAAGTGGGGGAAAATGAGAGAGGAAACTAGGAGTCTACGCGTATGTTGAGGTAGGAGATGGCGGAAGCGATGGAATAGTTTGAGGGTGGAAATTGTCCGTCGAGAGATATGAGAAATATGGTGATTCCAAAGGAGGTTTTGATCAATGAAAAATCCTAAGTTTTTAACAGAGGAGTAGAAGGAGATTGGCTGGTCATTAAGGTGAAGGATGGGAAAGTCTGGATGGGATCTAAGAAGGGGCTTGGAAGCAATGACAATGGCCTGAGTTTTGGCGGCATTTAACCTTAATCCATTTACATTTGCCCAGGCACTGATTCGATCTAGGTCTTCTTGGATCTTGGCAAATGCCCCCAGTAACTCAGGAGGGGAAAATGATAGGTAGATCTGTGAATCGTCTGCATAAAGGTGATGGGAACAATGGAGAATTGATTTAGGTAGGTCGTTAATGTAGGAGCTGAAAAGGAGAGGAGATATGCTTGAACCCTGGGCAACTCCAGAGGATAAAGAAAGGAAGGCAGATAGTGGTTGGTTGGGTATGGAGACTGCTTGGGTACGTTGTGAGAGGAAAGATTGAAACCAAGAGATGGAACTATTGGAGAAGGATAATAATTTCAGTTTGTTGAAAAGGATGGAATGGTTAATGGAATCGAAGGCTTTGGAGAAGTCGAGAAGGATAAGGATGGTTAACTTTTTATCATCTATTGCAGTTTGAATGTCGTTGGTGATTTTAATTAAGGCGGATTGTGTGGAGTAGCTGGGACGGAAACCAGATTGGAGAGGATCAAGTTGGTTGGACTTTTCAAGGAAGTTGGAGACTTGGGATTGCACCAATAATATATATATATATATATATATATATATATATATATTATTATTATTATTATTATTTCTTAATAATATTTACAACTGTATAAAAAAAAAATATGTCTAGTAAATTTAACATTTTTATTATATAATTTATTTCTCCACAGCTTTTATATTTTGACCTTTATATACCCTCAGAGGCGTCTGAAAAGAAGATGGCCTCGAGATCTCTTATTGTAAATACATTTTGTTTTTAGAGTGCTACCAGTTGGTAATTTCTCAACAAGTGATTTCATGTTATTATTTTCTGTTATCAAATTTGCTAAATGTATTTTATTTATTAATACAGTTGTAAATATCATGAATAAAAAATAAAAAAAAGACGTTTATATTTTAATTTTCACACTTAAGTGTATGCCTCACAGGTCAGTATTATAAAAATCAATGTTACCTTTTGGTAATTATTTATTGGAAGTTTCGGGGAATCTATACTCTCCTCTTCAGCATTTTTTTTTTTTTTTTTTTTGGAAGTATAAGAGGAGGACACTGATTCCCCGACATTTAATATTGCATAAAGGTCCCAGATATCTCGACTGTTAAGGATAGTCTGTTTAGACTTTTGATATTCGCCAATCTCATTATTTGGTGAAATTCCTGTATGTTTATCCAATCTTTATTCATTCCTTTCATGTGCTCAAAGAATTTCAATTCCGTTTTCCTCATTATGTAAATGTTATCCTGCCTGTCAAGCATATGCTCCTCTTGATATATGTTGGAAAGCCTACCTCATACAGGCATATATTCCTCTATCTGTACATAATTTTGCATGCTTATTAGGCCTATATTCTTTCTAATGACGAAAAATGAAATTGAAATTATGTGGCCACATGAAAGGAATGAATAAAGATTGGATAAACATATAGAAATTTAACAAAGTAATGAGATTAACGAACATCAAAGCATATCCTCAACAGGCAAATGAAGAAATAGCAATATTTAGAATAAAAAAAGAGGGATACCAAGATAGGGATACATTCAGAGGAACAGCGAATAACATGAAGGTCCCTGTAGTAGAAAATGGCAGAAAGGGAGGAAGGAAAGGGTTAGAATATAAAAAGGAAATGAGTGAAAAATGAAGAAAGCTTGACCTAAAAGGAAAGCCAAGAAATAATGACATACGCCTGGTCCTCAGCTTTCCTAAAATAAGGCCATAGATTTCTATTGGTTCTAGATATAATACATTCGTTTTTTAAATTTTATAATAAGTATGTACACAATATTGAAATAGGTTATTTAACATTTGATAAAATTTTCCAGAGATGTGATGTTAAATGCATTATTTAAACCGGATGGTGGCAAACATGTTAATCAGATAAAATGAAACCATACTATTTAAAATACTGTTGCTCAGTAATAGTTTTCTTATTGTACTGTTGAATAATAAAATAACAAACGAACTAATGATTGCATGTAATGCCATAATCATATCTTCATTATCATAAGAAAATAGAAATTTACTAGATGGTTGTTTTGATAAATGATGTATTTATTCTTATACTACCACCAATTTTAGGATAAATGAAGCGGGGGCAAGTAAAGTGATAAAATTTGCGGGAAAAAAAACCGTGCAGCAACTCAAACATAATTTTACTTGATATATAAATTACTTTGAGGGAAATGAACTGTTGATACATAACCTCTTTTCTTGCATTTGAACAAAAACTTTTTTTGTCTTAGATTAAAATACACTACTGATCTCGACATACATCTAATTAGCGTTTTTATCTAGGTCTCTTTTTATGAATTGAGATATTGAGAATTTGCCTAAGCAGTACTTATTTTGAAAACTATCCACTGGCTGAAATATACCTACTTGCTTTCTGGTATGATTAAAGGGTATTGAATCAATTATCTCTAAACATTACCTAATTTCAAATATCCATCCATCGTAAATACATATTTTTTACAATACAGATCGCCATTAAATACTTACACTGCTCTAGATTTCTCTCTGAATTGTGCGTTCACGTCTCTGGTTACCTCATCGTAAAGTTTCACCGCCCTATTACGATTTGAGTAATAGGCATCCAGCTTACGTTTGGCTGCTTCTAGTGTCTTTGTGCCACAGACAAATGCCAACATGAGAAAATGTTCTAAAACAGAAATGATTTTAAATGATGTATATAATATACATGCTGTATGAAATATAATACAAATTGTTTTGTAAACAATGTATATTTCGAAATCAGAGAATGGATCATTATGCAAAGTGGTATAGCTGGAGGAAGACAGGAGGATCAGCGGACTGAGATCTCGGTTACATGTCAGGTTCTGAAGGTCAGTAGTCAGATTAAAGATCCACTAACTTTGAGATTGCTTTTATAGAGCGAATATCACGTTTGTAGATAAGGTTACATACTTCTCGATCCTAATGAGATCACGATACAATTTAAGACAGAATGACCTTGACAACGGCAAAAAAAAAATGCCGTCACTTTGCTCATTATTTGGATCTTTTAGTACTACGCCTATATTACTTGCGTTAACGTGCGTTTCCGTATAAAAACGTGCCTTTTATAAAAACCCTCAAGTGATTTCACTGTAAGGTGAATTGTTTTTTTTTTCAGTTCAAGGTGAAAAATCTCGTCTAGTCCAGTGCGCAATAAGTGGGTTCTCCCAGACTACTGGATTTCCCAGTTTTTCATCTGTGCAAGGAGGATTGCGAGCTAAACTGTACGGTCTGGGCATTGATATAGATGCTCTATAACCAACCTGTGGTGTTTCGGAAGCTGTAGAGAACTCGGTCATGTTGTCTGCACCGCATTTGAAGCGTTAAGAGCGACTATGACAAGATCCGCGGGAATCTATGTCCACACTGAAAATGAGCTTCCTCAGTTAATCAGTGAGGACAATTTTCCGTGTTTTAAGGAATTCATAAATGGGTGTAAGAGTGTGGTGGGGCTCGCTCACTTCCGTATTGGTTCCCGCAGAAGAAGAGGACAAGCTCCGAGAAGACCTCCAGATTTTTGGAGTAATCCGAGGACGATAAAAAAGACGGAAAAGGAGAACTGCTATGTGTGTGCACATCCTTGTTCTTGTTATACTAGCAATGTTGTGATATTAAGCATTCATGCCCGTAACATGAATAACCCGTATTGCCATATTGGCATGGGAAGGTGGAATATAATTTGAGATATTTATTAACAAATTACTCATTGAACTCCATTAGGCCTCGTAGATTCCATTGCTTTCCTTACCATTTAATTCTCAACGATTCAGCAATGTCCTCGGGATAGTCCAGCTACGAAAATTCTCCTTAGTATCTGTCTCTCGAATTTATCACTCAGTGGACCTAATTGTTTCTAATATATTTTTTTAGGTCATCCCCTTCCTCGCCTTTAAGGCTTTACGGGGTTTTCCCAGGCCAGAGGGTGTGGGCGTGGATTCAAAGAGTCCCCCGGCACCGGGACGCGAACTCGTGACTATTTTAAATCCATTATTTCATAGATCAAGTTGCCGGGCAACGGCGGTGCTGTGCACACACGTTAGCCCATTCGGCCACCCTGCCCACTGTTTCTAATGTTATTTGTGCGAAATATATACAACAGTAGAACAGTTGATGACTTACCAACATCGTGAGGGAGATGGGGCTGCTTGTCGAGCCAGTCCCTCAGCCGTTGCACGTCCTCTTCCACCGCCTCCTTGTTTCTCTTGTTAGAAATCTCTCCAACCATAGCTCAAGTAGATATCCTTTCTTGTTTCCTACTAATTTAACATAATTTACTATAAAAATACAAGGATTTGTTAACTAAGAGTGAATAATTCATGAGTGAAAATAAAAATTATAATTTTTTTTATAAATATTAAATTGTAACAACTATAATAAAAATACATAACACACATGCATCCATAAAATTAAAAACACAAAAGCGGGAAAAAAAGATAAAAATTGCATTTAATATTCCATCTACAAGAAATAGCATGAAAAAAATTATGAATATGGATACTGCCAAATATACAATATTACAAACTCTATTCATCCCCATTTATTATAATTTAAAAAAATAGGATTCAGATGAAATATGGAGAAAATCAATAGTTTTCATATTTTTAAGTACAATTATGGTAGGTATCGAATTTCTTAAGTTTGAATTTTATTTTCCTATAGATGTGTATGATTATTGTGATGTAGAATTGTATTGTCTGTGTTTAATCTTAACCTGATAAATAATCTAAGCTATGGTATAAAGAATTATACACTTCAAATTAGCTCAAGAAGCCTAGTTATAAAATTATTAAATATACTATTTAAGTTACTGAAAATCGATTCAGAATATTTAAAATTTAATTTTTCGAATATATCCTACAAAATTTTCCGTCATAACAAAGCCAACATCAGACCGTCTTATTGAATTTTGACTATCTTGATGTACATTAATCTCTCGTTTTAGCATATTTCATTGTTTGCTTCCTCACTACCGAAGGTAGAGAAGCACTTTTTTTTTAAGTCGGATTATAATGGAAATATCTTGTTAAATAAAATAACAATGTCATTCTTGTTTTATCTTACATTATTTTCTGAGAGGTGAAAATTCATATTTAAAGTAAAAACTTGATACAAAACTTCCCTACCTTCGGTAGTAAGGAAGGAAAATCAAAGAAAATAAATAAAAAAATACTAGTTGTAATTATCGCCTTTAATAACATATAATTATTGAAATATTTTTATAATGACTATTGCATGACTAGATTTATTTTTTTAATTTTGCATTCTTAATTTCGTTCAAATACATCCTGCCAATAGGCAATTCTAACAACACGCCATCATTCGGAAGAGTTACGAATTACTGAAAACAAGAACCTATTATTTCGTTGGAAAGACAGTACGCATGTTGTTACAAGCCAATGTAATGCCATCTTTTCAATCGAATTTATTATCTATTCAAACTGTTACCAAGGCAAATATGTTTTCCATGAAATATTATCCTCTTAGAGAGACTCACAGGCGGATTTACGAGAGGGGATTTAGGGCTGAAGCCCTCTCCCCCAAAATAGTAAAATATAAATATAAAATATAATAGTAAAATAAACTTTGAAGAAAGTAGTTATCCAGATAATTATGGTACCTATAGTTGAGTGTTTGTAGAGTATCTAAATAACAGTTCCAAGCCTTCCCATTTAACAAATATATCGTCGGTCAATTTGCAAAAAAGTCATTTAGTATCATTTTAATGTGTTTGATATAATCCAATTTGAAGTTTCTGATTCATTAAAAATAGTAATTTTATTACATATATTTTGTTATTTGCAATTTTAAATACGTATTCTATTTCCGACAATGAATTAAAATACTTACCATGTAAATAAAATAAGGAAAATAATTTAAAAAATCTAGTGTGTCCAATCACACGACTTTCCTTCCTTTTTCAAAAAAAGATTTTATATCTTTTCCATGTCCATCAAGAAAAAAAAATAATTGAATTAGATTTATCTTCCTGAAATTTGATCAAAGAAAAGATTAGAGTACGATTTATTTATAAACTAAAGCAATGTAAACCGGCTTAAGGTACATCAGTGTAAACATTTTAATAACCTCTAATATTGCTGATAAAAAACTTTTTGATATAGCTTAGTATTGTAAAACAATAATTTCTGTTAAAAGTAGAGGTAATAGGATATGTTTTATAGGAAAAAATATTTAAAACTGTCTCTTACACTATTATTGTTTGTGTAATTACATTTAATAGGATTTCAAGAACCACTAAAACACTATGGGTAGTTAGTTTCTTTCTTTTTTTTTCAAATTAATTATCATTATATATAAAAACTCCTTCGGGCTGAAGCCTCCCCTCAAAAAAAAATCCTGGATCCGCTACTTGATATCACATTGTGCTTTATTTTTCATATTGTAATGATGGATTAAATCTTATAAACTTAATGTTATGCTCTGTCTACCTAATTCCTTTTTTTTAATTTGTATTCGCCTCTACCCTAGAGGGTCATTGGCGGTTTTTCTTAATTTTTATATTTTTCTATAGTGATTTGTTTCCAATAAATATTGGAAGAGAATGACGACATTTTCCTCATTGTCTCCCAAAATATCTTTCAATGTTGTCGATAACTTTAATTTTTGTCTCTCTTTTTTATATTGGGGGCACTCTAATAGTAAATGCTTAACTGTTTGAGGTGTATTGTCACACTTTTCGCAGGTTGGTGCTTCGAGACCTCTAAGTAGGTATCCGTGTGTGAAAAGACAGTGTCCGATTCGCATCCGGCACAATACTATTTCTTCTCTTCTCGACCTTCTGAAGCTTGTGGTCCATGTGTTGCACTCGGTCTTTATTTCGGCTCGTTTGGCTCCTTGTATTTTGCATTGACCTTCCCAATTTTTTTATAGCTTTTTTCTTGCTTCATGGATCCAATCTTCTACGGTGATGTGATTTATTGTTGTTATGCCTGGTAGCTCTCCCTTTCTCGCCAAATGAGCAGCTTGGTCTGCTTTTTCATTACCCATTATGCCACTATGGGATGGAACCCAGACAAAGACCACACTTACTGCTTTTTTTCTCATCTCCTACCATACGTTTATGATTTCTCTAATGAGAGAGTTGTCAGGCCATGGGTTACCAATGGCCGCCACAATGCTTTTGGAGTCGGTTGCTATGATCCATTTTTAATTCTTAAATATATCCATAAATCCATTCTTAAATATCCATAAAATCTTTATCTCTCTCTTTAATTAATATTTCAAAGCATTAAACTAATATTTTAAATAATCTTCTAATATGAATAACATATTTTTTTCTTATCCCCGTGGGGTATGGTGTTGAGAACACAGGGTAGGAAGAAGATATGGCATACCATAGACATATCTAGGTCTAGGTACGGGGTTCGCTAGTGTCCTGCAAATGTCAATTATTTTTCTCAGTCAAGTAAGAGATTTCTAACGGAATTCTGCTATCACATGGGTTTCTGAGTACATTTCAGTCGTGCATAACTATATATATTTATTCTCTTCAAATCTTAAATCTTAATCCGCACCTTTCATAAATTTGACAATAAGCAGATGAGTTCTTGTAGTGATTTTGAAAAAATTGCATTTCAGTCATCAGGATAGCAGTATGATAATTTTATTTTCAAAACATGAATCATTAATTTATCCATCCATTTATTCAAATTTTAGATTCTGTAATTTTCTAGTTTTTTCTCATTAATCAAACAGGTCAGCAAATTCCCCAATACTTATCCTTACCGTGATTTTCCATTTCTAAGTGAAACTACTGTCTGAACACACCTGTAAGTCTCTATTTTTATTATTCTCATTTTATTACTTATTTTTTGGTTTTCTTTTTTCTTTTCTTCCTCGACATTCCTTTATGTCTATTATTTCATTTTTCCTTTTCTTCCAATCTCTTCTGTAGATATGTAGAAGTATATTCCCATTTGCATATATTATATCTTACACTACAACAATTGTTACCATCTATTTACTTCAGTTTAGGATACTGTTACTTAGCATACTCTGTTTATATTTTAATGTACTTACTGTTTATAATTTTAATAAGCTTATTCACATTGTTTATAATTTTTTGTCTAAATATTATCTAACTTCCACAATTCTCTATATCTTTTTATATCTTGTCCGATCTAGCCCTGAAGAAGACCTGAAAAGTCGAGTCGAAACGTTGGCTTTTAATAAAATAGTTTTGCCGCTATTAAGAGTATTTATGATCGCCACCTCGGACCATCTCCTTCCTCAATAATTTATTATTGTATTTTTCGTTGTATAAATTATTATAATTTATTTGTATTATTAGCCACATAATAAAACTTTGAAGGAAGTAGTTATCCAGATAATTATGGTTCTCTAGTTGAGTGTTTGTAGAGTATCTAAATACCAATTCCAAGCCTTCACATTTAACAAATATATCGTCGGTCAATTTGCAAAAACTCATTTAGGAATATTATAATGAGTTTGAGATAATTGAATTCGAAGTTTCTGATTCATTAAAAATAGTAATTTTATTACATATATTTTGTTATTTTCAATTTTAAATACGTATTCTATTTCCGACAATGAATTAAAATACTTACCATGTAAATAAAATAAGGAAAATAATTTTAAAAATCTGGTGTGTCCAATCACACGACTTTCCTCCTATTTCAGAAAAGTTTTTATATCTTTTCCATGTGCATCAAGAAACAAAAAATAATTGAATTAGATTTATCTTCCTGAAACTTGATCAAAGAAAAGACTTGAGTACGATTTATTTGATAAACTAAAGCAATGTAAACCGGCTTAAGGTACATCATTGTAAAAATTTCAATACCCTCTAATATTGCAGATCAAAAACTTTTTGCCATAGCCTAATTTTGTCACAAAATTATTTCTGTTAAAAGTAGAGGTAATAGTGAAGCTTGTGTGATGCGGGCAACAGATTTTCTTACTTTTACTAAGTTATATTTTTTCTCTCATTCAACCCTTTCTGACACCAGGATATGTACCCATAATCATACATTGGAAATTGAATAGGAGTAACTTCGTTATTAGTTGTCCGAAATGAATCTTTTTTATATAGTTTTGTAGAGAATTTCACCACCTTTCGAAAATGTGTTTTCGGACTCAGAGGGCTGTGGAACGTATAGATCCGTCGAAAACCGCATATCGGAAATTTCACCCGATCACAATACTTTCCTTAACTAATATAGGTAGGAAAGTAATAAATTAAAACATGTGAAGTAATTAGAATACGCTGTATCATCGCTAGTACTGGTTCGATTCCGATGATTTTTTTTTGTTTTGTTGTTAATTTAATTACCTTTTGAAAGTTTTCTAATAAATTTTACCATAGAAAATATACGTAGCGAGTTAGGCCCCAAATTTTTTTTCTTTTCTTCATAACTTGTTTCCTGATTTTTTTTCGGGAATTTACTCCAAGTACGAAAATTGATAGGACAATTATTAAAACATTAAAGGAAAGTTTCATTAAAATTGTTATACCCGTTTTCGTGCTACAGTCTATAGAAAGATATGTTTTTCATTTTTTGTGCGTAAGCTATTGCTCATGGAGCACAGAATTTCTGTCACTGGAATCAAAATCAGTAGTCAAATTCCTACAAAATAAAAAAAGAAGCAGCAAAATCGGTTCAGTGGTTCCTGAGAAAATCCTGGCGTATGTATAAGCTCTGAAACGTATAGATCCGTCGAAAACCGCTTATCGGAAATTTGACCCGATCTCAATACTTTCCTTACCTAGCATAGGGAAATTGAAATATACGAATATTTAAATATTTAAATTTGTGTAGTGGTCGGGTTTCTATCTCTACACATTAAAGCTCTAAGCGAATATATTTCGTCCCATGTATCGGTGCATGTAAACATCCGAAAGAGCCTTCAGGTGTGATAGGAACTTGACTACTACACCATGTTTAAATATTCTTGGCTTTAAATTGTCCTTTCAATCTGCCAAGATATTTCATTAGATAAGGAAGTCCATTCCCTAGGGGTCGATACAATTTTTAAATTTCTGTAATCACTTACTTTTTTAAATTAAAATATTTTTTTAGTTTTTAAAATATTAATAATTCATTTTCATAACATATGCTCACATGATATCATTTCAAATCAATTAATAATCGGGATACTTAAACTATAATAAACTATTTTATCAATGTATTGTCCTCAAATTCTTTCAAAACATTTAAGAGATCTTACTAGTGAGTAATTACTGCCGTTAAGTTAAAGATCGATCATGTCATCTGCTCAAAAAATCTTAACGTGCCTTTTAGCGAATCGATTATACGAAATTTACTTAGTAATTTGACAGAATTTAGAGCTCAAATTATTTCAAAACACTCAAGAAATCACACAGAATATTTTGAGCCATCAAACATAAAAATCTATCTAGCCTTTCGTTCAAAACAGCATTACATACCATTTATCGGGTATCCCGAATACATTACCGTCGTGTGGTTTTGCTTCATAAACACTCACAGGACCTCCTCGGACTTAAAACTCTATGAAGCCTGTCGCTCAAAACAGCATTACAAAGCTTTTTGCAAATTCATTAAACACATCTTATTTAACATACGAGTCTTTAGTTTTAGTTAATTTTTTTTAATCACTAAGAGGATTCCCCTGAATAATTTGAACCACCAAACTTAAAAATTGACTCAGCCACTCTCTCTTAGAAGCGTTACATAGCTTTTAGAGAACGACTCAATCATCGTGCCATTTTACTTTCTAACCACTCACAGAATCTCGCGGAATTATATAATATACTGTTACATAGCCAACGGTTGGATAGGAAAGGTGAGGGTCCAACATCACGCTCAACCGCCAGGTTTTCTCTCTTAATTAATAATTTACTTACGAGTACCCATTCTGACCCACGGCTGATGAAAAATTACTAGTCATCAGCCAGATTCGAACTTGGGAACTTGAGTTCTGGAAGTCAGTGCTCATCCATTGAGCTCCCCCGCTCCAATAATATGTCAAACTTAAAAATCGATCTAGCCGTTCGCTCAAAATAGCTTTATCAAGCTTTTTTCCAAATTGATTAAACATACCTTATATAATTACGGGTCAGCTTTTTTAGCTCAAATTGTTTCAAAACATTCACGGGATCTTCGCTTCGCTTGGTCGGGTAATAAAAGACTCAGTGTCATTGTTGGACCTTGAATTGGTAGAGTGCGTAAATGTTCTAGCTTCTGTAATGAAACCAGATTAATAAGTTTTAATTAGTAATTTTTTTTTAAGTTATAAAAGTTAGCTCTAAAGTCACTCCACTATATATATATATTTGTTTTTATTATATATTTATTGAATAATAAAACAGTCTGCCACACTCAATGGCAATAAGTATAAGAGCTAAAATTATCCACTCATACAATATATACATACAAGAAAAATAATTGAAAGTAATTACAGAAAGAAAAAAGAACAAAAGATACTCCACTATAGAAAAAAAATCCAAATTATTCTGATATTTTCTTTATATAATATATATATATATATATATATATATATATATATATATATATATATATATATATATATATATGTGTGTGTGTATATATCTAGTATATTTGCTATTTTTATTAATATTTACCAATTTTTATCTTATTCAAACTATCATTGAGCTTATTCATCTAATTTTATTCTTCAATGTTTATTTTATATAAATGTTCTTTAAAATAATTCTCACATAAATTTATGTGGTACTCAAGTATTTCCTATAATAATTCAATAATCCCTTCCGCCCAAATACAACAAATGATACGTAATATGTAACAACTCGTTTTATGTCTGTTTTACTATATTATCAACAAAGTAGATAAAACTTTGCTCAGATTCGTCTTTGATTTATGAAAATTGCATCCCTCTTTTTCCCCTCCGACCTTGGAATTTCTCTGAAAAGGCAGATTCTTCATCAAAGTGAATTATAGGTATAGACTTAATGTACAAAGTGATTTATTCATTAGTCACACTTAGTTCAGTCACTACAATGTATAATTTTTAAGATTATTTTCCTTCTTCCGTTTTCATCTGAGTTTATATTAATAATTGATTTTAATGTGATCTCTAGAATATTTCAAGGTATGACAACTTCTGACTTACACATTATTATTACTTTATTTCTCATGATATCATTAAATCATTCATTTTAAATTCACATATTTATTTTTATACCTCTTAAGGTTTTATTAAGTCTACTTTGTCTATATGTTCTCATATAAATTCGCTAAATAAAATAAAATATAGTAAATAAACATTGGCTCACCGGTTACCAGAGACTGCGTGAAGCGGTGCGTCTGCTACGGTGTAGATAACGTGACTGAGCCTTCAGACTATACAAGCGGCCTTAAAAAACCAGGTTTCTAATTAGCCTTCTTTTTTTCCTAGATCAATTAGAATTTTGTTATAATATTTCATAATTAAAACAGATTGTTGCTTTGTATTTCGGTAATTATAATATAATTTTTACAAATATTTGAGGAAAAAATTAATTATAAATGAAGATGCTTTGCATCTATGAAAATTAAAGTTATATAAAAATAATATGATAAAATTATAGTTATAATAATATAGCCCAGTGAGAACTCTCACATTAGATTTTTATTTCTCCTAATACATTTAACATATAATAAATAACAACGAAAAATATTATTTTATTTATTCAGTAACAGTTTAAGGTGCCAAGTACGACATCAAAGGTTAGAGGCACGAAAAATATTAATTGGTAAATAGAATATCACAATTTCAATAAACGAAATTTAAATCATTTTTATTTAATTAATAATTAATTAACTTTAAATCAATTTACTTAACAATTGATACTCTTGTACCATAGGAAAATATCCTTTCAGTTTAATAGTTAATGAATGAACTAATGTATAGTTGCGTAAGAGTTGTAATTAGTGCCCCGATATACTCACATGTCTCTCACCCTAGACTAAGTTAAAGTGGCTCTTTCCCTCCTTTCGAAGACAATATTTCCTAGGAATGTATCTTTATGAAATCATCAACAATCATCGTCCTTTTTACGCCTAATACTATCTCCAATTCAACTCCTGAGTCCATTCCCTTTCCACAAGATCTCGACCTTCTGACCTTTACATCCCTTCTCGCAATTCTGTCAATTTCTGGAATTCTCTGCCTATCGAAATTTGGTATTCCCCCTCCATATCTACATCCGAAACCCTTCTATTCCAATTTGTATCCCCAAAACAGCCAGATACTTCCTAAGCTTTTGATATTATATATATTTCTATTATATCATTCATCATCAAATTATAGTACTATTCTATAAACTTCACTAGGGGCATTAAAATATCATCCTACTCTTAATGCCATTGAATGCATCAATTGTTTGTTTTTTTTTATTTTTTTTTATTCTAATACAATTAAATCTGTACCCATAGTTACATAAAGATAATGATGTGTTTAAATATTATTCATTATTTAAATACCCTGACATTTTATATTGTCAGATTCGTCCTTCCTTTGTAAGCAGAAACACAGAAATTATTTTAAAGAAGAACTCAATGTATTTTTTATTATTTTTTTCTCAAAAGTATATAATTATAAATTTTCCTACAATACATAGCTCTAAGGGTCTTGTCATAGTTTTAAGTGTTTTGTATATAGTTTTATTTTCTGTATATATAGCTTGTTTAACTAATATTTTCTTTACTCTTTCCTTTTTTTTAGACCAGATGTAGTCTTTCAATTCTGTACTATTGTGTTATTCTAAAGGGACTTTGTCCCGGAATAAACTTATTCTTTATTTCTATTTCTATATCTAATAGTTAAGTAATATAGCCATCCCTGATCTTATTTTAGACCATAATTGAACTCGATCTTGAGACCTTCACCCCTCAAAAAAAAAAAGTCTCAAGAGTTTATAGTAGGTATACAAATTATGAGTGATAATTAGAATAATCAACATAATGATTGTAAAACGAACAATATAATTTTATATATAAAACGAAACAAACTATATACGTTTAGTATATATATATATAAGTTTTTTAAATATATTAGATAAGTAATTGAATATATTACCTATTTATATTTTATTTTAAAGTTTGAGGAGATGAGATGAATACTCATTCTTCGATGCTTCAAAATTGCCACGGGAAATTTAATAAAATCTTCACTTACAAATCGATGGATTCAAATAGATGAATTATAAAACAATAGAATATTTTGCTACATATAGTTACCATTGACTATGAACTAAAATTTGAACAGTGGAAATATAGTGGGTAGGTGAAATACTTGCTTACTTAATTCTAAGGCTTTGCTTAGCCTTCAAGTCGACTTTTCCTACTTTCTTAATTGATTTTAGCTTAAATATTTTATTCATTCGTGCAAATTAGATGTCATGGATTTGTACTTTATTTTCCTTCTTCGAAATATTAAGAGAGCGAAGCCATATTCTCGCCTCTTCTCTTTTTTTCTCAGCGGGGTGATCACCTACCTCGTTCTCTTCTCCCCACTACTGAATTCTGCGCCTGTGGTAACAGCCTTGGTTTTTATCTATCTTATTTGCTAAAGGTAAAGAACTCAGTTAATGCAGAGAGTATATAATCTATACCTGAAAACCGTTTTTATTTTTATTAATTAAAATTAAATTAAATAAGAAATATGTGGTCTCACCTTCGAGTGTGTCAAAAAATTCCCGTACCTGGGTAGAAGTGAATTCTAAAAAATAAGATTGCTGCTGAGGTGTACAAGAGAATCATGGATGGAAACCGGGCGTACTATGCCAACCTAAATATTTTCCAATCATCGCTTCTGTCACGAGAAACAAAGATTAGACTATGTAAGACTTTATTAAGACCTATTGTGACTTATGCAGCATGGACCCTTTGTGCAAGCACAATTATTATGCTGAATATTTTCGATAGAAAAATTTTTAGAAGAATTTATGGAGCTGTTTGTGAAGAGGGTGTATGGAGGTATCGGAAAAATGCGGAGCTATGTGAACTATATAATAGAGGCAACATAGTTCATTTCATTATAACTAGGCGCATGGAATGGTTAGGCCACATGGTTAGAATGGCCAATAGCAGGATGCCTTTAGGGCATTGTTCTCTACAATGTATGGCACAATAAGAAAGGGAAGACCAAGGAAAAGATAGCTGCAAGATATTGTTGAGAGCGACCTTAAAACTCTGGGTGTGAGAAACTGGAAGGGAAGAGGAAGCAATAGAGATGATTGGCATGCTATAATTCAGGAAGCCAAGGCCCACCCCGGGCTGTAGAGCTGCATAATAAAGTAAAGTAATTAAAAATATCAAACAGTTTCATTTTATATTATCCAAGGAACCCAAAGGACTTAAGAACCATTTTCTACCCTTTATCTTTTCAATATAGTTTTAGTTCGTCGAAGACTATCATTAATAGCGATATTTTAATTTTTGAAACCTAAACATGTTATAAATATCCCATGGTCCACCACCATATCAACTAACATGCTTCCAACCACAATTATAATTAATCTTAAGAACATTACATTTTAGGACTTTAAGATACAGAGCCCAGTATAGTCCTCTTATCTATTTTATGTTTGTGTTTTTTTTATCAAAAAATCGTAAATCTGATGACTTAGGAATCTTGTCATCATTTTCGAAATCTGTATATTTTCTTCATTCATTTAATGTTTTTAATGCAGCTGCTTGGGCTTTACGTACTTTTTTTATGACACTGATCGATAGGCTTTCATCTCTATCGGGCAGCTCGCTTCTTAAACAAATCATTTGTGACTTGGAACGCATAAATTTCACCACCTCACCCAGGCTTTGTAAAGTGGTTAAGTAGGAGTGAATGCTGGAAGTGTTCGAAATTTCGTATTCATAAGATCTAAACGCTATGACGAAATATATTTTTTAACCAGATTATTAATTGGCGTTGGATACCTTTTTTAATCGATAAATGAACAATAGGTCAATAGGTCAAAGTACTGCAGACAGCCACTACACATCCTGGTTGAGAGAACTGACGCTCATACAAATACACTATTTTTTCTTGTAGTACCATTTCTCGCTTTCCCGGGGGAGAGAGTAGCGAAGTAATACTAGGGTTAATGTCCTCCCTTCCCGGCACCGGGACGCAAACTCTTAATTATTTTATCATGTAAACTTTACTCTATTTGTTGCACGGCAATCCTTGTTTAGGCACACGCATTAGTCCGAATTCTACAAACACAGATACACTAATAAGAGTAAACACTGTGTAGACTAAACTCAATATATAAAGTTATTGACTTGATATTGTATGAATTGAGGAACGCGGCGGTCGAGTGAGTTAAGGCGCCTACACAATATTTTATCAAGAGTTCAAATCCCGTTCGTGGACTTTTTTGTACGCACACAAAAAAACAAAACAAATAAATAAATAATTAATAATAAATTGAAATAATTTACTCCCCCTAATCGACAACATTGACCACCGCGACGCGTGTTCGATTCCCGCAAGGAGACGGTAACGTTATAACCATAACATTCATATGGAGGTCAGCGAACCCTGTGTATTAAATCATAGATCCTGGTCCTCCAGGTTGGGGGTTGGATATAGGGCTGATATACCCTATACCATAAAAAACTGGTTTGATGAATTGAAGATTGAAGAAAAAGATTGCCAAACCATCTTGGAGGAAAGTCACTGATTGAAGAAGGTGTGAAATGTGATCGCGTCCGGTTAGCACATCAAGTGCTCTCTGAATATCTCGAAGAAGAGAGAATAAAAATATTACTAATTAAATTCATACGTTTCAAATCACAAATGAATTGTGTAAGAAATGAGCTGCCCGATCGGGATGAAAGCCTATCGATCAATATTATAAAAAAAATACGTAAAGCACAAGCAGCTGCATCAAAAACATTAAATGAATGATGAAAATTAACGTATTTCGAATGTAATCACTGGCTCCTATAATAGCCCAAAGCTGCTGAAGAAGACTCATGACTTAAATAGTCGAAGTCAACAGGCGTAGGATAAAAAATATATATTGTATGAATTCAATATTCTATTGTTACCCAGTCATCTTCCCTATGGAGCCGACCCAGAGGGAAAAGCAAGTCAGATGGCATCAAGGACTCAATCTTTTAAATATTTTATACATTCTACTTCAGCCATTTGTGGAAGATTCACGAGGGAAATATCAGTACGAATTCTGGCCGATTAGATCTGATTACTCCGTATTATCCTGGAGAAAATTGCGTCCATACGTATCACCTATTTAACAGTTACGCAAACCTTTATCAAGCTATTAGAGAACTAAACATTTTAGAGAAACTGATTTGACTGGCTAAATTAATCTAATTTAATCGTCTGATGTGAGCTTTGCAACTCTTCAACGTAGCATTGAAGAAAGCTATGCGAGATGCACATATCCAAACAACAGGCACGATGTTTAATTGAATGTTTCAAATCCATGGTTACATAGTTACATAGATCGGCTAGATAATGTCGGTAGTTCTCAGGCTGCAGTATCTGAGGACTTGCCAAAAACCGGTCAACTAGGAATGCGTCTAAATGAAATGAAAACAAAGTATACGACCTCCGAGCTTGGCACACTGATATATACTGTACAGTTTGGCTCCTATAAGTTTGAAAAAATGGATGGATTCGTCTACCTGGGATCCCTGATTACTGCGGGTAATGCCATCTCAAAGAAAATTTAGAGGAGACAAGTTATTGTTAACAGTTGTTGTTTTGGGGCTAGAAAGGCATTAATGTAGTAAATATCTGTCAAGGGAAAACAAAATTACGGCTATGTAGGACATTAATCAGACTAGTTCGGAGATACGGCGCGGTGTCATACGTGACATCACGGACGAATGAGTGAAGTTTGTGAACTTTGGAGAGAAAGATCCTGCGCATTTTTGGACCTAGAAGAGTCGGTCAAATATATTTCAGAAGAGGGTATGCAGAGATATGATGAACCTAACAACAGCATGCAGACTAGCAGAAATCATCGGAGCATGCCAGGAACTACTGATGGTATGTAGAGCCAATGGAAGAAGAATAAGAAGGTCATGTGCGAATAGAATTGGTTTAACCTCACTAGACAAACTGAATCTTAAAACCATTTATAGCCAGAGAATAGTGAGTTGGTTAAGCACTGATCTTCATGTATTCTTGAGAATGTTTAAATCCAATTCGTACCCTATAGAGTTGGTTTGTAATAAATTGTTAGCCAATCGAAAGCATTTGATCCCGAATAATAATTTATTATCACGTAGCATGTTTATCAGATTAATGTTGTCAAACGCCTTTAGCATATCGAAAAATTCTTTATTGACATTTAGCATTTTAACTTTCTTTATAATTTTTTCAAATTTCTTTAATATATCCTTATTAACTTTTGTCAATTTTAATGGATGATATAGAAGTGGTGTGGAAATATATTGAGGAAAAGAGTCGAAATGAGGTGGCTTTGTTAAATTTATTTATTGACTTTATATTATTTAGTATTTTAACCACTGGGAAAATTTACATTGTAGTTTGAGGTCCACTTATATCTTTCATAGTTCTTTAATACGAGAAAAATAATGGTTGATAGTAGGCTCTAGAGCTCGTCGAAGGATGAACTTAAATGTCCACACTTTTTCGGTTGCCAACTAATGTTTTCCAAATAAATTATTAATATAATCGCTTCAATTTGTATTATACATAGTAATTGGATTTTGGAAGGGGGAGGGGATTAAACTCGGACATAGAGGTGGGAATTCCTACGTCTTATCCACTTTTTATATAGCTATACAACATTTTTCGGTATTTATTATGATTTCATTCATTTATTTATATTCAATTTGCCACTACGTAGTAATGCACCAAGGAAATGTGTTGCCGTTTATACTGTCTTCTTTTATTCATCATCATTGTTTACATTGTCATCAGGAGATCTCTTGGCAACTGCCCTTTTAGTCCTGGTTGAGGCTCACCAGGTAACAAGGAAGAAGAAAGAGATAGGACGAGAGGGTTGGGTGATTGAGATTAGAAGAATGAAATTTTGTGTACTTATTATGTATGTAGGATTTTACTTTTGGTTTGTTCATTTCTGTGTTTATGGTGTGTTTTGTAAGAAACCAAGGAACATTGACGATTTTACGAAGTATTTAGGATTGTGTGGTTTAAATTTTGTTTACGTGTGTGTTTTGAGGAATCTCAAAGTTCTGCTCCGTATGTCCAACCATGTTTTAGTGTGGTGGTGTAGGTAATTCACATGTTTTCTAAGTTGAGTGGAGATCTGTAGTCCAAAAGATGTGACAGTTATTTGCATCGTCTGGTCAGTTCTTGTTTTATTATTTTTTTATGTATGTTCCAGGTTTTAATCCAATTATAGTCCGAAATAGGAGAACTGGCTTGTTGTATATTGACACACTACGACACGAAAGCTTCCTCTGGGAGAAGCTGACTTCTGAATAGTTGACTTTCTGCCATTTATTTTCATTTGATTTGTGGAGGTGATTTTGAAGGACCATTGAAGCGATAGTAGGATTTTAGTGAGAAGAAGGAATTGCCATATTGTCAGCTAAGCTATAGAGAATGGTGCTAGGGTGCTCAGGGATATCATATGTGTAGTGGAAAATGATAAGAGGGCTTAAAACACTACATTGTAGTACTCCAGCCAGTTATGATTTAAAAAGAAAATGAATAAAACATTTTGTGTTATATTTAAACATTGCATTTTTATTTTATGATACTCTTTGCCTAGTACTTTTCTGAGACTGTCATATAAGTTTTTAATAAATAAAACAATAACAATTTCTTTGGCTTAGTCTACAGCCAGTTTCCTGAAGGTGCCGTCAATTCCGTAACTGTTCTGGGAGTCTGGAGGGCGCTTCTTCTCGTCTGAGACATGCTTTGTAGTTTGCAGGAACCATTCTCTATTTTCCTCCAGTTGATCCATCCAGTAATCTAGAAAATAAATTCCCAATTAAAAAAGATTATTCCATGTATATTAAACCTTAATACCGACAGCCACACTGCCGAAACCCAGTTAGGAAATTTTTCTTGGAAAATGAAGTTTTGAGCTTTTCAAGTCAATCTTGTCCTGGCACATATTCTGATTCCTAAAAATGAAATCTACGACATACCATTTTCTCCATGGCCTTTTGTAATATGTAAATTAAAAAACATCAAACTAATTTGATTTAAAAACCTGTGAGTTACAGTGAATCTTACAGAGATTGTGTCGTTACCGAGAAAACTTAATGAAATGCGCAATTAAAAATGTTAATATAGAGTACATATAAATATAGAATGTATTATGCGTTTTTCGCATAGACTGAACTATCAAAAATGATTATTGGATTGCCTTCCATTTAAACATATAATTATCGTCAGAGATTGAGTTTAATTCATAAGCCATTTAATTTTTTTATTTGATGTTTTGTTGCCTCCACCCTGTAGGGTCATTGGCAACGCCTTTAAATTACACTCTGTTGTAGATTTTAATCTCTTTTAAAAACCTTAAAGTTTTTTTGACTCCACTTTCACTGTCTTGTAGATTTCGTTTTGGACTCTGTGCCATGTTTAACTTTTTCCTTGTAGGTTCAAATGAAGGACAGTCTTGAATAATGTGCTTCCTTGGACATTGGACATTGCAGCTCTCGCAGGTCAGAGGATCATGTCCTCTTAGTAGGTAGCAGTGCGAGAACTCACAATGTCCAATTCGCAGTCTGCAAAGGGCTGTCTCCTCTTTTCGAGATGATCTGTGAGAGGTTTCCCATTTTAGGCATTAATTTATTTCACGGATATTGTATCTAGCTTTCTTGCCATGTTGGCTGCTTGATCGGCTTGTTAATTACCGATGGTCCCGCAATGTGAAGGGACCCAAACGAACACTACTTCTTTGCCCTTCTCCTTAGAAGCCCCCAAACGTTTCTTACATCTTTTGCGAGAGTGGTTTTGGGTCTGGTATGTTCAATGGCTAGTAATGAACTCATAGAGTCTGTCACCACTGCCCAATTATTAGTTTCGCTTGTCTCTATGTGTTTAAGAGCTTCTCTAATTGCTATCATTTCACCAGTAAATACTGAACAAGCCTCCGGAATTTCGAATAGTTTTTTAGTATTATAATTTACAACGGAACATCGTACTTCCTTATCTACTTTTGAGGCATCCGTGTACAAGATGTGAAACTCCTTATATTTTTCCAAAGTTTCTAAAAATAGTTTTTGAACTTCAACTAGAAGTCTCCAAACGAAGTGATCTACACACCAGCTGATTACCTAGAACTTATTAAGAATTCGTGAATTAAACCATATCTATATGAACTTGATAAAGAAACTTTCATGGACTACTCCCAAATAGGGTGTATGCACACCATGGGATCCTCCCCTACAGTGGGAGGCAAAAAAAGTGAATAACAAGTGTGACCAAATACTCACTCACTTTCCAGTCAATTTTTTTACAAATTTTCATTTTGAAGTATCGTGTCTCTAGATTTTGGAAACTGCTGGAACTGCTATTGTTCCTATCATGATTTGATCATTATTAACAAATTTATGGGTATTAATACAATAAATTTGATTTCTTTTACGTAACTAATACCTGTTTTTTAAAAAAAGGAAAAAGCTGTAAATTAGATGTAAGTTTATATATGTATATCGATTTACGAAAATCGATTCAAAAGATTAATTTGGAGTAATAGGATCAAAAAGATGCACAGAGCATGTTATCTTTGTCTTTTCTATCTATCTATCTATCTATCACGTGGCGCTATAACTTGCATGGGTGAGTCTTGGCCTCCTCAATGATTTGCCTCCAATTGGCCCGATTTCGTGCTGCCGCTTTCCAGCCTCTGATCTGTAGCAGGCTCGGTGCGTCTATTGCCACTCCATCAACCCACTGAAGCCTTGGCATACCAGGCCGTCGTGGACGGTGAAGGGCGATGTCCACTACTTTTCTAGGAATTACTTCGCCTTCATCCTAGCGACATGGCCAGCCCAACTGAGCTTCTCCAGTTTTATAAACTTTACAACGTCCATATCTCCGTAAAGGTCATAAAGCTCCCTGTTCCTCCTAATCGTCCATCCATCTCCATCTCTCACTGGACCAACTATTCGCCTTAAGATTTTTCTCTCAAAAATCAAAAGACCATTTTCATCACTTTTTGAGATGGTCCAGGATTAGGAAGCATATGTAAGAACTGGGCGTATGAGAGTCTTGTATATGATCAATTTAGTGCCCCTGGTAATGGATTTGATGCGGGGAGTTTTCAGTAAGGCAAAATATGTCTTATTTGCCGACACCAGTCTTTTCTTTATCTCAGCAGAGTCATCGTTGATAAGACAGAGATACAGACAAATTAACTTAGGTAGTATATACAAAAGAAAAACATAGTCTAATAGTTCGAATAATTTTTCGTTACCATTTAGTTCGGTCGAGGATTTGTCATTTCCTCCGTAATCGGAGGGCAACATCTCCAATGGCATGTAGTTTTTTAGGAATGACGCTCCTTCGTTGACAACTTTTATCTAAAAAAAAAAAGTAACATGACAAAAGCAATAATCACTGTATGAAACTAAAAAAAACAAACGCTGCAATGAATAATAAAAGGTATCGAATTTGAAAACCAATGATTTCGCTGTAATATTAATTTCTAAAACAGTGTTTATATATATTTTATAGTATCGCATTACACATTATAGTCTAATTTCATATAAAACGTATGTTATACTGCAATACGTAGACATATTTTGCAGAATCATATCCCATGAATGTCTTTCAGCTAAAACTATGGAAGAGATGGGTGTACATTCCAGTGAAAGTTCCTACCCCACAACCAGTCATAAATGTTTCCTTTAAAATATCATATTGTATACTATCGATTTAATATAATATAGTTTAAAATATAGCGTCCAAAATCCTTTCGTTTCTAAAACTAGGGCAGATACTGTACTAGAAAATTGTCAACCTATGTTTGTTAACCTATACATTTTCAAGTAGAACATTGAATCACCTCTTTTTTACTTTACTTATCTATACATGGAATATATAGTAAAGGACAATATTGCGATCGTAAAAATTTTCAACGGAAATACACGTTTTGAGGATTCGTATATTAATATAATAACCTAATGCTGCATTTTATAACAAATAAAGTTTTAATTATATACGGTTTGTGATCACATTCTCAAGTTCTTTGTTGTAATTCTTAGGCGTTCTGCAGCACCCTTTAGAAATACTTCGACCAATTCTTTATTTTAAAAAAAGTGATATGAATTTACGTATAATTTATTTGAATGGAGCAGGAGTGATATTAATCTTGCTTGCTTAGTTATAAGCTCCTTTGCAAATAAATGATATATAATAATTATAAAGCGCGTATGAAACTTTTATATATATATATATATATATATTATTTTATTTTTTCAAAACGTTGTAAAAGTATGAGGTTCGAGGAATTCCTTGGGTATAATTTCATAAGAATACATTAGTTTTTAATATCTAATTTTATAATTCAAAATCTGTATTTATGTATCGTTTTATAAAATGTAATGATTTGGTATTCAATATTAAACATCAAGAATAAGCGTATATTTTCTTAACTATATACTAACTTAAAAATAATTAATTTACATCATATAATTTGGTTTGTAAAATCATAGTTACCCTGTCAAATATCTTGGCTTTCACCGCAGGCTTAATTAAGTTGTTAATTAGAATTTCAACATAAGAAGGAGCGTTGATACAAAAGCATCCATTTAACTTAACTGGATATCCTTCCTGGAATTTAATCGAATAATAATTGTTGTATAAATTGTTGCTAAGTTTCAGAAAATCTGTAGAAATATTTATTTTATGGCAACTAAATAAATAATTAATATTCATATTTTTATTTATGCATAGTGAACTAAAGTATATCAACCTCTAGGGTCATTTTCGAACAGGAAAAAAGTTAATAAACATTATGAATATTATAAAACATTTTAAATTATGACTATTTTAACTATTAAAAAAAACTGATATTTAAAACTGTATTTCTATATAAATACATCAATTAAATGTATACACAGGAAAATACAATAAAAATACAATCACATGAAAACGCTTGTTGAGAAACTACCCACCTTTAGCACTCTACTAATATGTCTACTTAAGGAGATCACGAGGCCATCTTCTTTTCAGACGCCACGGAGGGTTATCAGGAATCGAAACGGAAGCAAGGTCAGAAACGAGAGGATGATTAGTAAGTTTATTGTGGAAGAATAGGTATCTAAATTGGGCCAAATCGGAAACAGACGGAACATTAAACTTTATGGATTATTTTATTTGTGACAGAGTGGCGCATGAAGGATTTTACAAAGAATTTTGTATTGTGAGAATTGGATACGAGAGGAATTACTTAAAAATTAATATCACTGAAGTTTGAAATTTAAAAGTAACAAAAACGTCAAGTTTCAAACTATCCTTTCATTCTTTCTCTGGCATCCTATTTCCCATCCTATTCGCTGGTATCCTATTTTTTCTCCGTGACCTGGTTTAGATAATTCAATAAATTAGGTCGAAAAAAAAATAGTTTCCCCTCTTCATCCCTGTGACCTCCAATAATCTGATGACAACTGAAAGTCATGAAGTACTTTAGGGCCAACCATAAATTGCCAAAACGTAATAAGAAGAAATATATGTCTTTACATATTTGTGTTTATAAATGATATTCCTCTATGACCGCGTCTGGTAACGATTATGAACAGCTGCAGAGATCAGGTACTCCAAACTTGTATTGCCTTGTAAACAGTTACCTGCTGGGCAAGAGATGTAAAGATTCTCATACAAGCTAGAAATATTATATTCTATATTATAATATTTCAATATATACAATATATACAATATATATATAGAATAGAATATATATATTTATTTGTTTTGGGGACTGAATCCGTACAAATACAAATAGAGTATATATACACATTTTGATTATTACAATATAATATTAATAAATTAATTTTCACTACTAAAATCAAAGTAAAAATGGAATGGTACGCACATTGTACTTATTACAATATAATATTAGTAAATTAATTAATTTAACTCAGTCAAAATATTCTTTTTATACTATATATAAAAATATATATATTTTATCTACACAAAACAAATAAATCAGCAAGGAATACTACCCATCAATTAATATAATATAACCTAATATAATTTAACACAATCTAATACAATACAATATAATATAATATAACATTACATAAAACTATCTAATAATGTAATGAAATATAACTCTATAACCACAATACCACACCATGGGACATATGTACCTATTTATGTATATATGTATATGTATATCTATTTATGTATGTATGTATACATATGTACCTACACCATGGGACCTAATTATTACACCCGCCACATTTTATGATGCCACAGGGTACTACAACTACACGATATCACTAATACAACGCAGATCGGAATATTCTACAAACAAACAATATATTAAAAAAATTTTAATAACTTTTTTTTTTCCTATGCTATAGTCATTGGTCATTCGACCATCCGACATCTTGCTGCCCAGTATAAGTTTGATTTTTTTGAGTGATCATTTATATATGTTTTATTCCTTATATCTGACAAAGCAGGACATTTGTTTAGGTGGTCTGCATCCATTTCCGCTTGTTCACATAATTTACACCTAGGATCCTCAGCCACGCCTATCTTGTGGAGATGATTTTGTAGATAGTTGTGACCAGTGGCCATTTTTTATAAACTATAACTATCTAAACATTTTGGATAAATTCTCTTCAATTGAGGCTATAAACAGTATAATAATATAAACTGGATATCTGCCCTCTAGTTATTGTTTTTATAAATTATGTAAACATGGCAGAATCCATTGAATTTAATGTGGGTAATAGTTCTAGCCTATAGGAATTATAAATAGAACAGGTTATGAAAAAATTATATAAATCTTCTCTTTCGTTCAAATTACATAATGAGCATAAACTTTCCATTTTGGGTGTTGCAATAAGTTTTTTTACGACTCAGCTTAATAAACTTTATGTTTGAAGTTCTTATCTGCGTTGTAAGGGGCTGGAGATGTAAGAACGGCTTGAGTTTCTAAATCTGGATCAAAAACTAATCTGTAATTTGGGCAGTAGGTAGAGGATTCCATATATATATATATATGGGGATGGGGTAGCCTTGCAGGCTAAGCCGCTTGCAATAGGTAATCAAAGTTAAGCAATGCCGAGTGTGGCTAGCACTTGGATGGGTGACCGTTGATCAAGAAAAACCACGTTGTCCGAGATTCCTCCCCCCTCCCAGTAATAGTGATAGAGAAGCTTATTCACGCGCTATGTTCAAGAAATTAAAATAAATAAAATAACAAAATAATAATACTAAAGGTAAATGTATAAAACGAAATATTCTAAAAAAAACAACAACTAAAATAACAACCTACATTCACACATACATAAGCTGTACTTGCCAAAACCCTTATTGCCATCAGCCAAATAAAATTAAAAAAGTATATATCATATGGTTTAATAATGTGGCTTAGTTATCTTTTCTGAAAGTGTATCCCAGCTCACCGAATTATCCTCTCTGAAAGAGCTTTTTACTCCTACCCTCCATGCACGGCAACAGGACTTAATTTTTTAAATTTTGAAACATAGTACTTCAGGGATCAATAAATTTACATTAATAATTGGATACATTAAATTCAATAGGAAGTAATACAATATAATTGTATTGATGAAGTTGAAAGTGATTTCGATGATTATTATTTTATCATTGCTCCTGTTAGGAAATTCCTGGAACAGTTATAATAAAATCCCATATCAGCATATACATGGATAAATAACTTCACAAGAGTACCAGTATGACCTTAATTAATTTTTATCCCATACGCTTTAAGTTCTTTAAACAACCTTAATTACCTGATTCTTTAGAAATTAAGGTGTTTTCATTATTAGAAGGATGATTCGTTTTTTGTGCTATATAGTATCTAACATATGTCCAAACAACCTGTGTTGCAAGATAATACGTAAATATGGATTATTCATGAGGCTTACCTGAAAAGCATTCAAACAAGCGAGTATGGCGGTGGGACTCAACATGGAGAACTCCGTAGAAGACATTCCAGCACTGTCATAGACGATATAAGTTCCTGCTCCACACAAATCGGGCCACCGTTTCATGCGGAGTTCCAGAAGCATCAGCATCCGAGTCACTTCGTGCATGTGGTCAAACACTTTGGTAAAGCAATCATCGTTCATTGACACAAAAAACACTTTGTAACCCTTAGGGGTATTGTTCGACAAGAAGAACTGGTTCCTATGTAACAAAGAAATAACTAATGAGATCAAAAATCAAAGGAACAGACAAAATACGTTATTAGGTTGTTCTTGAAACATTTCAAAATATATTTTCGAGTCTCTAATATAACAGTTAGGCAATAACCAGACAAGGTTTCACATCCAACTTTGGCATTAAAACCTACAGCCTACATTTTGTACAGTACTCGATTTTACCGATGACCTATTGGCTGAGATATTCGCTGCGGATGACTGGGATTGTTTTGCACCATCAACATGAATATTATTCTAGAAAAACCCAATAAACGAGAATAGAAAGACGGCCACACCGAGCGATGAGGATATTGAAGTTGAAGGGTCAGATCCTGGAATAGGTGCAAGCTTTCAAATATCTAGGTGTCTGGATCAACGAAATTGGCTATATCGATGGCAAGGTGTCTCAAAGACTGGGAGAAGCTGGAAGAATGGAACACCTCCTTAGGATTGTGTATGGAGAGAGCAGTCAGGATAACATTAGATAGAAGGATAGCGATCTAATGTGCGAGTACTCTCTGGCCATGATAGTTTTGTTATATTTGAGAAACTGAAGGAATCATTCAACGTTATCCAATATTAATGTAGGAATTATTTATGTTATATTTAACTCTCCTAGCTTCATTTCCATTCATAAATATAATTTCATCTTATTATAATTTGGAGATCTGTGTTCCAATCAAAGTGGTAGGTATAAGAAGGAACAATGATTATAAAGGGAGGAGGCAATTAATTTCAAGCTAGGAGATTTAGTATTTTTTTAATAAGTATTATCAATCAGAATGTTAAAATACCAACAGCTAACCTGCTGCAGTTAATAAATTTTTTAGAACATAGATTTCTACATTTATTACTAGTCTATTTTACATTTTTTCCATGTTGGACACCTAGTTTCTTGATGGATATATGGTCATGATACCAATGGAGTGACATAAAATTTCTTGTAAAATATAATGTAATTATTATATGAACATGAAAAAATCTTATTTATAGATTAAGAATAAAGAAGGATTGAATTTAACATGAATTACAAGACTCAATTTAAAAAAAAGTAGTTTTATTAAACTGACCTGAAGAATGGAAAGGGTTGATCCGTAAAGGTTACTTCCTAATTAATTAATTAATTAATTTCTACGTCATTTCAGTAGATTTTAGATCAGAATGTAGTCATTAACGATTTTGTATCTTATCCTCTTTTATGAAAACTAACATACAAATTTTGAATCTTTCGACATTTGAATCATATGTACGAACGGAAATGCTTCAAATATTAAATAATTCTGTAACAACTACTTATGTTGAAAACGGGGCACATACATCGTCGGAACCATATTTAAGTAACGAATGCGAAAAATCGCATTTTTCAATTTCGTTCGTTTACCATGGTACTCCATGACTACCTTGTGGCGAAATTTCGAATCTGACCGGTGACCGGAAGACCGGAATCAATAATGTAATTTTTATAAATTTAAACATTTGTTGGATATGTAGGTAGATTTAGTAATGACTAATCATAATCGATGGTTTATAATAATAATAATAATAAAAGGCTTAGCGAACCCGAAGGTTCGATGCCGACACGACCAATCGCCCACTACACACCTCCCTCCACCGTTCGCCGTCCAAACCCAGTCCCTTCAGATCGGCTTTAATGCAATCTTCCCACCTTCGCTTCGGTCTACCCCTCGGACGCTTACCATTCGGCACCGCACATATTAACCTTTTAGGAATTCTCTCGTTACTAAGCCCAACAACTTTACAAGCCCATTTGATTAGCCGCGATGAAATTACCTCAATTATATTACCCGAATACAGCTCACGCAATTCGGCGTTGTGTAACCGTCTGAACTCTCCGGTTAACTCATCCTTCTTCGGTCCGAATATTCTACGCAATACTTTATTTTCAAAAACCTTAAGACGCTGCTCATCCCTTAATGTAAGCGGCCAAGTTTCGCATCCATAAAGAACTGTAGGCAAGATAATTGTTTTATAGATTCTAATTTTTAAGTTCCGGGACAAGAGGCGCGAACTAAGTAGTTTTGTCACAGAAAAATAACAAGCATTTCACGCCTTCAGTCTAACCTTAATCTCTTCTTCAATTTCGTTTTTTCTAGTTATCGTAGAACCTAGATACCTAAATTTCTCTAACTGTTCAAACATATTACCATCTATACCGATATCACCAGTAGTAACACCATTTTTGCAGCTAACCATATACTTTGTTTTATCCACGTTTATTTCGAGTCCTAGTTCTTTACCGGCTTTCATTAACGTTGTCGTATTTAATTTTATAGTTTCAACGTCTTCGCTTAATAGTACCAGATCATCAGCATAGCCCAGCACAGATGTTGTCCCGCCCAGATCCAACCCTTTCTCGGTACGCATTACCTCCCTAATGGCATGTTCCAATGCCAAATTGAACAGGACAGGCGAAAAAGAATCCCCCTGTTTTAAACCCGAACGAAAATCGATGGTTTACATTGGACAAATACAGATTCCTTAAGTTAACGTATCGGAGGCAATGAATACTTTATAATTAATACTTTTATTCATAATGTCTGCTACAAATTTCATCTAATATACAGAAATATATTATAATATAATATATGGGTTGAATACAAGAGTACACTCCAGGTCTCCAGGCAAGAGTGATTATCCCTGAGATCATACGGGTAATATACTCTGCAGTAGTCGGGGAGAGTGAAGGAATTCTGGGAGGTCCGAAGATGGCTACAAAGGAAATTATCAATAATTGTTATTCTTAATATAAGGTCTGTGAGAAAGAGCCTTTTGCTGAAATCTGTTATTATTCCCTAAGTCTTGATAGTGGGTCTTGTTGTGTCCAGTCAGTGCCTTTTAGATAACTACGTCTAAGCTATTAGAGATAGCATGCCAGGCAATCTAGGGACAGCTTTGTCCTTTTATCCTTTGAGTTATGGACATTGTTAATACAATACATGGTTTATCAATTGGCAAACTCAATTATTAAAACAAAGGTTAAATTAATATTATTATTTGTCACGGATTAAGTCCATTCCGTAACTGTTAATAAATGTAAGAATATGGTGCCGACGATATGACCACTTTCTTTCTGGTATTCATAAACTGTATTATGTTAGCTCTATCCAACTAGCTATCTACTTTCAAATATCCTGTATTGTAAATATTTTTTTTACAATACAGGTCGCTATTAAATACTTACGCAGCTCGAGACGTCTCTCTGAATCGTGCGTTCACATCTCTGGCTACCTGATCGTAGATTTTCACCATCCTATTACGATTTGAGTAATATTTATCCAGCTTGCGTTTGGCTGCTTCTAGAGTTTTCGTGCCATAGACGAATGCCAAAAGAAGAACATGTTCTACGACAGAAATATTTTGTGATGTTTATAATATATATAATTTATGAAATATAATACTAATTGTTTAGTACACAATGTAAAGTTCAAAATCAGTGACTGGATTAAAATGCAGTCTATATTCGAAACCTTAACAATGCAGATATTATTAAGCAGGATTGCTGGAAGAATTGGATTCCAAGGAGAATTAGATTTTTCTAGTGAATAACCAACAAGTTTCAAGTGTTCAGCAGACCGAGGGTATAACTTCTAACGTTGAATGTAGGAGTACTAACGAAAGGGTAAAGGTAACTGGATGAACCGACAAATAAGACAGGGAAGATTTCGAATAGATTTCTATTAATATATATGTTTTGAATTTATTATGTATTTATGTATTTTCATTTGTAAGATCACTCAATTAGTCATGTCATATAATAAAACTTTATACTGTGACGATCGAAATATGATAGCATGGTAAAGGCACACCACATGCTCTTGTCCAACGGTGCTCTGTCTATCTCATTTCCATTGGTAAAAACCAAATTTTTATTAATAATCGTTTGACTAGTTGAGGCATATAACAAATAATCATACATAAACTACAAAGAACACGTTTTAAAATCAATAAAGATCTAATTGTGATCACCCTCCGATGGCATATGTTAGTAGAGGTAAGTGCACATTACACGTTCTTGTCCAACTATAGAGATATTTTATTTATTTAACTCTTCTTCTTTTTCTTTCCCTTTCTACAATACGAAATTATAATTTAATTGTAAAAAAAACGTTATATGTTTTTTTGGAAGATTGTTTCTTCCTATATCTCTACCCACGAGTTACCATTGTAAGTACTTGGACGGGTGACCACGTTGACTGGGAAATCCACACTGCCCGAGATTTCCCGGTATGTGGGATCCGTCATACTGGAGATAACTCACACCAACCGGGCTAGAAGTAATGACCCTACCCTACGAAGAGGTTTCGTCCATGCTCTTGCTGACGCTGAGAAGATATAATCCATAGTTCTAGACAAGTTTGTCAATGTCCATAAACTCGAGCCAGTCGATGGGAACAATGAAACTTTGACAATATTTTTTGCTTTTAATGTTATTTATGCTAAATACATACAATAAAGTTAATGATGATAATAGTTGATGACTCACCAACATCGTGAGGGAGGTGGGGCTGCTTGTCGAGCCAGTCCCTCAGCCGTTGCACGTCCTCTTCCACTGCCTCCTTGCTTCTCTTGTTAGAAATTTCTTCAACCATCGCTCAAGATGAAATTATTTCCTTCAAACCAATTCGCAATTATAAAAAAATATACGCTAAATAATACACCTTATTACGGCTAAGATTCCATGTTCCACAATTAGAAAATTATTATACGCCACAGGTAAGTATTAAAAGTATACATGAATAACAATCCATGCATATTTAATTGAATTTAAATAAAAAATCGAAAAAAAATATTAAAAATTGCATAAATAATAAAAAATCTTCATTTACAATTACGTCTACTGAAAATGGTAGGAAAGCAGGTAAAAAATAAATAAATCACCCGAGTTACATACATACATATTAACTACATTTGTCATCATTGATTATAATTTGAATAATAATAATAATAAAGTCTTGAGATCATTTTAGTGTAAACGAAAACAAATATCCTGTATGGTGGTATAGATTTTCATTATCTGTGTTCAATTTAAATCCTAGAAATGGTCTCATCTCCATTATAAAAGGAATGAGAAAAACTACTAATAAATTAATATATTTTACTGATTAAATATACCATAATATTGAACATTTTATATCTCAACTATATTTTACGAATGTTCCAGCCATCAAGTTATAATTAAACATTACATCATATATATATATATATATATATATATATATATATGAGTGTATGTGTGTTATATAAGTTCAAGAGTCAAAGGAGTTTTTAGCTCTAATTGTTCTTTCAACTGAGTTTCTCTGGTGTGTATCAATGTTGCTAGACAAAGTGCTGATCAGGTAGTTCGTTTTTTTGAGTATATATAAAAAATGTTTTATCAGTCTCCTTGCCCTGAATCAACCAACAGACCTTGAATAGCCGAAATCTACTCATAAAACTTTAATGAATTAATTTTCCTCCAATCTAACAACTTCTTGACGAATCTCTATCAATTAAGAGTTCGTTAGAACTTCAGGAATATAATTATCATTGGTTTCATCCGTGGTAGTGATCAATTAATCTATGATAAATTAATTGTTTTCGTGAAGTTGAGTCAGGAAAAGTAATTCGACCATGAATATTTAAGGTATTTATCATTTCATTTATTTACTGGTTCAATTGCTCGTGCTTTCATACGAAACTTTTTTGTAATGAATACTTTGGTATTCCTTTTTACTTATATGCTATCACCTAAAGATGCGTTTTTTTAAAGTTTGTGGGGTCTTTGTTTTGTTAAAATATATTATAGTCAATATAAAATTTAGGCCAAAAAACCTATCTAATGTTATCCAAAAAAGGTTTCAAATTCTTATATTTTGTTTTTATTACTTCAAAAATTATGAATATATAATTTTAGTTTAATATTTTCCACTAAAATTTTATTGAATTGAGAATTTCTGCAGCAAACAATTATACGAGATCCTGAATATGCCAAGAGTATGCTGAAAGTATAATGAGTGGGATGAAAATAAACGAACAGTATTCATTAATGAAAAACAATTCGTAGTACGTTATGCAACTAAAAAACTGCATAAGATATAGCTCATTAAAACATTCTATCACATCAAATGTTTTGGTGATTTCAATCCCTTGAATTTAATTCAGAATGAAATTCCTAAATCCTAAGTCCCTGCCAACATAAAGATTTGTTCAGCCTCAGAAATTTGCTATCCAAGTATCAGTTCTCCACCGTCTTTCTGTGCCCCTTAATTAACCAAAAATCTGTGAATTGATCCAAAAATTATATTTGTTGTTAAAAACATATTATATTCGTTTTAAGCGTCCTTTAAAATTCTTAAATATGAATTTTTATAGAAATAAAAAAATAGTAAATTTAAAATTTGATTTTCATAGACAATATTTTTCTGTCCGTCAAACGAAATCACTAATAACTGCTCAGAATCTTCTTAAAAATCAATGTTGATACATCCATCGAAAATCTGAATTACTGCTCTTCCAACATATATCAATAGCTTTTAGGTTTTATATCTTTGTTTTTAATTTTTTAATGGAGTTCGGATTTGAGCCATTTCGTGTATTATTTAGTTATGTTGTTATCACAAACATAACAAAGACAATCAGCTTACTACCTATCTGTTCCAAAACGTTTTGAAGAAAAGATTTCTTGATATCCTAACATACACGTAAATAATACTTACTTTCTATTGTACTATTGACTATCAAAAAGAAAAACTCCTCCAAGACTTCTAAATTCACTTCTCAATAAACACTCAAAACTGAAACTCAGACAAAAATTGAAAACATATACTTACTTACTACAACTTTTTTGGACTTACGCATCACAAATATTTCGAACAACTAAAAAAGACTCATCTTAACTAACTTCAAATCTTTTATGCTCAAACATTAAGGACAATTACAAATCGCCGCGATGCGTTTGCCACATAACCTTACACACTGACATGCCGACTGTTAACAAACACATACAAACCTATTATAAACGATTACATGACAAATTACAAGCACATTCTAACATACTCATATGACATGGCCACAACACACATGTCAGGCAACGTTCGTAGAAGGTTGAAGAGAGAAGCTGGATTAGGGATCTCCACGCCATATATTAAGTCAATAAAACTAGTTTCAAAAATTTCGTTGTTGTATTATACTAAAAATTCACCGACATAAAATAAAATTTAAACCGAAATACTTACGGGTTACCAGAGACTGATTCGAGTGCTGCGCCAGGTGAGGAGAAGAAATCCTGACTGAGATCAGGCGTTGATGATTTTGGAGTTTCACGCTTTTAAAACCAATCAAATAAACTATTCTTATTTTTCAAATGCTTACTGCATAATTGAATCCTGACTGAATCTATAAATTAGCAGCCTTTTAAAAGCGGATTTAATTTTTCTATGTTTTGCTTTAGACCAATTAAAGTAAATCCATTATTTAATAATGTTTCAGGACTATATTAATGGTATTAATTAAATATTATAACTGTAGAATTGATTTTAATGTCTGCAACAAGAATATAAATGCTAAAAAATAATATGACGCTATGAAATAATAATGTAAGGCTAAAAAATATAATATAACGCTATGAAATAATAATGTAAGACTAAAAAAAATAATATGATAAAAAATATATAATACATCGCGAAATTGAGATTGAATACGCCAATGGCTCTGAGAAGAACAGGCGAATAAATCCATAATTTTTCAGATTTTTAATGAAAAAAATAATTGAAAGAAAGTTAGTGTTTATAAAATTTATAGTTACGAGCAAATACTGAACTTATAATCATAAACAAACTGAAGTCGGAACGTTTTTTCTATATAATATTCAAAAGTAAATTACGAAAAAGATACGGTGTAGACTTAAGACCTCACGATAGAAGTGAAAACATCAACGAGTTTAAATATTGTTTACAAGATATAAAATTATAATTTTGTATAAAGTATACACTGGTAAACTCTGAGTGATCGTCATTTGTATCATTCTCTAAAAATGAAACAATAGATTTATGATAACTAAAATATGCAATAAATAGTTCTGAATGAAATCTAATTTTTAAATCAGCTATATATCTAACAAAAATCACGTCTACCTGTGTTCAATATTTGTTGTGCTTTCATTTATGTCATTCGACATATCCAAATTAAAAAAATATTTATATTGATTTCTGAAAATTTGTTTCTGAATTCTGTATGGTTTTTAAATTTTGAGATATTTTAGACCAAATATTCAAAACAATTGTTTTATTGTTTTTGTTTTTTTTGGCGCTATATGTTTCCCTTTCCGACTCTCTAACTCGGCGTTCACTTCAAAATACAATTTTAAACTATAACTCAATACAAGGAGAATGGAATGCTGAAAATTCCTCTCGCTTACATTATGCAGATCAGAAGTTCAGTTTTTGAGATCTAAATGTTTGAAAAAATCGTTATGGATACGATCGTTATTCTTACGAATTGAACCCAGAAAAATTTAACTTTTAGGTTTCCAAGGACTTGTAAAGTGGCAAACTTGTAATGAAAGAAATTATCAGATTTTAAAGATACATAAAACCTAGACACTAAGAAGACCTTAAATGTTCCTACACACAGAGCGCGATATGTCTCGACGATACGATATTCCTGTCGGCAACGACAGGGTGATATAGTTGTATTAATTTCTATTGTATTATAGCCGACGAAGAGCACGATAATCTGTAACTGAAGCGATAAGCTGGAGATACCTATAGAGAGCATCGTATCTTCGGGACATACCGCGTTCTGTGTGTACTACTACAAATACTATTTCATGTAGTTTGTTAGTACCTTTCTTTTTGATTCCAAAATAATTATCGTCATTTATGACGAAAAAAGCTTTCGGGCTGAAAACCTCACAAAATTCAACCTTTGATCCGCTAGAGTCTGTTAGCGGAATTACGCTCTTTTCTCTTCTGATTCTAAAGGCTGGTTTCCTGTAATATTTGCAGATTTTTTTCCGTTGCCTATATCTTATAGATTTTTTTTATAAACTTCATCACTCTTGTGAATTTTAATGGATATAGCGGAAGTGGAGTGGGAATATATTACCGGAAGGAAGGGTCGAAATAGTTCAGCTTCACTTGGCTTTCTTAAATTTATTTATTCAAGTGTTTTGACCAATAGTATCATCGTTATAGTTTCAAATCTATTTATATAATTTATTATAGATGTTCGTTGTATATATTAGTCCTGCAGAATTTCTTCTATAAAAGTGTTAGGCGGAGCGCTTAGCAAGAAACAGCTACGCTCTACAACATAGAAAAAACAAGTTGAAATGTTATGTCCATTTACAAAGAATGACAGAGTTGCGATGGCCATAATTGAACCTTCTATATCAACCAAAAGAAAAACGAAAAATAGGACGGCCTAGAAAGAAACATGTGCCACCTGTCTTAATGAGGGAGAATGGCTAGATGGAATGAAGTCGCAAGAACTTCTAGGAATGACAAACAACTAAGTTGTAAAAAATCCTTATTAAAAAAAATGCTCATAGTTTAAAAACGTAGTACGATGAGTTTGGCATCCTTTTTCAGTTTTGTAATGTTTTTATGCTGTGTTGTTAGCAACCCAATGTAATTGGGCAGCACCATTTTATGATAGTAAAGTGATTCTCTCTATCGTAAATATAAAATATATTCACAATATATAAACAATCAAAAAGTGATATTTAATATTCTATCTACCTTAAAATATCTGAATGTCTCGTTGATTCCGCATAAAGGTCACAATTTCATAGTTAGCAATTAGCAAACAACAACAAATTTTTCTGAACATATTTTCATTTGAGATTCGTTGATATTTACATGTGGACTTTAGTGTAAAACTGTGAAATGAAACGATAACATTTTATTAGCTGACGAGAAACGGTTTGCTCTAAACAAATTATTTGTTTTCTATTGCCAAAAAAAATGGTTTCAACGAATGGAAGTACTTTAAATGTAATTCAGCTCAGTCTAGTGAGGCTGGAACAATGAAACGGGAGATAGGAATTATCTACTCTCTTTCTTTAATTATGATTTTTAAAAAAATATTAAATACTTTATTATTATATTTAAACATTTCTTATTTTTTCTTTTACAATAATAATTCTATAAAAATATTTTCTATATTTTCTATACAGCTAAATCACAAGGAAAAAATCACAATAGAATTATGCATTATTGCATACAGATAATTCGTGCGTTACTAGCATCTTTCTGTAACTATACTTGTGCATAAAGTAATAGAAATTTCTTTGGCTTAGTCAACAGCCAGTTTCCTGAAGGTGCCGTCAATACCGTAAGTGTTCTGGGAGTCTGGAGGGCGCTTCTTCTCGTCTGAGGACTGCCTTGTAGTTTGGTGGAACCATTCTCTATTTTCTTCCAGCTGATCCAACCAGTAATCTAGAAAACACATTCCTAAGTTAGCAAAGATAAATCCAATAACCAAAATTATAAATAAAACAAGGAACGTTACTTCAATTTAGACATATAAAACCAATATAGCAAATAAAATAGAGTATCATAATAAATGAGTAAAAATATTATAGCACCGGAAATAAGGCGGCTCTAGATTCCCATCTGTGAATAAGATGGTACTCCTTAAAAAAAATAAAGTAAACAAAATTTTAAATATTTCATAAGAAGCTAGTATCAAAAGTGGTAATTGACAGACCAAATATTTAACCGACATTGTCAAGTAGAATTTAGTGGTTTAAGCAGAAAAATGTTGTTTAGGGAAAACAAGAAATGAATTATTTATTTTATTTAATTGGAAAAGACAAGGAACACTGCTACCATCTTTTGGCAGACTAGAGATAAACTCCACAGATGGTCCGGACTTGCTCCATTCCTGAACCATTCATGTTTACTTACAGACCTGGACCCAGGTTCTATATATAAATTACGAAATTGTATGTTATTTTGAGTAAAAAGAACCACGTCTGCCATTCCAGAGCTCCCGCTTTAAAAAATGGCAGCTGATTTAAAGAATATTAGGCCAATAATTTGAGGATCGAAACGAGAAATCCATTGCGAAAAATTTGAGAAAAGTTATTATTTTTTAACTTTTATATATGGCTTTAGACATGTAAAAAACAAAATTGCTATCGCAGGCCACCAAGGGAAAACTTTTTACAGCCAAAAAAGTCAGATTCCTTTGATTCTTTTTTTTTTTTTTGTTTTTTCAACTACAACTCCTAAACGATCCTTCGAAGCTAAAAATGTATTCTTTAATAAATTACAGAAGATTAAATTTTGGGTCGAACAAGTTCATAAACTTTATAATTTGTTTACTTGGTATGGTATAAAACCAGGGTCAACCAACTCTGATTTTTACCAAATTTGACAAAAACTGTGACAAATTACTATAAATGGCCCTGCAACTCGAAAATGAGTCCCTATATATTTCTATGAGGAAAAACTATATAATCAAAGTTGTAGAACATCAAATTTTGCGTTCATTGAGTACTGAAATTTGATTTTAGGGCAATTATATATCTTGAATTGGGATTTGTTATTCCTTTATGAAATTCGACACATCGTTTATTAGAATCATTCGCTACTGGGCGGTGGAAAAGAGGCTTATAGTGTATGTAACAGACTCTAAAGGAACATAACTCAGCAGAATAGACACACATACTATTAGAAGTATTAAAAATCATGTTTACCTTCATTAACAATTTCTAACCGATTTTGTTCGAAGTAATTGAGCTACATTAAATTAAATGGTGCTCACTGGACGCAAAACTTGATGCTCTACAACTTTGGTTCTATGAGTTTTTCCTCTTAAAGAACTCATTTATAAGTTGCAGGGCCATTTGTAATAATTTGTTTCGGTTTTTGACAAATTTGGTAAAAATTAGCGTATTTTTACCATGGTTTTATACCTTACCATATAAAGTTATAAAGTTGTTCGACGCAAAATTTAACCTTCTTCGATTTAATAAAGAATACATTTTTCGCTTCGATGCATCCTTTAGGAGTTGTAGATGAAAAAACAAAAACATATCGACAAAATCTGACTTTGTTGGCTGTAAAATGTTTTCGCTGTATGGTCCGCATTAGTAATTTTGTTTTTTACATGTCTAAACCAATATATACAAGTTTAAAAAATATATATTGAAAAACTTTTCTCGATTTTTTTGGCAATCTATTTCCCGTTTCGAACCTCAAATTACTGGCCCAATATTATTTAAATCAGCTATTTTTTAAAGCAGCGGCTCTCGAACGGCAGAAAAGGTTCTTTTTTCTCAGAAAAACATACGCTTTCGTAATTTACAATCAAACCTTCCCCTGTGATGAGGTGGAGCTTTGTGGGCCCTGGCTCCAGGCCTATTAAGATTGTTTTGAAATTTCCAACTAGAGGGCAGAAGAATTTTCTTTTAGTTTTACAAAATAAGACCACATGGAGTAGAAAACCCCCAACGGGCCCGAAGACTTGGAGGAGAGGGAGACATAGATCTATGAAACGGGAAGGACGAGAGAGCCACCGAATAATCGCAAGTAAAATACAAATTTATCCACTTATCCACGGGCTCAACCACTACTATAATAGTTTCATTAAATTAAGATCAAAATTTACTAAATAACTCAGTAATCCCTATTGCATAGTTCGGGAACCGTGGCATCGGGGGCAGCACTAGCGGATCCAGGATTTAATTTTGCGAGGGGCTTCAGCCCGAAAGATTTTTTTGCATATATATAACGATAATTAATTAGAAAAAAAAAAAGAAAGAAATGAACTACCTATATGAAATAGTTTTTAAGAGACTCTTGAAGTCTCTTGAACACGAACAATAATACTTTAAGAGATAGTTTTTAATATTTTTTTTCTATGAAACATGGTTATATTTTACCGTTTTGGGTGGGGCTTCAGCCCGAAAGTCCCTCCCTCCGTAAATCCGCCTGTGGGAGACAGAATGTGGCCTCTGTGACGTAGCTGCGGCCTCCAGACGTTTTAGCGCTATATTTATTAATCTAGTTCCAGAATTAATTAACATTTCATTATTTAAGTGCAGATAATTTGGAAATCAATAGAATAAGCGACGATAAAATATAAAAAAAATATATTTGCAGCCTCTAATAATAAAATAGTTCCTATTGAATACTTAATAGTTGACAGTTGTATTATTAAGGAAGGAGATGGTCCGGGGTGGTGGTCACAAATAGACTAAATAGTGGCAAAACTACTTTGCTAAAAGCCCGTTTCAATAATAAGCCCGTATTTTATTAAAAATGGCATTTAATAAAATAATTTTGCAACTTATTACTATGACAATGACTTATGACTGCCACTATTTATGACCGCCACCCCGGACCATCTCCTTCCTTAATAAAATGGTTCCCCACCTATGCCCTATAGTAATAGATTCAGCTTCAACAACTCCAAATTTACAATATAAATTAAAATATAGCAATCAGTTCAATAAATTATATTTTGCTTTTATTATATTATAATCAATTAAACATCCATTAGTCATACAGCCCATGAGCAATTACCTAAGAGCTAGCAATAATAGCAAAACTTATTACGGCAATATCCTTACGTAGAATATATTGACATAGAAGGGATTTACATAATAAATTAAACAGATATTCTGAAAGGTAAACTGCGATGCATACGGTCTTGAAGCAAAGAAACTTTTTAACTGGGTAATCAATATCGTAGGTTTATATCTTTCTATGATATCAATCAAAATTAGAAACATACATAATATGAAAAATACAAAAGTATTAATGTAGTTGATGAAAACTCCTCTCAATTTACGGAATAAATTAGCCTGATACAGTTATATATAAAAAATAAATTAACAAGTTTACAGACATACATATAGTATAATAATTCAGATAATTTCTCTTTACCATTTAGTTCAGTGGTAGATTTGTCATTTCCTCCGTAGTCGGAAGGCAACATTTCTAATGGCATGTAGTCTTTTAGGAATGACGTTCCTTCGTTGACAAATTTTATCTAAACAAATATAACAAGATAAAAACAATTAGAAATGATTCTGCGTTAATAAAAAAAACATCATTATGAAAAAAACATACATTAAATTTGCAACCCTTATTCCAGAGCAGGACTATCGTTATTTATTAAATAGGTAATTTTCATTAGGAATGTGTTTATTGTTCTCGCATTGCACTCTTGGTTTGTAGAAATTGTGTCATGAACAGTTTCGAATGCGAGTAGCTAAAAAAACTCGCCTGAGAAGTGCAAGGAGAAGATTTCTTAAAATATAATTCTTGTACCGACAATATCGTATCGGTGAGGCATCATTTGTTTCAATTTAAGTTATTTACAAAAGGATTTATTACAGGTGCATATTTAATTATTTTCAGTTCCTTGGATATTCTTGGATTTTCGGACATCTTCTATCTTTTAGACATCGAAGAGGGGCCGAGGTCCAATTTATTGCAACAGTAGCAAAACCGCAAAAAAAAATACTTTGTTGTATCTGCTGCTAGACTGGATTTGTGGAAATTTGATGCAAGGTCGGATGAATTATTTTGCTTTTATTTTTACCATCTTGTTCATTTCATGTACATGTGTAAATATTATGTTTATATATAAGTATAAATTAAAGGAACTTTATTTATTTATTTTTTGCTTGTGGAGTATCTTTTTTTTCTTTTTTCCAATAAATAACATATTTACTTTTATTGTTAATCTGGCCATAAAAGGAATGCTTTAGTTCTAATATTAATTTCTAAAACATTGTTGATATCAATTCACATTTATTCATTTTAAATTACATGCTGCATTTCACATCATTGTGCAATATAGTAATACGAAAAATTTGGAAGGTTTACCATTGAGACGCAGAAAGCAGCGTGGTAGAGTATTTAAAAGTTTTATATAAAATCAAAATAAAGAAAGATCTTTGCTCTATCGGAGTAGAGTGGATTAGACGAGAAAATGAGAAAATCTAGAAAGTTCTGGCAGACTGTTTGATCTCCTAAAAGTAAAAATATCTTGAACAAGATCTTTAATGATCTCACGTGTATGAACTGCATCGGTGAGGGTTCTTGCTTCAAACCTCTTCTATCTTCAAAGACTTGAGATACTCCTCCTTGTGTCAGGACTCTGCATTTATTATCATTTACCCATGAATGAGGTAGGGAGTCTGCTACCTCATTCATGGGTAAATGATCTTCCAAAAACATTTTCTGTCCACCCATCACAGGCTGTTAGGAAGTTGACAAATAAGTCGTTTACGTTCTGGCCCACTTTCCATTGTTTCTCGAAGACCAAGTTACCAATAAAGGAAGATAATATTTCTAGCGTGATCCTTCCTTTACTGAACCTTAATTGGGGTGTTCTATTATATTTTCGCAATATAGTTAAGTCCATATTATCCATTTCCGAATCTGTGGATGAGATATCAAGATCTGTTATTTGTTGTGGTTCCAGTTCTCCCTCCAATAATTAGATATAGTTTAGTGATTATTATTCGATTATAATAACTATCTTCAATTATATATATTTATGTGTGTGTGTGTGTGTGTGTGTGTGTGTGTGTGTGTGTGTTAATTTATCCCATAAGTTCTTTCCTTTTTCTTTATTTGTTGTTTAAGGTTCATTTACTGTGATAAATGAGCCGTTTTGCTGTATTACCTTCTTCCATCTCTAAGGCATTTTATACCCTATTTCCAAAACTATAGCAAAATATTCATGGGAATATGTTTCTATGTCACTTTCGGATTGTTTACATTTATTAAGAAGAGAATTTTTTTTATAATACTGCTAATCAACCTTAAACAACAACAAAAAAAAAAAAAAAAAAAAAAAAAAAAAGGAAATGGCTTATGGGACAATCTAATATATATAATATTTTAACCAAATGGCCAAAGCTACCTACTAGCTTTCTTTCCATTCGAAAGTAATATGTTAAAGCTTAACGACTATTTTCTTCGGCGTAATATAATTTAGTGAGGACAATCATAGTTACCCTGTTAAATAATTTAGCTTTCACTACGGGCTTAACAATGTTGTTAACTATAAAGTCAATGAAAGGAGGAGCGTTGATAAATAAGCCTCCTTTCAATTTGATTGGGTAGCCTTCCTGGAAAAAGATAAAATAATATTAGTAATAATATAAACTATCGAATAGAACTGAATAAATCACTAAAATAATTATTTTATAAAACATATATATATTTTATCACAACTAAAAAAATATTAACAAATCATATTTTTATTTTCCACCCGTGTCTTAATTAAGAAAGGTTACGAATATTACAAAGTTCACTATATTAATTTCATTTATTTATTTATGGAATAAAAATACATTCTTCAACTCACACCTAAGGGCAATAGTTAAGAACTTATTAAAAAAAAATAACAAACAAATTATAACAAAACGAATAATAAGAAATCCAAAAAAGGATCGCAAATGGTAAAAAAACAGAGGGAATAGTTAATCCATTATTCTGGAGCAGCAATATTTTACTAAAAACAAAAAAAACTAATATACAACGCTTTGCTAGAAAGCTTAATTCTGTATGGTTCGGAGACATGGTTCGACAGAAAAAAAATCCACACTCCCTTGCTCGAAAAAATCCCGTATAGCCTTAAAGGTAAGGAAGGAGAGGACCAAAAACCAAAAAAGATGCATTGAACAAATTAGATTCACTGTTGTTAATGAACTTTGGCGTTTTTAACAGCCGAAGAATGATTATTTGACTGTAATGTAATGTCGAATCTATGCCCGAACAACAACTATGGCAAGATAATACTTATTAAATAGGATTTTTTTATGAGGCTTACCTGAAAACAAGCCAAAGAAGCGGCTATGATACTGGGGCTGTACAAGGCTAAAGCCGAAGCAGGAATTTTAGCACAGTCGAAAATGATGTAACCTCCAGCTTCAATCGAATCAGGTGTATTTTTCAAACATAGCTCCAAGCACATGAACAACCGCGTAGTTTCGTGCGCGTGGTCAAAAACTTTGCTAAAGCAATCGTTCACTGACACAAAAAACACTACGTAACCTTCAAGGGTAGATTTCGATAAGAAGAACATGTTCCTGTGCAACATAAAATAAAATAATATGAGTAAATAACAGTAAAAAAATAATCTGCTAACTTTTCGCACAACTAAAGTTCAGGCACAACCAATCAGGAGTGATCCTTGCAAAATCACAGTATGCAAATCAAAGTTCTCACTAGTGTTGTCCAAAATCGGTCTTGGTCTTGCAACAATGGTCAAGTAAAATCGTTTTTGTGAATAAAAATTAAGGCAAAATTGTTACTTGACAATGTTAGTTACTATATGTAAATAATTGGTATAAACAAAACACTTTTCATTTAACTGCTACAATTTTTCATTTAGGCTTAGTTAGGTTTTCCCTACGTAAAAAATTGGAGTTATTTTTCTAGAGTAATAAGTAATAAAGTAATAGGTAACTGCAAGACTGTTGCGAGACTCTTGCGCAAGACCAAAAACAAGATCAAGACTCGTCTTGGTCTTGCATTTGTACAACACTGCTTCTCACCTTCACAGCTATCAAGCAATCTTTATCAGCTAAACGGATAGACATTTTTTTTCTTCTCTTCTTCTACTTATCGGTTATACCGGTTTTTCTGAACCAGGAGAGAGGGCGGAGGGTCAATACCAGAGTTAGTGCCCTCCCTCTTCAGGCACCGGAGTTCGAACTCACAATCTTTGGTTTATTCGATTACCGAGCAACATGTATTTTGCCCACGTGTATTGTGTGAACCCGCTCGCCTCTCCCTCCCCCAGCCTACCGTCAATATAATATAATATAACAGTCAAAGATTATTTTATATTCCCATTATTTTTATGCTGAAAAATCATAATTTTTAACCGAATAAATTCATTTCATATTTTGGAGCTCGTACCACATGAAAATACCAATGTTATTTCATTAAGGATTTGATTTGAACTTTAATGATTTATAGATTACAACGTAATGTAAATCAAAGTCTTAACAAAATATTTTATTTAAATTAATTTAGTGTAAATGGTATGAACTATGATTGACTGTGCAAGGTTTTATCATGGTTTAATCAAATATTTACGTTGCATTATTTAAATTGTTTCTCTTAAATTTACAACCCAAAATGTCAGTGTTAGATCTCACTTGACCCCACACAATTTTGTTAGCAATTTATTTTTTGGAGGGAGGAGAGAGAAGGGGAGAGGGAGAGGAGTTTGTGGTTGATGGTAGTTCAGTGGAAAGCAGAATTCTAGCCTTTTTAATTATTTATTTATTTTTATCGAGACTCCTACCTCTCATTTATGCCATACGGAGGATTGTTTTAAAAATACAACCAAACCTATTCTAACCTGAGTGGGAAGGTCAAGATTCATTTAAATAAATTTTAACCAGCCCAGGCCGGAATTTAACCGTTTAGGTTTCTTGGTTTCTAACTCGGAATTGCATACCAATACATTGTTTAAAATACATATCTTATAGTTTTTATATTAAACATTACATTGTTCAGATATTGTATAATTTATTACCTATTTCATAATGACCTATCCTATAAAAATATAAATACATAAAGTTACATGCATTTAATAATAATACATATTTAAAAATGTTTTTTATTTTATAAAAATTAGCTTTTAAACTCGTTATATGTTTATAATTTGGTCAGTATAGACAATTAGTTATTATTTAGTCAAAAACTGGGTTGTTAGTGACACGAATACGGTAGTAACAAAAAATCAAATAAATTAAAAGTAACGGTAGTCGCTCTAAATACAAGCTTCCGGCTTGTTAAATTCTCAATGACTTCCGGAATGGTAGGTTGGAGCAAGGTCAGAAGACTGTTTTAGAAGTTCAAACCTTTGTTAACAATTAGATATATCTGGTTTTTCATTCTATTTCGGATGACTTGCGAAATGGACCAAAATTGTTTTCAATTGTTAGAAATGTCATAACAATTATATTTTTAAAAACCGTTGTTTCAGCTGTCTTAAGATTCTTTAGAAGTATTTAATTCTGTCCAGCACATACCGTAAGGTTCGGACAAAAAATACCGGCAAACCTACTCTATACATAAAAAAGATAGTTTTCATTTCTTCTACTATCTCACTCCTATTATAAATAGGCATTATAAATGCAACAATTAAGTTTAAAATTGTCTGGCATTAAGGAGAAAGGATTTTTGCTGGCCACTAATGTAGTCAAACTTTCAAATTTTAACTTTAGTTTTTTCTCCCCGGGACTGCTTTACAAACTCCTTAAATTCCTACATTCTACATACTACCTCATTATTCTTTCCTACTTAACTGATACTTTAAAGTGAATCACAATAACGCTTATTCATCTCTATTTTCCCAGTCCGCTGGTGATCCTCAAGGTAGTATTCTAACACTGTCATCACCATGTATACCGATGACAAATGTGTCCTATCTGTTAATAATGACCCAACAATTGCACCCCAAACTCTCCAATCACACATCACAAACCTTGAAGAATGGTGTCAAAATTGGAGGATTAAAATAAATTCCAATAAATCTCGTCAAATCACCTTTACCCTTCGTCGTAAACCTATCACTATATTGATTAGCCTGTCCTACAGTATCATTTAATAATACCCCCGCTTATTCCTGTTGAACAAATCCGGTAAATTTGACTCCACGTGGACAAACGTCTAACTTGGAATCGTCATACCAGACTCGACGTTTATCAACAAGAAACCGCTCAACGTTTCCGACTACTCCAGCACTTACTAGACACACGCTCTAATTTTTCAGTTAATGACAAAAGATCCATATAGATGACTACAATAAGATCTATTTGGACTTACGGAGCTGAGATTTGGTGATCCATAAATTCATTGAATTCCTCACGTATCCAATCCTGACAATCCAAAATCCTTCGTCAAATTCTCAATGCTCCTTACTCTGTCACTAATAAAATCATCTATAACGATCTTAATGTTTCCGATTTGGCCCAATCCAGATACCTATTCTTCCATAATAAACTTCAGAACCATCCGAAGCGTATCGTTTCTAACCTTGCTTTCTCCTCGATCAGTGATAACCCTCCGAGGCGTCTGAAAAGAAGATGGCCTCGAGATCTATTATAAATACATTCTTTTTTTTTTTAGAATGCCACCAGTGGTTAATTTCTAAAATAAAGTATTTTCATGTTTTTATTTTATGTTATCACATTTATTGAATTTATTTTGTCTAATACAGTGATAAAAAAAAAGCCCCAGTCTGTGGGGTCTTTAGAATCGAGAATGTTTTGATTAGCCTTCACTGCAAAACATTACGGAATTAAACCATTTTATTGGTCCATTTGATCTTAATTTAAATAATCTATAAAATAGATGTTTCCTTCTATTTATGTGCTCTTCAACATAAAAAAGAATTCTGTGTTTGACCCTTAACCTAGCTAGTTTTTAGACTGTGTATCCCTCAGTATATGAAAATATGTCCAAGATTGGTATGCTATTTATATATGGTTTCTTCTTATTATTATGTCTTGGTTTCATTGCATATTATTAACTTTATTCATATTGTTATTTTCATCTGTATGACAGCTATTAAAATGAGATATGATACACTTGGTGAGCGATAATGATAGTAGAATATGGGTGCGTTACCTGTATTGTTTTATTTTTTTTTAAATATGAGAAGCTGAAAACTTTAGATTGAAACGATTAACTATTAGCTTAACAAACAGATTTACCTGAATATTTGCTTTTATAACAAGGGGAGAATACCAGGAACAGTATTTATTTGTTCTTTATATTTTCCATGTTTTTTAAAGAACATATCTCCATTGGTTCCAGATTTTATATTTTAATTAATTAAAAAAAAAGTATACATGCTCCTCTGCAATTGTATATCAAATTGAAACAGGTCATTAAACATTGCATAATCATGGTTGATAAATTATTTAAACTAGATAGTGGCATACGGGTTAATAAAATAAAATAAAATGATAGCTTTTAAAATATTACAATTGAATAATAGTTTTATTATTGAGCTGCAAAATAATAAAATAATAATTTAATGCAATGTCATAATTTTATCTTAATGCTAATATCTTATCTTAAGCTTGTTTTCATTATCTTAAACAAATAATAATCAAATGAGGATGTTGTTGATGGGCTCAGTTTTAATAAAGCAAGATTTATTCTTGTACAACCTTAAATTTGTATGCTACATAATGATGTCTTTATTAATGGATGGATTTGAAACGCCAAGATACCATAAAAGATCTTGAATACTTGTTGACCATTGATACCACTAAAGGTTGATCTCCAAAATGTTCGTAAACAAATATTAAATATAAACTTTTGGAGATTCTTAGCTAATAAAGATTTAGTGATAAAAAATGTTGATAAATGTGAGAATCGAGAAAGGAGGATAAGGAACAATTATTTAAAAGGGTTACTTAATAGCTATGAATATAATTAGATGGTATTAGCTCTATATAGTTACAGTTTAGTACAATAGTGGGATGATCCACAGTTTTAAGACAGAAAAATCAGTTTTTATTTTGTAATTAATTTCTTGCAGCATGTTGAGATATCGACTGACAACATATCACAGTTAATAATTTTCAAAAATTAGTTTTTTACTGTTATTATTAATTTATTTTGATTTTTTTCAATGGTAGAAACTGAAATAATATGAAATTCTTTTTAAGTAATCTTAATGATACTATTATCATAAGAATATGACAAAATCGTTTTTATGTATTAAGTATATACTAGTAGGCCGGTGCGAAAAATTCGCACATCGTATTGCTATCACATGCCAAATTAATAACAAAAGAAAAAGGAATCAATTGATACTTTATCGATAAATATAATCGACAAAGCAATACGATTCGCAAATTCCCTTAAAGTCAATGATTGTTAACAATTTAATATTAATTCACGGCTAATCATGAGCACTGATGACAAGGAACGCCCCTCAGTGTCTCTGCTGCGGAGTCAATTTAACAATCAGGCACATTTGACTGAATGTTATGGATATGAAAATCACGATGAGTGAATGGAGACGATATAATGAAAGCTACGAAAACACAAGTGGAAAAGGATATAGTACATTCTTCAAGTAGTGTCACCTATTACAGAATATTAAAATTGCTGACTTATTGAAATTTAGGACTTCATTACGTAAAAACTATCAAGATCATTTAAATAAATATTGTAAGGGCTTAAAGTAACCGTCAGTGATAAATTTTCTTAAAGTCAATGATTTGTTAATTATAAATTCTATATTTATTTATTTATTCTTTATTTTTATTTATTTATTTATTCTTTATTTTTACTTATTTATTCATTCTTTATTTTTATTTATTTATTTATTTTTAAAATAATTTAGTATTGAAGTAATAGAAACAACGAATAGATAAGTGTTGACGACCTCATAGTTTTACGCCTCTAAGTCCTAAACAACAACAGTCCACGGAGGTGAAAGCCGAACAAGCACTGTGTAGAGCCATACGATTTATAAATAGATGGATATAAAAAAAAAGTATGACGTCTGCTTCAGACCACACGATAGAAGTGAAAACATCAACAAGAGGGGATTAATAACTTGAAATCTAAATTACAAATAATGGCCTATTGCAGAGAGGATGAGATACTGAACAATTCCCTCGCCTACAGTACTCACGTCCGATTTTTAGTTTCTGAGATGTTTTAATCCATATCTTCAATAGAACTCGTTATCATTTGGTTTTAAACAATATTTCTTTCCTTTTTACTTCCTAACGTTAAGATCCCATTTTGAATAATAGCTCATCCCAAAGAGAATGGAATTATGAACGTTTTCCTAGCTTACTATATGCAGGTCTGATTTTTATTTTTAATGACAGTCGACTTTAACCGAGCGTTACACTTCGTAAATCTGACGGCTCATTCTAATTCACTCTCCACAAAAAACGTACAAACGGGCATAAAGAAGTTGTCACTTCAAAAACCTTAAGCACAATATCGTAATTTCACTTGATCTGAAGATCACTTTGAGAAAAATGGATTAATTCCTACATACCGTATCTAAGTTCTTCCATTATAACAAGGATTGTTTTCCTGTCTTAGATCAGAATGCATTACTAAATACCACGGCCGGATCTACGGGGGGGGGGGCTTTCGGGCTGAAGCCCCCCCAAAATGGTAAAACATAACCACGTTTTATGAGGGGAAAAAATTAAAAAATACCTCTTAAAGTATTATTGTTTGTTTAATTACATTTAAAAGGACTTAAGGAATCACTTAAACACCATTTCTTATAGATAGTTAGTTTCTTTCTGTTTTTCCAAAGTAAATATCGTTATTTTTATGAAAAAAAAAATCTTCCGGGCTGAAGCCCCCCCAAAATTAAATCCTGGATCCGCTAGTGCTAAATACTAATGAGTAATTGTATCTAGATCTTTTTTAATAAAAAATAAAATACAGATTTAAAATTTTTCGGAACACGCGTCTTAAGTATGACCAGTAACGCTTCAAACAATGAAGGATTTCATAACAACCTTCAATGTTAACAACTGTCTACTTGCTGACATATACTTGATTGCTCTTGGTATTGATTGATGGCACTAAAATAGTTTTGTCAAAACATTATCTACTTTCAAATATATAATTAACTTAAATAAACTTTCTACCTTACAGATTGTTATTAAATACTTACACAGCTCTAGATTTTTCTCTGAATTGTGAATTTACGTCTCTGGCTACCTCATCGTAAAATTTCACCACCCTATTACGATTTGAGTAATAGGCATCCAGTTTGCGTTTGGCTGCTTCTAGAGTCTTCGTGCCACGGACGAACGCCAATAGAAGAGAGTGTTCTATGACAGAAATCAGTTTTATTGTTGTTAGAATATAATAAAAATATTTTTTCACCTTATATATAGTTCAAAATCTGAGACTGAAATCTTAAAAAAACAGATAGATTCAGCAGGAATGGATTCGTCGAAGATCTTCAACTGATCAGCAAACTGAGGATATTAACCCTATTGCAGTTTACTAATATATATATTTTTTAAATGTTTGTATATATGATAAAAGGAGTAAGATAGCCAAAAGGTGATGAAACTTCTATCGATGGTCGTACACTATTTTACATCGGGAGAAATGAAAAAAAAAATCTGGTGGCAGGTCTAACTATCAATAATTTTGGTAAATGATAATATATGACATAGGTGAGAAACCTTTTCATCATAATAGGCCTACGTCTACAGCAGTTACGTCAAGGAGGCCACATGCGACTTCTAGAACCCTCACCTGGAATATGTTAAACAGCTAAGTTCGTTACTTGAATAAATATTAACGTTTTGGCATAAACCGAAGATAGAAATGAAGAGGATGAAGGACGATTTCTAACATCAGCGAGGAAGTGTTATTGATTATGTGTGGCATAAAATTAATCCTATATCACTCCAATAGCAACATAAAGCCAGAATGTATAGAAGGTAAAGTCTAGTATAGAAGGTAAAAGTCTTCAATAAAATAGCAATGACAGTGGTTAGAGATATATCAGTTTAGCAGCAGCTAAAGATCATGTCGAAAAACCAAATTGATCATATACAGATAGATAAATTCCAGCAAAGCTCGATACAAGGCATAAAAGGTTGCTTTTAAAGAAGATTGTGATTTAGTTCCAAATAAAAATCAAACTATAGCTGAGATTAAAGCAAAACCATAAACAGAGAATCAAGTGGAAAGAAGGAGACACAAAATTCATAAAAACATTGAAATATTCAGAAGTAAAAACCAAATTCTAGCTTCAGCTAATGAATAAATTTAAAACCTAATAATCAGATGTCCCAACGGTGGACCAACACTGAAAAATATTAAACAAAGGACAACAACAAAAAAAAAACAGGTAAGGAAGAAACAGGTAGTTAGTAGAAACGAGAAACCAAGAAGTGATCTACAGAAGCATGTGACAGTGGAGAATGAAAGAAAATGAAATTCCTTTGTCTAGAACATAACTGATAATTGCACTTTGCACAATCTTGCAGAGACGGAAGAAATTCGAACAAAATAAGTAAAAAGAGAATTCTTCAAAGAATGAATTCTCATCATTTAGGAAACATAACATGCTGTAGATATATGCATGAAAGCGTATGATACAAAACAAGACATATGCAAACGTGAGGAAAATATAATGACCTTAAAGGAAAATATGCTAAACATTTGGAAAAAACGTTTCTATTTTAATTAGTAGCATCTAAATGAATAGAAACTCGTGGATGAAGAAAGCATACAATAGACAGAGGAGCTTGACCCACAACAAGTTGAGAAACCAGATATTGTGGAAGTTGTATCGAATAGCTTAAAACAAGAAAGACCCTATCCTAAGAGTGGAAAACTTACTCTCTTTAAGAGGGTGTACTTTATACAAAGAGGTGGAGAGTCTTTAAAATGTTTATCACAATTAGCCTGTTTTTGAGGATATTACTGAGGAGCGTAGGGATTCGTGATGATTTGTACTACTTTTCTGTGTTTGGTTTAATAATTTAAGTGTGCAACCTCATATTGATATTATCTTTGTTGATGACTCCTATCTGCCTAGTTGGCTTTTTCGCAGTTGACCTTCTTCTAGGACCCTCTTCAGTCAAATGAGTATTATTTTTTCTTTAATTCTGTTAACTTTTAAAGCAGGTACTGGGAGCCTGTGGCGATTTGCTCTTTATAGATTAAAGAAACTGCTAAACATTATCTGTTATAAAGCTGTTTAAAGACCATTCAGAAATATTCTTTTTTACTGTTTATGTTTCTACCTCTATTTTTAATGCCAATGACCATCAACTCTAAAGATATTATGAAGGAGTTCCCAATCTATGTTTTTCCTTCTGACCTCTCCCTCTATTACTGTTCCAAATATTCTCCTTAGTACCTGCCTCTTGACCTCATCATCCGTTGGGCGATATGTTAGTTTTAATACTATTATGCTAAATACATACAATAATGGAATAGTTGATGACTCACCAACATCGTGAGGGAGGTGGGGCTGCTTGTCGAGCCAGTCCCTCAGCCGTTGCACGTCCTCTTCCACCGCCTCCTTGTTTCTCTTGTTAGAAATCTCTCCAACCATAGCTCAAGTAGAGACCCTTTCGTATTCCCTACTAAATAATCCATAATTTACTATAAAAATATGAGGATTATACTAATTAAGAATAAATAATTCATGGGATAATATCAGCATTAAAGATGTTTTATAAATAGTTTACTATAATGTCAAACAGCTGATCCAGGATTTAATTTGGGGGGGGGAAGGGTTCAGCCCGAAAACTTTTTTTCATAAAGATAACGATAATTACTTTGAAAAAACAGAAAGAAATTAATTACCTATATGAAATGGTGTTTAAGTTATTCCTTAAGTCCTTTTATATCGAATTACACGAATAATAATACTTTAAGAGTTATTTGTTGAATTTTTTTTTCCATACAACATGGTTATATTTTACCATTTTGGGAGAGGGGCGGGCTTCAGTCCGAAAGCCCATCCCCGTAGAACCGCCCGTGATAATGTCAGTACATAATAAAAATGTTCATTTATCCGAATTAAGCTACAAAAGTGGACGTATTTATCTAAATTAAAAATGTCTGTAGTAACGGTGAGAGAAGAAAACGAAAATATCCAAGTTTGAAGCTATACTCCCAAACAGGTTACCTGGATGTTCAGCTAATGTTAAAGGCAGTCGATGGTGGGGGAATCGATATGCATATCGATCTCGATCGATGACTGGCGATGAAACAGCGGGATTTTCAAAATGGCGCTATGCTGGCGCAGGTTAGGTGAGACGAGCCTGGAGCTGGTGAAATGGTGGGGGTAAATGTCTAATACGCGGATCCAACCCAAACGGCAGCTCGCTCCAGATTGCCGATGTAACAAAAAGGAGACTGGCTTTCCGGCAGTTTTATCGCATTATTTTGATGTATTAATACTATGACTGCCGGTAAGACTGGTAATACTGCCGGGCTGGAGCGTATACACAACACATCGCAAATGAAGGGAAATATATAAACAATGTAAAATTAAATACATTTTTGGGACGATTGTACCTCAAAATTTTACAAAAAAAGAGATAAATAAACATTTATAAAACAACATTAAAAAAGGGATGGGGAGAAAAAATAATAATGAAAAAAATAAAGATATGAGCGTATGCGGCGTTAACAAGAATTGTGAAAGAACGAATTATATGTCTGTTTGTCTCATTGCTTGTGAACTGTCTAAACGCATCATTAAATAACACCTCTTTATTCTAAAAGAAATCTTTAAAATTTCATTTTTCAAATATATTTAACAAAGCCTTTAGCCATTAGCACAGCTAGTATCAGATTGTTTAATAGAATTTTGACTGTCTTGAATTTCCATTTAGATTTTTTTATCTTTTTAGCACCTTTGGTTGATTTTTAAACTCTGATGTTTTTTATAACTGAAAAATTGTACTAAATAAAAGAACCTCGAGGCTGTACCTTGTCACTGTTCCAGTATTATCACATTATTTTCTGAGAACTGAAAATTTATATCTAAAGTAAAAACAAAATATAAAGCTTTCCTACCTTCGGTAGTGAGGAAATAAGATCGAAGAAAAAAAAAAGGAGTTTTCATTGGATTTAATAACATACAATTATTGGAATGTTTTTATAATGACCTTTGCGTGAATAGGTTTTTTTTTTTTTTTTTTTATTTGCCGTTTGTAATTTCGTTATTTATATTTTATTTTATTTATATTTATATTTCTTATTATACGAGATTCTAATTTAGGGATTATTCTAAGATAGGGATTATTAGTGTCGTATAATAATTATCAGAGTTCAGGTTATAAACACTTAATAATAAGAAATGAAAATAACAACAATACTTTAAATAAATAACTGCAGATAGCAGCCCATAGAGGCCGCGTCGCTCACAAGTACTAAAGTGTGTAACGGACTTTTATTATGTATTAAAAATTGAAGTTATCAATTAAAGAAGCTCACCTGCTGGGTTCACCTGTAGTAAAACACAGACCTTTACTAATGGAATTCGAAACAACAAATGCAATTAATAAAATAATTTTAAAAAAAAAAGTGATTCTATGAAAAATACGGGTATTTCTATTAATCGGGATTCGTGCCTTCAAACATGAATAAAACAGATGAAACTTTTAAGGCGGAGGAAGGAAGTAAAAGAAAAGATGCAAAACGAAAGTATTCGAATAAAAATAAGAAATAATAAGATGATTATTTATAATAACTGTTTTACGTGGACAAAGAGAGAGGATTTAGTAAATAAAGACGCAGTTTCCCTACTGTTTCCAGGACTGGACTGTTGGTGTTGCAGCTGGTGGCTTCATTGCTGGATTTAGGAATAGATAAGGCTCTCATCACAACAGTGGCCAATTCCTTTACATAAATAAAGAGTTATAAATAGATACCTCTGCCATAAATATAAACATATATATTAAATACCTAATTTCATTTATTCGTATAAATTTACGTTTTTGAGGAAAGAATATCTATAAAAAACACACAAAAACAGATCATTTTGAGAGACATTGTTATTTTGTCTCAGAGAGCCATTCCACTATCATGGTTCTTCTGTAATGTGAGTCCGCGACACAGATCTCTTTTTATCAAATTATTAATATCCGCCTGAAACTTCGTAAATAGTTTCATCTCATCGTAACCTACAAATATTTTATTTACGAAAATTCTCGGAATTGGGGCGTTTTCAATCTGGAGTTCGACAAACATTGTCTATTTAATTAGGTACCAAAAACTCGTAAATACCCGTTTGCTTTCAGCTCGGATCGTAAGATAATTTGATATAACCACATTATTTTGACAATTTGGGAGTGTAGGTGGCCCCAAACGGCTCAATATTTTTGAAGGCCGCCTCTTTTTTTGACTTTGTGATCATATAATCTTACAATTCAAGTGGAAAGCAAGTGGGTATTCATGAGTTTTTAGTACCTAATTAAATGGACAAAGTTTGCCCATCTCCAGATTGAAAACGCCCCAATTCCGGAAATTTTCATAAATAAAATATTTATAGGTATACGACCAGATGAAGTTATTTATGAAGTTTCATCCGGATGTTAATAATTTTATGAAAAGAGGTCTGTGCCACGGCAAGGTTGTTAAAAATTCACATGTAATTTTCGCACCAATTCAGTTTTTTGTTAAATTACTTACATCCCTTCATCACATACGAGTTTTATTTTTAAATTATTCATATTTAAAATTTTCAACTAAACGTCACAAAACACAAATACATATTCTCTTTGTCAATGTATTCACTGCTCACTAATGAAAGTCTTATTTTCTGGTCTTTAATATATTATTTTCATGTTGAAACACCGAGCATTTGTCCTTGAAGATTTTAAAACACTATAAGAGAGATAAACACTTTTTTTTCATATAAAATATAAAAGCTTGCATAATAATTATATTGTATTTCTAGACACACAGCATACTTGTTAATCCTTAGGACAATCAATACAACTTTTATATAAATATATAGAAGCGGTTAGTATATATGAGTATTATATATATATATATATATATATATATATATATATATATATATATAGAGAGAGAGAGAGAGAGAGAGAGAGAGTGTGAGAGAGAGATTTGTTTCCTTGTTCATGCTCTTTTTTTTTTACATTTTATTTCTTTTTCTCACCCTTCTCTATCTTTATCTCTCTTTATACACCTCTTTTATATAATGTATTAAAATGTTTAAAACTATTCAATAGAAATAATAACAATAGCAAATAGTAACGTTGTATTGCATTGTACTATAATAGTTGTTTTAAGCATTATTCTAGGCATAAAAACAAGTGGATAAGTTAAATTGATTTAGTTTTATTTATGAATTTGTTTTCCTACTAGAAAATTCAGTTGAAAAATAATTTTAAAAATTATGAAAAGTTTGTTTTCTTAAAGTCTAGCAACTATGTTGAATTTTTGTAGTTCTTCAAGAGAGGCAAGAGATGTTACTTTATTTGAAATTGAATTGTGTTTGATATCAGAAGGATTTAGTTTTTAAAAAGTAGAAAATTAAAAATTAATCAAATTCTCTATCAAAGAAATAATATAAAATTAATATTAGAAGGATTTGGTAGGGGTTGGGGTCAAATTAAATACTACATGTTATAATAGTATTGTATTGGTCACGCCGACGTTTGACTTATATTGTCGGTCTTCATCATGCCTATGTGTATGACAATTTTTATAATGTAATTATTATTTACTGGTTTTGTTATATTTTAGAAAATGAAGAAATTATTCATAATTATCCAATAATAATTGTGGTATAATTCATGTTACATGCAGCTCTCCAAGCTTAATTTTTCAATCATGAATATAATTTCGTTTTATTCTATGTTAGATATTAATCTGACAATCAAGGTAGTAGCTAGAAGAAGGAACAAAAAATAAAAAGGCAAGAGCCAATTAATTTCAAGGTAGGAGAATTAGTTTGTTATTATTGCACCTATCAGAATGTTGAAATACCAACAACCAACAACCAACAACCAGCATGTCGTCCTTAATATATTTTTCAGAACTTACTTTTCTACAATTATAATTACTTTATTTTGATTTTTTTCCATGTTTAAAGGTTTCCCGTTACATCTTGTTCCCTGATGGATGTTTCCATGGAAAGAATAAATTTATATGACAATCCTTGTTATAATGTACTTATTACTTGAAACGTTAATCCTAATAACTTATGAATATTCCCAATAATTTATTATTATTAGTCATAAAATTAGCAAACAAAATATACTAATTAATTCCCAAATAATTACAAATATTTCCTATAACACAATTAATATTATGTTAAATGGAGCGTGTATAGGCTTAGTGATATTAAAAGAATAAAATAAATTTACGGAAAAAAATATAAAATCCTGTACAGCAACTCAAATTTTGGCATTTCTTTAATGAAAATAAACAAACAAAATTTATGAAAAAATCTTATCTACAACATAATTCGATCATTATTCAATACAATTACGATGTGTGTATTGGTCAATTTTTGTTTTTCAAAAATACTAATCTCGAATATTTCTTGATTTTTATTATTCAATTTTTCGGAAATGCTTCAAGCATTAAAGGATTATGTAATAAGCGCTTATTTTGTCAACAGTACATTAACGAATATAAAACCACTTCCTTTCTGATGTTTATAAACTGCATAATATTAGCTATCTCAAATGGTTATAAACGATGAGAGATATCCTTTCTTAGACAACCCAAGTAATTGAAACAAGCCAAGAAAGAGGTAGTACGGCTGAATACTGTCCTTTCTCATGATTGTCATATGATTATTTCTCGTATTTCAGCACATTTGCTGATATATACAAGATGACAGGGGAAAATAAATATTTAAAGCCAAAAAAATAAAATAACAATAACAATAAACAATACAGATCTATATTAAATACTCGAAATTCTCAAAACTTCTCTACGAATTGTGCGTTCACATCTGAGGGACTGGCTAACTCTTCGTAGAGATTCACCTTCCTATTACGGGTTGAGTAGCTTACGTTTAACTCCTTCTGGAGTATTTGTACCACAGATGAATGCCAATAGCAAAACATGTTATAGTATAATTAGTTTTTTTTTTAATTTCTAATAACTAACCATCCTAGGGATTTGAAATGAAGATGGCCTGGAGATCTTCATTTCATGGACTGGAGAGAGACAACTCCCTCCTCATAATACGCCGGCACCATTGGGTCAAATTCAAGGTGATAAGGCTCCTAAGGGAAAGGGAATTGAATTGCTTCGATAAGGTTCATTGTATCCATAGTGATGGATCAACGAGATGTGCGGTTCTAAGTAGTATTATCCATGACCAGAAAGACGGCACTGGGCTTAGATCCAACTGTTCACTATGGGAGCAATGATCTCAGTCAGGCCAGTGAAGTAGAAAAATAAAAGAAGAAAATCTACGATAAATGCATCCCTTTCCTAAAAGAAAAATTACCGAGACCTTCGGAGAGAGAGAGAGAGTTCACCGTGAGAGGTTTTGGTCTCGAGGAACGATTCCTAAAAGAACAGGGAGCTTCTTCGAGGAACTTGGTGTTGATGTCGGGGAGCTTGCAGTGTTGGCCGAGGGTATTATTCTGGACTCCCTTGGGATCATTCATCATTACACATATAATAACTAGAGGTTGATTAATAAATAAATTGTAATTTATTTATTTATTCCATTTTAAATAATTTAACTTGTCTATGGTCATAGGATTATGTTATTTGCTATGTGTGCGTTCTAATTTTCCAGTTTTGGAATTTTGGCACTCGAATATCCTTTTTTTTTTTATGTATATATACAAAAATTTCAGAAATTGTTTTGTATTGGTTTTAACGAAATATATATTGTATAATTCTAATTGTGTGGATTGGTATATTATTGTATTAATGTTGTATGTGATGAGTGATGTGGACTAGATTTTGTATATATATATATATATATATATACAATTATTATATTATATATTATACAATTATATATATATAAAATTGTTATATTATATATTACATCATAGATATATATATATATATATATATATATATATATATATATATAATATATATATATATATATATATATATATATATATATATATATATATATGTATATATATGTGTGTGATTAAGTATAATTAAGTTCTATGTCAAAAAAAAAAGATTGATGAGTATGCTGTGTATCGATACCCTATTTAGTAGGGCATCACTGCTTTAAATAAAGTATTTCTCTCTGTTAGTCAGTAATAAAACTATATATGAACAAGTAATACAAAAATGAAAATCCTGCATTTACAATTATGTTTTCAGAAAATGGTAAGCAGGAAAGTAAAAAATAAACAAATCGTTCATGTCGACATTTGCCATACTCGATTAAAATTTGAAAATCCATGTTTTGAGATTATTGTAGTGAAAACGTAGAAATTGATACTGTATTTCTTGGAGATATAAATTTTAATTATCTACTTTCAATCATAATGTGAGAAACAGTCTCAGCTGTATTCTGCAAGGACAAAGAAATACTAATTCTAAATTAGTACGTTTTATTTTATTGATCAAAGCCAATCAACCCAGATATTGGAAATTTTATTTTTCCATTATATTTTACAAATGTTTTAGCCTTCAACGAAGTCACGATCAAACCTTTGTATTGACTTGACGCAGAATTGCTCTGTTTTGGCACAATTTTAATTTTTTTTTAAAGTCCAATGATTTTTATATAACAAAAATTGTGCTGAATAAAACTCATTTTCTTATGAGTTTAAAAAAAAAACAAATCATCTTTTTATAATCTCCTTTTTGATCAGATCATTTGCTGAATGACAACAAGCTGTTGATGAAAAATTATGTAATAAGAAAAAACAATGAAATAATATAAAAAATCATATAAATTAAAGGAAAATAAATAGTTTTCACGATATTTAATAGCAGGCTATCATCAATAATGTTTTCAAAATAAATCTCCTACTATTTGCATCATTTTTTTTTTTTTTTTTCATCTCGTTACTTATTGCCAACTGTAACGCTAACGCCATCTGTGGGTAGTGTTACCAACTATTAAAACAACAAGACGATTGATTTATTTACAATAAAATTAAGAACTTCTGTTTTCAAACGGATTGTTTGTCTATTATAAAGCTTTCAGATATAAATACTACCCTCCACAAAGGGGGTAATAACACTTTTAAATTATAATTTTTAAATTTTTTGATTAAATTATTATGTTTCATATCTGTAATTGAAAAAAAAAAAAAATACCTCATGAACTTACTGTTAATGTTCCATCCAGCTAAGTCTTAAATGACCTATATCAGTATTTCTCTTTCTATACAAATATTTTAAATAAAGTATTTTTTTATATTGATATTTCTGTCCATGTATCGTATTTATGAAGTCCTAATGTCTTTTGTTACATGAAGAAGGACATTTTATCATCATGATTTTTAATTATTTCATAATTTTATTAGGCAACGTTATGGCCAGTACTGGAGCCATTTGCTTAATGTCTTTGTTTGAACTTCCATTGACAAAGCCTAGGTCAAATTTGACAGCATTTGTTTTAATAAGTAACAATATGTTATGTTGTTTCTCCTATCGTTTTATAAAGTCTCTTCATCTAATCCTAATAAGAAGATGGGAAATTCAACTTGCTTTGTACTACAGCAAGTGGATTAAAGTTTGACATATAGTTTGTCAATGAAGGTAAAAATTAATACTTAAACATTGCACTAGTTGTTTTCAAATGGTTGTAACCATTGAAATTATAAAACATGCAGATAAAGCATGGTGATCGAATCAGATAAAAAACCAACAGAAAATATTAGTTTTGTTTGTTAATGTATTTGACCTTAATGCGAGTTCTAAACCTTAATATTTAAGAAGATTTTATTTTTATTTTACACTTATAATTATGTAAATAAAAATAATCCAAATTTATTATATACTAAATTACATTATATCAATTATATAAGATTATGACAATGTATTGTCACAGCTTACAAAAACATAAGAACGTTAAAAAAAAAAGTCTGCCAAGTATGGTCAGTATAGCTCCCTCACGGTTTGCATTGGCTTTAATATATCTATATCACAAGGTATACAATTTTTCGGATGAGAATAAAATCTATAGAAGAAGCCGATTCGGAAATATAGTTACCCTTCAACATTCGCTAATTTCATATCCAGGAATTTGGTTTATCAGCTAATATTAAAATGTGAAAGAGTGCCGTATTTGAAGATTTCATATTTGATGATTTTTAATTTAAAAAAAAAAATGCATACTGAGCATGCATATCACTACTGTTACTGCAAAAGGTCATCATCATATGTGGCACGACATCCCGTTACCGAGCCTCCGCCAGTTGGCTCTGTCTTCTGCTGCAGGCCACGTTGTCCAACCATCTCGTCCTCGGTCTTCCTACCCGTCTTACGAGGTGCAGCTCCTCCATCATTATTTTCTTTGGTATTTCAACGGTGCTCATTCTGGTCACATGCCCTGCCCACCTTAGTCTGGCCAGTTTAATATACGTGACTACGTCGATGTCTGTATAGAGATAACTGAGCTCCCTATTTTTTCTTTTCCTCCAGACATCACCCTCCTTTACTGGACCATAAATCCTTCTGAGGACTCCTCGCTCAAAGACACTCAGCTTCATCTCATCGTTTTTGGTCATCGTCCAAGCCTCTGAGCCATATGTCAAAACAGGCCGAACAAGGGTCTTGTATATCATCAGCTTGGTCTTCTTTGAGAGGTACCTACTTCTTAAGTGTCGGCCAAGTCCAAAGACACATCTATTGGCAGCCGTGATCCTTCTCTGTATTTCTTGAGCCATGTCATTTTTGCTATTAATTTCAGACCCAAGGTATATGAAACTTTATATAAAACTGCAAAAGGTCGTATGTAAAAATTTATTATTTTACAAGTTGCATAAAAATTAATTATTGCTTTATGCTTTATTAGTATAATTTGATATTTTATTGTCCTCTGCTATTTTCCATTGTAGCAGACTACAAAATAGTAACCTTTAGCAAAAATAGTATAAAAGTTGAAAATTTTTACATACGACCTTTTGCATTCAAAGCAGTAATATGTATTTAATAGGTATGTTTTCACTCGTAAAATGGATGGAACTAGAAAATCCATAAGAAAAATTCAAGTTATTGTTTGTTTATAGTTGACTAGACAAATACTTTTCTTCAGTCAGAACAAAAATAATTAAGCTGGAATATAAAAGTATGAGTAAAGTTCACACCACTTCGATATTTAAGGAAGAAATAGAGACCAAGACGAACTGGTTGAACTTCAATGGAAATAAACACAATCACAAATAAGACTTTTTTTTACGAATTCAGAGTAAAAATTACTTTAAATTTAAGGAAAATTACACGAAATCTAAGTAACAGAAATAAGTGCCATGCCAGTAACGTTTGGAATCGACCAAACAATACAGTAATCGATCGCCCTCCTAGGATTCTCATTGATCAATCATTTGAGACTACCCTTTACAACCTAATCCCGTCCTGCTACGATGTTATCCTTTCCGGAGAATTTAATACTAATTAACTAATGCCATCCTCTAATTATTCTTAACTAACAACTCTCCTTCATTCCCTCTTCTTCTACATGGTGCCCTATGACCCAACTCCCCATGCCTGATTTCTTTATCCTAGATTCCTAAGATAAACTCCGCATCACAGCATCCGGTCCCATTTCTATTTCCCATGATTTTATCGAGATTTACTACAATGTTCCGATTCCATTTTCTTCTCTCCAAACTATATCCCTCCGAAGCCTCAATTCCTTCAACTAAGAAAACCTCTCGCATGATCTCGATGATTTCCAATGGGACTACATTTATTCCTTAAACTCAATCGATACCATCGCAGAATCGATACCATGCTGCCAGACGGTAGTTTAAAAGAAGTTATTTCCAGAAGACCATATGTCCATCAAACAACTTCTAAACAGCATTCGATCTGCAGTTATTCAATTACTGGAGCAAATCCAAGTAGTTCTATCAATCCAATCCTTCGAATCATCCACTATTTCTTTTCAATTATGGTTTAAAGGAAAATTATTAAATCATTTATGACTATTTTGCAACACTTCATATTTTTTATTTTACAATAAATCAATAATCATTCGATAAAATTATTTTCTATAACTGTATAGCTAAGTCATGAGAAATACATCACAATAGAAATATGCATTATTACATAGAGATACTTTGTGCGATACTGTCATCTTTCTGTGACTATACTTGTGCATAAAATAATAAAAGTAATTCTTTGGCTCAGTCGACTGCCAGTTTCCTGAAGGTGCCGTCAATTCCGTAAGTGTTCTGGGAGTCTGGAGGTCGCTTCTTCTCGTCTGAGGACTGCCTTGTGGATTTCAGGAACCATTCTCGATTTTCTTCCAGTTGGTCCAACCAGTAATCTAGAAAATAAGTTCCTAATTTAGCTAAGATAATCCCAATAACCGAAATTCGAAATAAAACCATATATAACTATTAAAGTAATAGAGTATTACATGAGTAAAAAATTAAAACACCGGAAATAAGGTGGCTCTAGATTCTCATTTGTGAATCGGACAATATTCCAAAAAAATAAAGTAAACCAAATATTAAATATTCCATAAAAAGGGATAGTTTATAGACCAAATCTCGAACAGTCACTGCAAAGCAGAATTCTTGACATCGTTTCTTTATATTCTACGATATCAACCTAAATTTGAAACATTCATAACATGAAAAATACTGAAGTATTAGTGTAATTGACGATGGTTCCTTGTAATTTATGGAAAAGATTTGCTTGAGACATATATACACAAAAAATAAACAAATACGTTTATACTAATAAATAGACATACATATAGTATTACATAATATACATATATGAAATTCACATAATCTCTCTTTACCATTTAGTTCAGCGGAAGATTTGTCATTTCCTCCGTAATCGGAAGGCAACATTTCTAATGGCAGGTACTCTTTTAGGTTTGACGCTCCTTCCTTGAAAACTTTTGTCTAAATAAACATAACCAAATAAAACAATTACATATAAATCTGTGTTGATAAAAATTAACATCACTATGAAAAAAAGAGATTAAAATTTGAAAATCAATACTTTGTTTCTAACATCAATTTCGGAAAGATTGTTTATATTAATCAACATTTATACATTTTAAAGTATATACTAAATTGTGCCTCATTGTGAAATACAATACTGCTAAGAAGTGGAAAGGTTTAACTCTGAGACACAGAGAGCAACATGGTAGAGTACTAAACAGTCTTACATAAAATCAAAATAAAGAAAGATCTTTGTTTTTTCAGAGTTGAGTGAGTTAGTCAGACAAACAGATAATGCCGAAACCTTGAAAAACCTCTGCGATCCTAAAAATAAAGAAATCATGAATAAGATCGTGAATGATCTCACGATTTTGAAATGCATCGGCGGGGGTCGATCTCTCTGCTTCAAATCTCTCCAAGCTACAAAGGCTTAAAATGCTCCTCCTTGTGCCAGAACTCTGCACTTAGGATCATTACTCTCCAGGAATCTCTAGCTCACTCGTGAGTGTATGATCTTCCAGAAACATTTTTTGTCCGCGGTAAATAGGTTGTTAGGAAGTCGACAAATACGTCGTACGCGTTCTGGTCAAGAACATCAATTTTAGGAGGAAAATTTGGTCCAGTGCAATCCTCTCTTTACTAAACCTACCTTGGTGGTGGCCTATTACATCTTCATAATATAGTCAGATAGTCATTATCTTTTAGACAACAGGAAAGAATGCTTTATGTTTTTACTATGTCTTTATAATTACTGCACGATTTGGCAGACAAGGCAAATTTTCCAGATCTCTCATACACATTCCTCCTTCCTCTTCTGAATGCAGTTCTGTTTTCAGACAAACGTCATTATCTTACAATTGCAAGTGCTATGCCCAGATAATAAAAATAAATCCGTTCATGGATTATATATATATACACAAACACACACACACACGATCACGCACAGGGTGTCCAGTAAGTAGAGAAAAATAATTAAAAGGTTGATAGTAGACATAAAGAACAACAATTGAAATTTGAAAAGAAACAATTGAGAAATTTTCTATTACTTAAATCGAATATTGTTTATGTTATCGCTTCCTATTCGACAAAAAACGTGACTCGCTTAAAAAAAAGGAAATCTTAAATTTTCTTCTGGAAATTGGGCAATTATTTTTAGGAAAGTATATCTTGTTATCTACTATCAATATTTTAAATATTTCCCTCTACTTACTGGTCACCCGGTCTATTACCTAATCATTTTATAAAATTAAATTGTTTGGTTTTCAATCATAAATATCAAGAATAAGCTTGCATTTTCTTAGCTATATTTTTACAAATAATTCAATGATATTTATTTAATTATAGTTACCCTGTTATATAACTTAGCTTTCAGCACGGGCTTAACCAAGTTGTTAACTATAAATTCAATCGTGGAAGAAGCGTTGATACAAAAGCACCCATGCAACTTCATTGGGTATCCATCCTGGAAATTATATAAATAAAAATATTATTCAGATTATCGTAAAGTTTTAAGGCTCCATTTTTTATCCCAAGAAAATAAATATTCGATATTGATAAGAACATTTCAACTACTTGGTTTATTTTCACTCGAACAAAAATGATGTATATTACGAAATAATTACATTGCAACAATTTAAGATATTTAAAAAGTAAAATAAGTTAAAACTCTATTTTTATAACAATTTTATTGAGCATTATAATACCCTATCGCAATGGTTATAGCCAGGAATGTACACCATATTGACCGAAAATATAAACAAATAATTCTTTTATTTTGCTTCCTCACTACCGAAGGTAGGGAAGCATTGTGTTGGTGCGAGAGGTTAAAAAAATGTTTTTACTCAGAATCGAAAATATCCACTCGCGTTTAACGTTTCAGACATCAAGGATAAAATTTGGTTCGGTGTCTGTCTTTCAGTCTGTCTGTCAGTAGTCAAATCGATGTGACGGGGATATCACCTAGTAACGTTCATCCGATTTTCATGAAATTTCAGCGATTATGCTGATTTGTGTCTTGATGGTCCCATATTAATTTTATCAAATACCATTTAGCAATTCCGCTTACGCACGCGCAAGCGTATTTTTTAGATATGTCAATAATTCAGAAAGTTCTCGCTCAATTTGGCTCAAAGTTAGATAAAAGGTAGGTGCTGGTAAAAAAATAACGTAATGCCAATTTTATTGAATTCTGTCCACTGATTTCTCGTATATATGCGCAAACGTGTTTCCCTAGATATGTCTATATCTCTAAAACCGCATGTTCGATTGGGGTCAAATTAGAAGGAAAGTTAGGGTTGGTAAACAGATGAGCAAGTGATTTACGGATACATTCTGTAAGTTGACGTAAATCAGAAGGTCAGCAGAAAACATCTAGATCATCTGGTTGTTTATATAAAAAAAAAAATTATATATATATATATAAAAAAATTATATATATATATATATATATATATATATATATATATATATATATATATATATATATATATATATATATAATTTTTTTTTCTATTGGCGCTACAGACCATGAAGATCTTTAACCGCGAGTGTTTTCTCCTAGACCATATCCCGATTCCCGATTTAAAGTACGGGGTAGGGTCATCAATCCTACGCTCGGTCTTTGTGAGTTGCCTCCAGTAGGCCAACAAGCCCCATATCCCGGGATGGGAGGAATCGCGCTCAGCCTGGCTTTGCTAGGAAAGGAGAAAAGTATACATATGATGGATGACGCTGTAGGTAAGAAAAAACTGTGAAAATAAATTTGGAAAGAAGTAGATAATGGCTGTAAGAGAAGAGAAAAAATAAAAACAAAATAGAGTTATGTTCGAAAATATGAAAGAGAAAAAAATTACATTGGTTAAAATAGAGAAACATTAATAATAATAGTAGTAGATGTTCAACCCAGCACGGTGCATATATATATATATATTACTAATATCCAGATCATTATTTTCTCCTTGGTCCAGGCGTAAGTAAGTGAAATCCTCAATCAGTTATAACCAGAGCTTGAAATGAAATTGTAACTTATAATCAGTTTCGGTTTGACTTGAATATTTATTTTGATTTTTTTTTTCTTCTAATTTGATACTACTATTTTTCCCCTTGCAAAATTTAAAATAAAGATTCTATAAATATTTAGTTTTATAAATTGTTTATTACAACTTCTATTGATTTTGCCAAAAAAATATCTAAAAAGTTACTATTTAACTGCTTTGTTCAATGATGAATTCAATGAATCATTCAAATCAATGATGAATCATTTAATTCATTCAAGATAAATTATAATTATAATCTAAGCTCAATTATTGTCTATTTCTCATGTAAAATAAATTTGTTAAGAACTTAAAAAAGGAAAATTATACTTTTACCATATATCTAGAACTTAATTCCAAAAATGTTTCTCAGAACATATATTTAAAAAAAATTGTTTGCTAAAAAGTTTCACAGAAACTATTAAAATGGGACTTATTAAAAAGTTTCATAAATGTTTTAACTCCTGGTAATAATCAAAACCCTGCCAGGTATATACATATACAAAGAAGAAAAGGGAATATTCTTATGGAGTAAATTAATCATCATTTTGTACGCTTTAGTTTCTGTGAACAATCTACTGTTACGTGGGAGAGGCAGGGGACTCTTCCAACAAGTGTGACTATCATGGTCCTTTTTGCTAATCTCTGACGGCTACCATGAGGTTGCCTCCGCGTACTTACTAGGAATGTCACGACTTATTTTCCGGGACCTCCGAGAAATGAAAAGTAACCTACCCAGGTGGGAATTGAACCCACAACGTTCAGAACCGGGCACTATGGGACCCACACCCCAACGTGCTCGGCCATCCAGTCCTCACTGTGAACGAACAAAATAAACTGATTTTTTAGAAACTGAGGAATTTTCAATAAAAGAAGGATGATTCGCTTTGAGTATCGTACGATATCGAATTAAAATGTCCAAATAATCATTTTTGCATGACAATAAGTAAATATGGATTAATCACGAGACTCACCTGAAAAGAACCCAAAATAGCGGCGACGATGGAGGAATTTACCATTGTGATCGCCGAAGCAGGTACTCCATCACAGTCAAAGACGAAGTAACCCCCAAATTCACTCGTATCAGACCACTGCTTCATGCGAAGTTCCAGCATCATCAACATTCGCGTCGCTTCGTGTGGGTGGTCAAACACTTTGCTAAAGCAATCGTTGAATGATACAAAATACACTATGTGACCCTCAGGGGTGGTATTTGTCAAGAAGAAATGATTCCTGTTCAATAAAAAATCTATAATTAATAATAAAATAAAAAAATTGACAAAATCAATTTAGAATATTCAATTATTGGAATATCTATTTTTGGAATATTCAAAAACATATCCTCAAGTCTATTAAATGACAACAAAAAAATAAGCAAATAAGGCTTCGCAATTTCAGGCACGATCAATCTGAATTGAAAATCGCAAAATCACTAAATATATCAGTAAAATTAGGGACTGACCCCCAAAATTCAAAAAATAAAGATAAAACTTGTCACAAATTATACAATTTCATAAATATAATAAGTACACTACACTATAATATAATAGAATAAATATAATCTCATAAATATCACCATAATCATTAATTTTATCAAATAAATGTATAGGATCATTTTTGTAGGGATTTTAAAGTACTTTAATATTACAGGGAACAATATTTGCGAAATGCATCACAGTTTTTGAGATATTCTTAAAAAAACTAAAAAATATCACTTTTCTGTCCTTCCTTCCCTCTTCCCCTCCAAAACATGACGCGGGATTCTTTGGGACTTTTGACCAGTTATTATATAGAGGCTAATAAACAATTTATGACAAGTTTCATCTATATTTTTTGAATTTTGGGGTTCTATTATAAATGTTCTTTGAGACAGATTGTAATATTTCTCAATAAACAAGTTCCAGAATGTTGGGGTAAGGTTGGTTTTCCCCTTAACTTTAATGGACTATAAAATGCGAAGAGTATAAAGAGATAGCACACCTCACCTTATCAACTTTCAAGTAGTCTTTATCAAAACAGTTCATAAATAGTAGACGCCTCAACGCCTTGACGGGTGGAAAGAGGTTATTTTTTTAAATAACTTTATTTAATATCCTTCATATTTTTTATATTTATCAAATTTATAGTTATATTATATTTTGAAACTCACACCACTTAAATTGAAACTAAAAATAATCTTTACCCAAATTAGACTGTTGAGAATTATTTATTGCCAACAACAAGAAATAATTGACTGCAAAACAGCAAGTGCAAAAGAAGATAGAGTAAATGATTTACTATCATTTCTCATTATTTAATTACAAATATTTCCTACATAGAACCATATTGAATGATATAGCCCATTTTTAACATTTTTTCCCATAAAATTGAAATATAAAACATACAAATAATCTCAGTTTTCAACAAAACGATTTTTTCATTATTCCTAGCAGTTTTTTTTAGGCATCGTTGAGGGTTGTTCCAGATAAAGCAGTAGAAATTCCAGTCTTAACTTTGCCTTCATAACGTTAGGATTTGAAATAAAATATAAATGATACAGGGATTTCTTTTTTTATGTCCTCTCCCACCAAAAACAATTTGCGCAACTCCCCTGACTCAACGTACTTATATTGTTAATTTTATACTAGGAGTATATTTTTATCTGTTTAGGAGTTTTTTGTTTATTTATTGTTAAATTCCGCATCTACCCGATCGGGTCATTAGCGGCTTTAGATGTAATCAAATTAGGTGTACAAATTTAATGTCTTTTATAAATTCAAACACTTTTTGTATCTTTTCTTCGTCATCTGAAAGTGCTTCAGATATGTTGGAAGGTATATTATGTTTTGTTCTGGTGTCAGAGTATAGTCTGCAAGTTGTTACAATGTGTTTCAGTGTAAGTGATGTGTTGCATGTTTTACAAAATGGTGGTTCCAGGCCTCTCATTAGGTAGCCATGGGTAAAGGCTGCATGTCCAATTCTAAGCCGAGTTAAAATTGTTTCTTCTTTTCTGTTCTTTCTGAAAGAGGTCGTCCACGGTTTGGTATCTTTTTTGATTTCTTGCAATTTATTCGTAGATTGGTTCCACTTGAATTGCCATTTTTCATTTAGGATTTTTTTGCATTCCAATCTCCAGTCAGCAGTGGTCGTTAAATTGATCATTGTGGTTCCATTAGTTTTTCTTCTTGCCAGGTTCGCAGCTCTGTCTGCAGCTTCGTTCCCAGATATGCCACAATGTGAGGGTGCCCATGCGAGGACGATGTCTCTGTCCGGCGACTCCTTCATTTCCCAGAGGCAGTTTTTGATTTTCCTGGAAATGGCATTGTCGGCTTTCCCTTCGGCAATGGCCATTAATGAGCTTAAAGAGTCTGTAACTATAAGGCCATTTTTTATGTTTTTTCCTGTTAGTAATAACAAAGCCTGATATATGGCGAATAGTTCGCCTGTGAAGACGCTGTTTATTTGGGGAAATTCTTATATCTCTTGTACAAGTTAATATTGCGAAATAATGGTACTTAAACCTGGGGACGTTGTATATGTCGTTTTATTTTGTAATAGTTGAGAAACTGAAGGCTTTATTTCGGAATCATTTAATATTATTATCTCTAGTATTCAATATTAGTATTGGAATTACACATGCTATCATTCAAATCTCTAAGCTTAATTTTTTATTCATAAACATAACTTCATTTTATTCACATCAATGTGGCTGTCAATCAAGGTCGTAGGCAGAAGAGTGAGTAATTATTATAAAGAGGGGGATAGACGATTAATATCAAGGTAGATAGGTTAGTTTTTTTTGTTATTAATTTCTCGAAGGGTGTTGAAATGTCATATACCTTGCAACCTTGAGTTGAAAAGTGTTACCAACATGTCATAGTTAATGCATTTTTCAGAACTTAGTTATTTTATATATTACTTTGTTTTGAATATTTGTCATTATGGACGCTACACTACCTTGGCCACCAATGGATCCATGGTAACGATGAAGTGACATAACATTCATTGTAACAGTTTCTTTTTCCTTCTTTTTTTTTTTTGCGTTTGTTGTAAAAATGTGGTAAATTCGCCTTTAAGGATTTAGAATGAACCAAGCAGAATTGAATGTAACAGTAATCACAAAACCAACATTGAATACTGGTTAATTAAGCTGATATGAAAATGGTCTAGTATTGACCCGATAACATTGAAGCTAATAGCTTACGAATGTTATTATTAACTTATTATCAGTAGTAATAAAATAAATTAAACTTTGGTTAAATTAAATTAAGTTAACACAAATATATTTGCTTATTAATTTTCAAAGAAATTAATATTTTTTTCTACCCATGCAACTAGTCTTGCCCAAAATTGGTCTTGGTCTTGTGGTCTTGGTCTTGCACTTTTGCAAGACCAAGACTAAGACCAAGACCAGGCAAATTGTTGCAAGACCAAGACCGAGACCAGACCCTGCTAGTCTTGCGCAAGACCAAGACCAAACCCTGCTCGTCTTGTAGTTCTTGCAGTTAAGTCAAAGTCAGACTATTTTCAGATATAGTACGGTGCTTAACATTTTAATCATCTAATCTAAACAGCGTTGTTTATTTCTTGTGGAATTGTATATTTGAGCATAGGCTTCCAAATAATAATAAAAAAATAATTTTTTTTTTTGTTCTCCCGCTACCTCGCCATTAAGTTATACGGGGTTTTCGCGGGCCATGGATGAGGGCGGGGGATTAATGCCAGAGTTAAAAAACTCCCAGACAGCGAGACGCGAACTCATAATTATTTTATTGTCTCCAACTTCGGTTATCAGGTTGCCGGGCAACGCGCAGTGCTGTGCACAATTGTTAGTCCGCTCGGCCACCCCGCCCCTTAAAAATTATCATTTGCCAGGACCGGAGCAAGATAACAAAACAAAACATGAATAAAAATTAAGACTAATACAAGCCCATTTTAGTTACTATAACGAAACTTCTCTTCAAAAGAAGGGGACACTCACAGGAAATCAAAAATTGCCCGCTATAGAGAGATGTCTGTTTTAGAAAAATTGGAAGAAAAACAAGTTAAAAAATAATAACAATTAGAAAACTAAAATTGTATATTAAAATTTATATATTTAAACTAAAATCATTTATTAGTTTAAAAACATTTTTCTTTTTAAATTTTTTTTTATTTACTTAGCCTTTACCTCTAAGGATCATTGGCCTAATGATTCCATTTTATATTCCTTGATAAAAATCAATTTCTTTAAAATATTTGGGCAGTTTTCCTATTTCGTTTTCCTCATCTTGCAGAATTTCTTTCATTTCCGTTCCCATTTGTAAATGTTTCCTTGTATCAGTGTACCTTCTACTTTCTAATAATACATGCTTTACTGTTGGCTAATTTATTTTTACGAGAAATTGAATAATATATTTTGCATAGTGAAATTGCACATAAGAAACGTAAACTTTTTTAATATAGAAAAAAAGAATAGTAATTCTTAATTTTGTTTGGACTAGCGTAACTATTTCGTTTTCCTAATTGTTATGAATAGATAAAATCGTTACAATAAATCCACTTCCTCCTTCAAAATGAAATTGTTTCTTAGCCAACTAATTTGTGAGAAAACTTCTTTAATATTCATTCAGAGATCACGAAAATATATTATCAGCTAAAAGGTCCACCGCGAGTTTAATTGTTCGAAATGATTGTACGAACGCTGGGGGGTGAAGATACAAGCCTGGTGAAATCATCCATGTACAACGGATTATTCTCGAAAGGAATTATTTCTTTGCATTGACATTTCTGAGTTTGGCCCGCTGTTCGCAGTATTCCTTATTTCTTTAAAATGTCTAACACCAAGCTTTAAGTGGCTAAATTGCAAATACTGAAATTTCTGATACAATCATTAATTACAGACCTTTTTTTTTTAAATTTAACCGGAACCATGTTGACATATTACAATCAAAAGTGTGTGAATGACAACAAAGTGTTAAGACTAAATTCTATTTCAAAACCGGATTCCTTGGTGGAATTAAGCAACAGAAAAGTGGATTAATGTTCTAAGAATATGAGTTTCACAAGTCATCCCTTCAGCATCAGGTATTGGCAAATCCACTTTAAGTACCTTAACTACTAATTAAAGCTTTTATGAATTTTATGTGCGAATCTAACAGATGTGCTAAAAACATAATTCAATTAGTTGTATAAACATATGTATTTATGCTTTATGAAGTTTAAAATTAACATTATACGGCTCAAACACTAATGACGTTCCGAATTGTCGTGTAAGGTAGTGAATGAAGTACTGATGGTGGTGCGCTGCGGATTTCCGAACATCTGGAAATCAAAGGTTCATTCACGAGAAGTGGAGGGGAGACCGACTAAACATATGGGCTGGGGAGACCAACCATACTGCTGGATAGGTTAGGTTACCTAGGCCTCACAACCATTATAAATTTCTGATTTTCATTATATGTAAATAGTTAAATAATTTTTCATATCCCTTGTTTATAATTTTAAACCATCTTTAACTATTTCTTTTAAATAGTCAAGTGGGCAACAAATTAAAAAAAAAAATGAGCAAACTTCACAATTTACTTTAGGAAAAAAATAACTTTAACGTTGTGTATATTTATCAGTTCTTTTTCCATTTTCCTCAACAAATTTATTATTTTCGCAATACCTTTCCTTAATTTTTGTAAGTAGTAGACTTACATTTTACTAACATTTGTCAAAACGATTTTCTATGAGACTAACCTTACTACTAGATAGGTTAGTTTATCTAGGTCTCGTTATTAAGTAAATAATTTCACAAAAGTAAATAGTTGTTTATATCCCTAGTCTATATTATTATTAACCATTTTCAACTATTTTTTCTTTAAATAGTCAAGTTTATGCTGTAATGAAGTGTAAGAATTACCGTGTAGGGTCCCCTTAACGATTTTAATGAAACTTTCTTCTAATTTTCTACTTAAAGTCTTTCTTTAAATTTTCGTATTTTTAGTGAAATCTCGAGACAATCCAAGAATAAAAGTTATAAAGAAAAAAAAAAATTGTTTGGCTAGCTAACTCAACACGTATACACCTATCGGTTTTAAACGGCTCTAAACGTTTTTGAGCCTATTTTTTGAAAGATCATTAAATTTCTGACTAAATTATTGACAAAAAAATCACAAGAATCGGTCCAATATGGTATATATTGTTTTTTATACGCTGATTTAAATGGTGGTACACTTGCCCGTTTTACATTGCGTGTTTCATCTAAGGAATCGTACCATAATGATTTCACTGATCAATTTTTAGAAAAATGAGTCTATTCCAATTGTTTTTTTCTGATGGATACATTTAAAGTTGTATTTTTTTAAAAATATTTAGGAAATTCTTGTGAGTGGACGCAATAAATTTGTAATTAAAATCATTGGGAACAATATATAAATTGTCTTTACTCTAAAATTCTTTCATTCCATATAACTATCTTTCAATAAAACACCTAATTGTAGTTATTTTGTAGCGTTTTTAAAAGATTTAAAGTACCATATTAATAAATAGCAATAAGCTGATAGTTAACTGCAAGACTCTTGCGCAAGACCAAGACTAAGTGCGCAAGACCAAGACCAAGACCAAGAGTAAGCGAGCAAGAACAAGACCGAGACCAAGACCAAGACCAAGGTTCATTGACGCAAGACCAAGACGGTCTTGATCTTGGTCTTGCGTTTGGGCAACACTACATGCGACCAATATTAAGTTCAGTTAAAGTGATCTAAGAGAAAAAAAAATTTGAAAATATATCAAAACCCTTTCAGTCACTAAAACAATTGCAAAATTAGCTAAAAACTTATTCCTAATAAAACTTAAAAATTAAATCTTAATTAACTAACTAAATTAGGTTTTTTAATTCAGTAATACAATCAATTTTTAAATAAATGAAACTAGATCAGAAAAAGCGATCCGAGGGGGCAGCCAATAAAGAGGCATGTTTGTACCATAACGATCTATGCTAGTTTGTCACAGCATTGAAATATGTGAATGATACAATAATGGTTCTAGATATCCTGGAAGGTGAGAAAATCCATTCACTTATAGTAGCATATAGTCCTAAGGATAATACTGAACAGGATAAAACAGTTCTTCAATGACCTGCAAAGGGGAGTTGATGGTGATGATTCCGACGGCACCCCAATGATTTTTGGAAATCTAAATGGCAGGGTGGGCTATGCGAAGGGCAAGAAAAAAAAAAGAAACCTTCTATTCCCATTCGAATCAACTTAAACATTATTCAATATTAATTTTGCAATTATTCATGTTATATTTAACTCTCCAAGGTTCATTTTCCATTTATAAATATAATTTCATCTTATTTTAAGTTGGAAATGTAATTTCACTTAGTACATGTATATACATAATGTACTGTGTTAATTTCTGCATGAAAACAAGTATCTTATTTATTTTTGTTTTAGATCAGAATACACTTACATTAACGATTTTGTATCTTGTTTTTCTTTTATGAACTAAAAAAAAAAAAAAATACAAATTTTGAATCTTTCTGCACTTGAATCGTATGTACTCTTGGAAACGCTTCAGACATTAAAGAATTTTATAACAACCACTTATGTTGACAACGGTGTACTAGGAGATATATCGTCGACACCATTTTTAAGAAACGACTGTGAAAAATTGCATTTTTCAATTTCGTTCGTTTGCCAAAGTATGTCTACCTTGTGGCTAAATGTCGAATCTGAACGGCGACTGGAAGACCGGACTCAGTAATGCCATTTTTACGAATTTGTAAATTTGTTAGATATGTAGGTAAATTTTGTAGTTACGATAATGAAAGGCTTACATTAGACAAATACATGTTCGTTACTTTGATGGCGCCGATGATATAACTACATGCTTTATGGTGTTCATAAACTGCATTATATTAGCTCTCTCAAACTAGCTATCTACTTCTAAATACTTATGTATCGTGAATAAACATTTTTACAATACAGATAGCTTTTAAATACTTACAAAGCTCTAGATTTCTCCCTGAATTGTGCGTTCACATCTCTAGCTACCTCATCGTAGAGTTTCACCATCCTATTACGATTTGAGTAATAATTATCCAGTTTGCGTTTGGCTGATTCTAGAGTTTTCGTGCCACAGACGAATGCCAGCAGAAGAGAGTGTTCTATGACAGAAATATGTTTTAATGATGTATACAGCATATATAAAGTATGAAATATAATACAATTTTTTTAGTTCACAATGTATAGTACAAAATCAGTGACTGGATCGTAATGCAATCAAAACAATGAAGATCTAATTGTGATCATCCTGCTATGGTAAATGTTAATAGAGGTAAATGCACACGTAGTTGTCCAACTATAGAATCTTTTTATTTATTTCCCTCTTCTTCTCTTTCTCTTTCTTTTCCTTTACGAGACTATAATTTTGTTGTAAAAAAGCAATAATTTTATTTAGAAAGATCCTTTATTCCTATATTTCTATTTACGGGTCACCTCAGATTGAATTAGTGAGAGTTATAAAACATTACAATGTAAAGAGCAGCTTATAAAAGTTGTAAGTAATTGGATGCGAGACCACAGGAATTTTCAGCTGGGAAAATAGACGCCACCCGAGATACCTCGGACGTGGGACCCGTCAGACTACTGAAGGTAACTCACACCAACCGGGCTACCATACCCATCCCAGAGGTTTCGTCCTTGCGCTAGCTGACGTTGAGCAGACATATTCCATGGTTCTAGGCAGATTTGTCACTGTCCATAAGCTCAGGCCAGTCGATGGGAACAATGAAACTTTGACAATATTTTTTGCTTTTAATGTTATTTATGTTATTGATACATACAATAATGAAATAGTTAATGACTCACCAACATCTTGAGGAAGGTGGGGCTGCTTGTCGAGCCAGTCCCTCAGCCGTTGCACGTCCTCTTCCACTGCCTCCTTGGTTCTCTTGATAGACATTTCTTCAACCATCGCTCAAGATGAAATTCTTTTCTACGAAGCAATCCGCAATTATAAAAAAATATTCGCTAAATAATACTTAACTTATTAAGGCTAAGAGAGAATGAACTTTATATATGTTACACAATTACAAAATTATTACAGACTACTAGTTAGTATCATAAGTATTTACGAACACCATCCTGTGTATATTTATTTGAATTTCAATACAAAACAGAAAAATATTAAAGAAATAATAAAAAAAAGCTAAAAATCTTCTTTTACAATTACATATACTGGTGGGACTTCAACTCGAAACGGTACGAAGTAAAAGATAAATAAATCACCTGTATTACATAATTACATGTTAATTATATTTATCATAATTGATTATAATTTTAATAATAATGTCTTCAGATTATTTTAGTTTAAACGAAAAATTGGTTATGTATTTCATGGTGATATAGATTTTCATTATCAGTGTTCAATCTAAATCTAAGAAATGGTCTCAGGTTCATTATAAAAGGAATGAAAAATAGTACTAATAAATTAATATATTTTACTGTTTAAATCAACCATAATATTGTATATTTTATTTTTCCATCATATTATATGAATATTTCAGCCATCAACTAAGTCACAAAAATAAATCAATCAATGATAACCGTGCAATGATAACCGTCAGCAGTTTTTTGCCCCTAAACCCAAAACAACAACAACAACTAAGTCACAATCAAATATTACATCATTTATAAATAATATATCGATACATCATATATTGTCATAATAATGTCCATTATCAAGTCCGAGAGTTGAAGAAATTTCTGATCTATAATTGTTCTTTCAACTGAGCTCTTCTCCTGGTTTGTATCAATGTTGATAAACAAATAGTGGTTTAGAATTGGCAGGTGAGCTATAAGATATAGTAAGGCTGTTCTTGAAGCTAAGATCGGCTGGTCACTTACAACGTATAGGTTCTCGACGGAAGAAGATCTATAAGCCCCAATAAATATTGAACAAGTTTTGTGATCACTATTATATCTTTTGAGAGATATTTCAAAACCAAAATTATATATCATATTTTTGAAATCTACCTTATTTCTGATTAGTGTTCGATACAAATAATACAGAATATTTTTCTATCGGTTCTCGAGTTCATTCCAGAAAACAGCTCTGGGAAAATTAAATTGCTTCAAGCGACTTATTTTCAGCCTTTTTAATTAGAAAGTCATTCTCAGCCGTCTATTTTTCTTCACTCCTGAAAAACTAGCATTTTCTATGAACGACAAAGTTTCTCCCTACTTACATCAATAATGTTGTGTTATTAAAAAAGCTCCTTTCTCCAAAGAAATTACACTTTGGATTCAGTTGTTGAATAGCTAAAGGCAGTGATTAAATTCTATTGCACTGTTGTCCCCAAGATATTTTTATTTCCTCTTCTATAAAATTTATAGATTTGCTTCTGACTGGTATTGTGAAGCCATTTGCAAACAATGTACAAATAACTGGATTACTAACACTTACAATATCATTCATCGCTATTAAAAAAATACAAGAACTTGAAACGGGCCCTTGGGATATTCCATTTCTTGAATGAATATAATTTATGGCTCATTTCCAATTTTGAAAAGAAAACTCTGCTTTCATAAAATTGTCATCATAGCTATCATTCCATTTTCAGAAACTATTATTTATAAACTGGTCTAGCTTAACATTAAAGGTCCTTGTATTATATAGGTTGGCTTGTTACTATAAATTAGAAATATTCATTCAGGCTGCTGACCCTGAATCAAATAACAGAACTTGAATCACCATTATCGACTCATAAAACTGTAATGGATTAATTTTCCACCAATCAAACCAAGAGAAAAATCTCTTGCAGTTCAGAGTTTGTCGGATTTTCAGGAATATAATCACCAATCGTTTCATCCCTGGTAGTTTTATCCGTGATAGATTAATTGTTTTCGTGAAGTTGAGTCAGGAAAAGCAATTCGACCATGAAAAAATTTTATTACATAATTTTATTGCTTCACTGCTTCAATTGTTCGTGCTTCCATACTTCACTTTTTATAATGAATGCTCCGGTATTCCTTTTTACTTGTATGTATAACGCTATCACTACAAAAGTGCTTTTGTTAATGTTTTTGAGTTTTTGTTTCGTTTAGATGTTTTTTTTTTTTTGTTTTTTTTTTTGTCTATGAAATATATATTTGCGCCTATCAACAATAAGTTGACAATCAGCAAATGTGATGACGATAATGATATAATGACATGACAGGCATGGGGAAGGAAAGTACTCAGCAGTACCTCTTACCTAACTTGTTCAAATTACTTAGGTTGTCTAAGGAAGGAGATCCCTCATCCAACGCCTTTTTAGTCTCCTGCTCATGTTGTGAGGTATGTCAGCTGTGGGCATGTCTCCACAGAAGGATGGTCAAAGAGCCTGCAGTCAGCTGATTAGCGGCCATTTTGTGGATACATGGCTTGAGTCACCTGTGCAAGCTGTTGGAGGATACTAAACAGGGGCTGTATGAGGGAGTTTAAACCATTGAGTAATTGGAGCAATTGAGGTGGGGTTTAGATGTTGATATTAAATATAAAATGTAGGCAAAAAATAGCAATACTATCTAAACACAGGTATTCAAAATCTTATATTTTGTTTTTATTACTTCAAAAATGGTAATTAAATAATAATTTTAAAAAAATTACTTGTCACACATCTATTCCTATATGCAATCCATTCCATTCAGCCTAAGGATCTCCGAACGATGCCTCTCATGTGAAAGACAAGGCAGGGCTCAAAGAATTCCCAGTGCTTCTTTCCCAGTCGCATTACTGTATGAAAGCCACTGGAGATTAACTGGGAGCGTTTAAGCCATATACGCTCAGGACTTGAATGGAGAAGCTGGCAACTGCCAGATATCTAATAGAATATTATAACAATATTTACATGAAGAATATTTACAAAAGATCTCGGAGCCATTGTCGTTTCAACCTTCAAAGGTTATACGAACGATTGTTGTACGAAGGATACAATTGTACAGATAGGTAAGGATTATAATAGTTTTTTTAGAAAGTTGTTGAAGTGTTTGGCAATTGAGAAGATCGTATCTAGGGGATTTTCTATATTTCAGTTGATTTCATTTATTTATAAGGAATTTAATCTCAGAGGGGTTACCAGCTTTAGGAGGTAAGGAGAGAGGAATCGGTGAAGAGAGGAATTCCTTAACTTTCGTTGTGTGAGAGGGATTGTATTCAGTATGAGGATAAATGTTTTGGATAGATGCTTTGCGAATTCCACTGTCCTGTTCTCATCTGACGAAGCCCAGGATCTATCATCACGCCGGAGATAGTGGGAAATGGTGTGGTATTTTGGATTATTTTTTGTTACTTTCCAGAGGGAGTTATCAGAAGTTGAGAGCCAGGAGAGGTGTAAATTGAAGGATTGGGGTCTAAAGGTGGCCAACTTCTTCATATTTTAGCAAACATATTCTTTTTTAACAGTTTGGAAAGGTAGTTGTCGTCAGAATGCCTGGTCCTTTGCCAGTGGGTCCTGAAACTTCGCTTGGCATGAATGAGGTTTGTCTTGAGGTGAAGGATTTTTCTTGCTGCATTTCAGTGAAAGAAAAGGTGAAGGAGTAATCCAAACTGCTTGTTGAATCGAGTTCGTGAAGGAATTTACGGCATCATTCTAGGTCTTGGGGAGTTTTTAGGAATACACTAATCAATTTATTCGTTTATTATTTGCCTGAAAAGCTTCCAGTTAACTGGATTATTCCCTTATGAATGAAGGAGGGAATGATTTGGGAATTGGCGATATGGAAAGGGTTAGGATAAGGGAACCGTGGTCACAGGAAAGATCCTCGAGGTAACAGAATAATTCAGTGGCCCTAGACCTTTGTGTATGGAAAAGTCTGGGTGGTCGGGATTGCGGTTAGGATCAGTTGGCGAGTATGTGAGAGTGTTGGCTGAGATGATTGTGCCATGATTGGAATTAAGTGAAGACAGCAATGTTTGCCCTCGGGAAATAGTGGTTCTAGATCTCCATTGCTGATGTTTCACACTTCCAACATATATCAATAACCATTAGATTTGATTTCTTAATAGTTAAAGATAAATTTCTGAAAAGTTTTTATTTTATATCTTTGGTTCCAATTTTTAATGGAGTTCGTGTTTAAGCTATTTCGTATAGTATATAGGCCCCTAAATCCTTAAAATTTTCTTGAGGATCAGTGGAGTACTTTTGAAGTTATTGCAATTTTTATGGACTTCCAAAAAAATCGGTTTGGCAGAAAGTATTTTTTTTTTTAAATAGGAAGAGTGGTAAGTGAAAGTAGTTTTATGATTGCCCAACCTTTCATCTGATTTTAAAACACATAGAATTCACTATAACTAAGCATGATGACAATGTGCTTACATTGTACTTAAACACTTTCGACTTGCCCCTACAACTGACATATCTCTTCTTTTGTTCCCTCATTCCCAGGTTTTTGAACAAATCAAAAAGTATCCTGAATGAAAAGGTGCTGGACATGACTTGATTAACGCTATAGTGCCACAACAAATGCCTAGAAATGCTCAAGTGCTTCAGACAGCTATTTATAATACAGCATTGCCACTATGGACATTTAAAATATTAACTATGGACAAGTAAATTTACACTACAATGGAAATATTCACATGATCCACAAACCTAACAAAGGCAAAAGTTTACCTTCATCGTACCAAGCAATCATCTTACTTCCTATCTGTTCCAAAATTTTCTAAAGCTTATTGAACAAAAGACTTGTTGATATACTAACATACACGTAAATAATACCTTCAATTTGGATTTAGGACACATACTCAACTATACACCAACTACATAGAGTGGTGGACTACATCTCTACAGCTTTTCTAAAGCTTATTGAACAAAAGATTTGTTGATATACTAACATACACGTAAATAATACCTTCAATTTGGATTTAGGACACATACTCAACTATACACCAACTACATAGAGTGGTGGACTACATCTCTACAGCTTTTCTAAAGCTTATTGAACAAAAGACTTGTTGATATACTAACATACACGTAAATAATACCTTCAATTTGGATTTAGGACACATACTCAACCATACACCAACTACATAGAGTGGTGGACTACATCTCTACAGCATTAGAGTAGAAATTGTATGTAACTGGCGTATCTCTAGATGTCGATCAAGTGTTTGGCTAATAATTAATTCTACAATCATTCCTTTCCGACAATTTTGTCTCCTTCCGATTCGGGTCTGAAATATTTCCCTTTACGTATATCTCAGGAGAAGTATACCACGATTCAGTACCTGCTTCTTGTAGTTTTTTTTTTTTTTTTTTTTTGGCTTTATTTAATGAAATTCAAAACTGTGTACAAATGCAACTAGTAAATATGCACAAATTATAAATAATGACATGAACAGGCTTGAAGAGATATTATCCAGTGGTAGCACTCCCAAATAATTCTAGGTAAGAAGATCACGAGGCCCTCTCCTTTTCAGACGCCAAGGAGGATTATCAGGAATCGAGGAAGAAGCAATGGTGGAAACAAGGGGATTTGGATGTTACTGGAGTTTATCATGAACGTATCGATATCTGATTCAGCCTAAAGCAGCGACATACCTTGTAGTTTTAAAATTTTAACATCGACATATCCAAATGACACTGCTATTTTAGCAAGAAATGAAAATCCAACTTAGGCCTTACAGACCCTAAAATAATATTTAAATAAATTACATGACTGGTTAAAATTCTGGAAAGTCGGACTAAATCAAGATAAAACATAGGACATCACTTTTATTGGAGGATATCAAACATGTCCTCCAGTTTTTATTGACAATATACGGATTCCACAAACTGATATCTTTAACTACTATGGTTTGACATTTAACCGAAAAATAACATGGGGCTCACGTATTATCAAATAAAGAAAAACACTTAATCAAGGACTAAGACTTCTAAATTCCCTTCTCACTAAACATTCAAACTAAAACTTACATTAGACAAAAATTGAACACATATACTTACTTACTGAAACCTAATTGAATTTACGCATCACAAGTATTTGGAACAGCTAAAAGGACTCATAGTAACGAACTTAAAATCTTTCAAGCTAAAACGTGCAGGACAATAACAAAGCACCTCGATACGTTAGCCACACAGCCTTTCACACTGACCTTCACATTCTAACTATTAAAAACGAATTCATGACAAATTACTGGAACATCCTAACATACTCATAAGCAACATGGCCACAACACACATGCCGGGTAACGTCCGTAGAAGATTGAGGAGGAACTGGATGAGGGATCTCCTCGCCTAACAATTAATATAAATATCCAGGAAGCTGAGTGCCGCTCACCCTCGTGCCTCTCGCGCAATTTTATTTACAGGTGTGAACACCAAATTCACTGATATTGCTGTTAATTTCTTTGACAGGTGAGAATAAAGATAACAAGTTAAGAAAACAATAATAATAATTTTCGTATTAGTAATATACTAAAAATTTTCCAAAATAAAATAAAATTTATACAGATATATTGGCTTACGGGGTTCCAGAGACTGATTCGAGTGCTGCGGCAGTTACGGAGGAGAAACCCTGACTGAGATCAGCCGTTGATGGCTTTTGGTTTTCACGCTTTTAAACCCAATCAAATGAACTATCCTTATTTTTCAAATGCTCACTGCTTAATTAAATCCTGACTGAATTTTCACTTATCATCAGCAGCATTTAAAAAAAAAAAGATTTAATTTTCATGGTTTTGCCTTTGACCAACCAGAATAATCCATTTTTTTATAATGTTTCGGAACTATATTAATTGTATTAATTGAATATTATAACACTACCATCGATGCTAATGTCTGTAACAAGAATATAAACGCTAAAATAATTATACGACACTATAAAACAATAATATAACACTCAAAAATACATATAATAAAAAAACGCTGCAAATTATTTCACAATGGTTTATTATCTCCAAACAATTATACATCTAAAGTAACATTACCTTCCGAGTTACAAAGAAAAAAAAACTGTTTTTCTATAATCATTAGTAATATCCTAAAAAAAATAGCATTAGTTCAGTAACACATTTAAAATTTAAAAACCAAACCAAGGATATACCATTTGGAGTAGGACACATAAAAAAAACCGGAGACCATATCTTTGCTCCTAATTGTCCGATTTTAACGAGTTTTTTAGGAAATTTCGTGAACTTTAAAAAAGATATATACAACAGAAAAGTAAAAACTTTTCGAGTTATTCGGAATTTAATTTTACCATCCCTCGTAACTTTTTTTCCAGCTTCTTTTCGTTGAAGTATGTAATATAGATAAATTTAAAGGGGTCGAGAAAATGACTTTAGCGAAGTTTCATTGAAATCTGTACATTCGCTTAGGAGCTACAGTCTATAGCAACGCAGGTTTTTCGGCCGCCATTTTGAAATTTAAAGGCGGAGAGTAATGTCGATGAAGGAGGATCATCCTCGGGTGACCTCTGATTTTATATCAAAATTTGAAAAAAATCGGTCCAGTAGTTTCGGAGAAAATGCTCGTACGGCGGACGGCGGACGGACAAAAAAATTTGTAATCGTTTTTCGAATTCTACGCGTCTTGGAACGTGAAACCTCAAATTTTGAGAGAGGGTTATGTTTTTGAATTTTTCTGTCGATCACAATGTTACATTATTGAAAATAATAAACCAAAATATAATAAATCGAGAAAGCGAGATGTAATACTCCAATGGGGCGGAGGTTAGAGGCGAATGAATCAATAAATTTTTAGATAAGTTTACGGAATAAATTTATTGAAAGAACGATAGTATTTATAAGAGTTATAGTTACGGGTGAATATTTTAACTCGGCATAGTTCCCCAGCCATTTCCCGCGGTCCTGGAAAAATCCTGTATAGTCTAAAAGACGAGAAAAATTTAGGTTACGAGAAAATATTGAAATTATAATTATAAACAAATTCTATAATGTATGCTGAAGTCGGAAAGTATTTCCTGTATAAAACAGAAAAAAAAAATACAGTGTAATGTTGCTGCCATTGGATTAAGTCCTATTGCATAGTTTGTGAAATTTGATTTTACAAATTTAATACTTAGTTGTAAAAGATGTTGCTGTTGATCAGTGTGATTTAGATCTGTCGTTGAAATGAATTATCTCTTTGAGCAGTTTTTAATTTTGTTAATTTTATCAATCCGTAATTAGAAAAATTAAAATAAAATAAATAAAACTATAAGAAATGATTTAGTCATATCTATAAGTGGAGCTGCTTGAGAGATGTCTCCTCTCTTCTAATCCTGAAGGAAGACTTATTGCCTGTATTATTTGTTGATTTTTTCCAGTGTCTAATTCTTACCGATTTTTGTATAAGCTTATGCAACTTAGTTAATTTTAATAATTGTATCGGAATTGGTGTGGGAATATATTGGGAATATATAAGGAGGGGTCGAAATTGGTCGGTCTCAATTTGCTTAAATTTATTTATTCAAGTGTTTTGACCACTACTATCATCATTATAATTTCAGATCTATTTATATAATTTATTATAGATGTTCATATTATATATTAGTACTGCAGTATTTCTTTTATAAAACTATTAGTCGGAACGTTCAGTAAGAAAAAACCACGCTCTTCGACATAGAAACAAAAAAGTTGAAATGTTCAGGCCATTTACAAAGAATTACAGAGGTGCGAGAAAAGCGATTCAATTAAGTATTCTTGAAAGAAAAGCGAATAAAAAAGAGGGCCTAGAAAGAGTTGGTTGCAGGGTAAGGTATGATTTTAGATATAACAAACAACTAATTTGTAAAAAAAAATCCTCTATAAAAAAAATGTTCATAGTTACGAAAAACGTCATACGATGCGCTTGACATCCCTTTTCTATTTTGCAATATTTTTATTTATTATCGTATATATAAAATATATTTACATCGTATAAACAATCAAAAATTTATATTTAATATTTAATCTACTTTAGAATATATCAATATCTGATCGATTCCGCCTAAGGTTCACAATTTCATAGTTAGCAATTAGCAAAAAAAAAAAAAAAAAATTTTGAACATATTTTAATTTGAGTTTCGTTTATATTTCCTTGGGGATTTGACTGTAAAAGAATGAAATGAAATGATCACATTTTATTTGATGATATGAAGTTGTTAGATTCAAGCAAATTATTTGTTTTCAATCTTCAAAAAGATTGTTTTAATGAATAGAAGTGGATAAGATTGAATTTCACTCAGTCTGGAGATGCTCGAACTACGAAACGTGAGGTAGGAATTATCCAATCTTTTTTTTTTTTTTTAATTATTAATTAAAAAGGAAAATTGTTAAATCATTTGTTCTTAAATATAAACACTTAATATGTTTTTCTTTTACAATAAATCAATAACAATTCTATAAATATATTTTCACTATAACTGTCACAATAGAAATATGCATTATTACATAGAGTTACTTTGTGCGATACTATCATCTTTCTGTGACTATATTTTTAGATACTTGTGCATAACAATAAAAGTAATTATCTGGCTCAGTCGACTGCTAGTTTCCTGAAGGTGCCGTCAATTCCGTAAGTGTTCTGGGAGTCTGGAGGTCGCTTCTTCTCGTCTGAGGATTGCCTCGTAGATTGCAGGAACCATTCTCGATTTTCTTCCAGTTGGTCCAACCAGTAATCTAGAAAATAAGTTCCTAATTTAGCTAAGATAATCCCAATAAACGAAATTCGAAATAAAACCACATATAACTATTAAAGTCATTGAGTATTAAATGAGTAAACAATTAAAAGACAGGAAATAATGTGGCTCTAGATTCTCATTTGGGAATCAGACAATATTCCAAAAAAAAAAATAAAGTAAACCAAATTTAAATATTCCATAAAAAGTGATAGTTTATAGACCAAATCTCGAACAGTCATTGCAAAGTAGAATTTAGTGGTTTCAGAAGAAAGATATCCTGCCTTGTAAACTGCGACACGCAGGGTCTTTTAAAAGAACCTCTTCAAGTGGTTAATCGATATCGTTTCTTTGTATTCTACGATATTAATTGAAATTAGAAACATTCATAACATAAAAAATACAAAAGTATTAGTGTAATTGACGATGGTTCCTTGCAATTTATGGAGAAGATTGGCTTGAGACAAATATATACAAAAAATAAACAAATATTTATACAAATAAAGAGACATATATTTACTATTAGATAATATACATATGTGTAGTTCACATAATCTCTCTTTACCGTTTAGTTCATAAAAAATAACTAACAAGTTTACACATATAAACAGACATACGTAGTATAATAATTCAGATAATTTCTCTTTACTATTTAGTTCAGCGGTAGATTTGTCATTTCCTCCGTACTCGGAAGGCAACATTTCTAATGGCATGTACTGTTTTAGGTTTGACGGTCCTTCCTTGAACACTTTTATCTAAATAAACATAACCAAATGAAGCAATTAGATATAATTCTGTTTTGATAAAAAAAAAACATCAATATGAAATATCGGTTATTATCTTTTAGGCAACAGGAAAGAGTGCTTGATGTTGTACTATACCTTTATAATTACTACAAGATTTGGCAGGTGAGGGCCATGTTCCAAACCTCTGATATACATTCCTCCTTCCTCTTCTGAATCCTGAACTGGTTTGCGAAAAGAGACAAATCGTCTTAGAAGAATTTACCAGCGGACAAAAGACAATGGACTAAGGGAATCTAGAAAGGTGGACTATCTCAAAAGTAAGCAAGCATACTTGCTTTATCCCATTTTGTGAAATTTATCCCATGGAACCCGCTTCTGTGCAACCCTGGATACCAATAGCTAAAACACACCACATGGAAGTAATTTTAAAATCTCAAAACGCAAGGAATCTGTAATCTACGACGAATTTTTCAACTTTCTTACTAAAATATTCCGAATGTACAACTCCATATTACAAACTCATAGGAGACCCATTTCTTTTAAAATAGTTGTAGTTACTCATAAATAGTTTTTCTCCTTTTTTTTTATTTATTCATTGGTAGCACTCTAATAATATATTTACATAAGTAGATCACGAGGCCTTTTCTAATCAGACGCCTTGGAGGGTTATCAGGTATCGAAGAGGAAGCAAGGTTTGAAACGAGAGGGTTCGGATTGTTTTGATGTTTGTTATGGAAGGATAGGTATCTGAATTGGGCTAAATCGGAAACATATGGTACGTTAAGGTGCGTTATGAATGATTTTATTTGTGACAAAGTAAGGAGCATTGAGGATCTTACGAAAGATTTTGGATTGTAAGGATTGGATTCGAGAGGAATTCGATGGTTTAGTGGAGCCCCATAACTCAATTCCGTAAGTCCAGATTGGATATATTATAGTCATGTTAAGTGGAAAAATATTTTTATGAGGTTTTAAATCGTTTAGGCAGCACATTTTAATGAATCTATGAATTTTCAGAAAGAACCACAATTTTATGGGGTTTAATTTAAAGAAAGTTTCAAAGCAGGGGGCACATACACATCAAGGGTAATTGTATTTGATTTACAATGTTTCCAATTCTACATTCGCTAGAACTGTTTTTGATAAGAGGAGAACAATAAATAATCATTCATCTTTTTTTTTCTCTTGGATGTTTTGAAACCGTTCATTAATGCAAGGAAAACTGATAGCAATTATACAGATCTTCACATAAAAAAGTGCATAAGAGTTTATTTTTACTGTCATGTTTCGACTAACCTTGGGTTCATTACGTCAAGTTTTTTTGTGAAACTAATGATTAAATTTTATTTAGAATAAATGGGTATGTCATTTAATGTTGGTAAACGTGTCGCAGATAGCTTAATTTCTACCTTCTTATACATTCACCAAATTTCTTAAATACAAGTTCTCTAGCCCCCTCCCATTTTGTACTATAATTTATCATATTTTTACTTTCACTTACGTATATATGTAATATATAGTAAGGGCAAGTATTGCGATCGAGAAAATTTTTGAATCTGAGTTTTCAACGGAAATACACGTTTTGAGGTACCCTGGGTCGAAATGACCAAGTCCCGAAAAATGGTCTGTGTGTCCATGTGTCTGTGTGTCTATGTGTTTGTATGTTAGCAGTCTAGCTCAAAAACGAAAAGTTCTACGAAACTGATATGACGTATTTAAGCTAGGTATATGCCTTAGATGTGACCGCAACTTTTTCCTTAAAATCGGCTAACCGGAAGTGCCACTTCATATCAACGCTGAAACACATTTTCACAATTTTCTCAAAAACGGCTATAACTATTTTGATTAAACTTGGTGTATCATTGTATAATTAAGTGGTCTTTAATATCAATTAGGTCTTATCCCCATTGATCCCACTTTACAGGGCTTAAATGCCCAATGTTCATATACGTCTTCCTCTAAAGTACCTTTAGTATGGTTTATTTTAAAAATTTAATCATTTCACATTATTTAAAGTTACGAAAAAATCCTAAATATAAGTTTTGAAAGAATTTGATAAGTTAATAAAGGAGAAAATAAAATAAAAATGCAGAAAAACCTGCGTTGCTATAGACTGTAGCTCCGAAACGAATGTACCGATTTCAATGAAACTTCGCTAAAGTCGTTTTCTTGACACCCTTTAAATTTATCTATATAACATACTTCAACGAAAAGAAGCTGGAAAAAAAGTTACGAGGGATGGTAAAATTAAATTCCGAATAACTCAAAAAGTATACACTTTTTTGGGGATATTGTGATAAGATGTTTCAAAGGCATTTAAATTTCCTTAAAAAAAAAAGAAGTTTCATCGAAATCGAAGCACTATAGTAGAGATATCGCATTTTAATATTTTACTTCGCTACGTATATATGTAATATATAATGGTTTTTTAAAAGTTTATAGAATTTCCTAAAAAAACAAAAAAAAAATCGTTAAGATTGGACAATTGAGAGGAAAGATATGGTCTCTAGTTTTTTTTCCTGAAGAGGCGAAAAGTTAGATAAATTTAAAGTATACTTATTTAATTGTGGAGACTAAAAAAAACCTTTTTTCTACAGATATTTAATAAATATCTTTCCAATGAATATTTTTCATAAGAAATAAGTACCTAAATTTATACCTTTATTCTCAGTTCTATATTTCAACACTGCAATCACCACCTCCGGAATCAACTTACTTATATTCTATATAGATAACTTTTTCAACTAAAAATATCACTATAATGACATCACTCAAAAATGTTGAAATTTGAGTTAGTCATTTTGAGGTTTATAAAGGCAAAGAAAGTTGTGTGGTTTATAAAACCAGATGGAGTGACTTAATTTTTATTGCCTGTCATCGATTTATTAAATAGACATTTTTTATTATAATGGTCTTAATGACTTGTTATCCTTAAGCTTTAAGCTTTAGCTCCGTTTAAAATGCACTTAAAAAAAAATTATAATAGCCCAGCATTGCCAGTAAATTATTTCTATTCGTAGTAGATCGGTAAGTGAAAGTTGTGTGTTGCGCGCACCAGATTTTTTTCTTTAAGTAAGTAATATCTACATAGAAAATTCTTTATTTTTCTATAAGCTCCGGAGCTCGTTGACTATCAATAGGAATTTTTAGGTCACGCTTCAAAATACTCCATACTATTTTTCGGGTAAAACTAAAACAATGGTTGAAACATTAATATATATATATATATATATATATATATATATATATATATATATATATATATATATATATATATATCAGTAAAAAACTGACCAAGAGACTGTTAGGTTATAATTGGAAAAATTCCAATACTCAGCCTAGTGGCAGGTGTTTTCTTACCTTCCTTCCATTATGTGATGTCCTGAGGATGCCTGAATTGGCAACACGTGGGGACAAGTGTTTTTTTATTTTTTAATTGCATTTTGGAGACATAAAGTGTTTAAGACATATGTGGTTGTAATTTTTCCAAATATAATCTAACAACTGTTGGACCGTTTGGGGAGAAATTAATGCAACTATACAAAATGTTGAGGAAATTAAACCATCTAAACACTGTCACTACATAATAAAAATTCATTGAAACAGGTTTTTTAGAATCATAAGAACAGGTATAAGCAGCTCCACTAACAAAATAATAATAAAATATTGCAATTAGATTTGAGCTTATCCCTAATAACGTGATTTGAATGCAGAGTTCTAGTTTTTTAAGGTTGATCCAAAAATTCATCTTGATAATTCATGAGCGCCAAGCCATAAGAGATCACTGAGAAAATTTCTTGATATGCAGCGCTTATAAATAATAGTAATAATATATGATAATGAATAAGATGCTGCCCATGGGGTTTAATAGAATGTAGGATATTCGGAACTTAGATGTTGGGAATTTTTTGTTAGGGTTAAGTTGATGTTTATTCATAGCTATGTATTTAACTTTATCTATAAATACATACATAGGTATATCTAGCTTTTTCAAACCTCTATTTTTTTACAAAACAAAGAAAAAAAAAAGGAAAAACGACCATATAAACTTTAGTAAAAATATGTCATGTAACTTAAAAGGATTATTTTTTCGGAGGAAACATTTTTTTTTTCAATTGCGATGTTTGTTTAATGATACTTTACCAAAATTTATTGATGAATTTTACATGGTAGAAGTTTTTTTAATTATATTATATACTTCTATGATAATTATTTTTTGCTTCCCCACTACCGCAGGTAGGGAAGCATTGTGTTCGTGCGAGAGGTTAAACAAATATTTGTGCTCAGAATAAAAAATTTTCACTCGCGTTTTACGTTTAAGACATCGAGGATCAAATTTCGTTGAGTGTCTGTCTGTCTGTAGTCAAATCGATGTGACGGACATATCACCTAGTACCGTTCAGTCGATTTTCATGAAATTTTCAGGGATTTATTTTTATTTATTTGTTTATTTAGAAATATTACATTCTGTCACATCAAGGACATTTATAATAGTGATCAGAGAAAGCACACTCACACTCTATTTACAATAAAAAAAAAAAATAAATAAATAAATAATACAGAAACTTAATAATAATAAATACAATAAAATAAAATAAAAATAAATACAATAAAATAAAATAAATGTATATAAACAAAAGAACTAACCTAATCATACACACTCGGGCTTGAGTGGAGGATCTGGCCATTGCCAAAACTCCAATAGATGCTTATTTACAAAAGGTCTCTGGGCCACTGCCGCTTCAACCTTCGAGGAGGATTGTAAGGATGGGTGGTGCTGGATAGAGATTGTGCAAGGGGATTTGGATGATAGGTAAGGTTTTGGTGAAATTTGGAGAATTTTTCTGGAATAAGGTCTAGGACAAATGGGATATTAAGGTCATGGTGTAGGATTTTGTTATTTACATAGAACGGAGCATCAACTATTGTTCGAAGGACTTTAGATTGAAAGGATTGAATACGTTTGATGTTAGAAGCTTTTGCTGTCCCCCACAGTTCAAGTCCGTATGTCCATATAGGTTTCAGTATTGTCTTGTAGATAAGTAATTTGTTTTCAATAGAAAGTTTGGATTTTCTGTTTAGTAGTCTGTATAGCTGGCCGTATCGTCGGTTGAGTTCTTGTCTTTTGAGTCTAGTATGTGGGTTCCACGTTAGTCTTCGGTCTAAATGAAAGCCAAGATACCGGACTGTGTCTGAGTAAGGAAGCTGGATGGAATTAAAGTGTACTGGTGGACAGGAACTGCGTCGGAGTGTAAAGGTAATATGTTGGCATTTAGATTCATTAACTTTAATGCGCCAGTTATTACACCAGTGCTCAATCAAGGTGAGGTGGTTTTGGAGATTTAAGGATGCTATGTTGGGATCAGAGTTGGATGATAAGATTGCGGTGTCGTCAGCGAATGTTGCAAGAAAAGTATCGGGATGAACAGGGATGTCAGCAGTAAAGAGGATGTAAAGCACGGGACCCAAGACGCTGCCTTGGGGAACACCGGCTTTAACGGAGTAGATATTGGAAAATTCTGTTCCACAGCGAACTCGGAAGGAGCGGTCAGAGAGGTAGGATCGGAGGACTAGGTACAAGGACTGAGGTAAATGGATTTTAAGCTTGAAGAGCAGTCCGGAGTGCCATACCCGGTCAAATGCCTGTGCAATGTCCAGAAATGCACCCGAACAGTATTCCTTGTTTTCTAGGGCTGAGGAAATATGATCAACAACTCGGAGTCCTTGTTGAACAGTGGAATGTTGGGAGCGAAAACCAAACTGATGGGAAGGAATATTTTGGGATTCTATAATGGGTAGGATTCGTTTCAAAAGGATCTTTTCAAAAATTTTTGAAAGGATTGGGAGTAGGCTAATTGGTCTATAGGATGTTGAGATATTGGGAGGTTTGCCTGGTTTTTGGAAAAGGATAATAGTGGAGTGTTTCCATAGCAGAGGAAAGTGGGTGGTGCGTAGGATACAGTTGTAGATATATGTAAGGAATATGACTGCTTTGGATGGAAGTTGTCGAAGGATTTGAGGGGTAAGGAGATCATGTCCAGGAGCTTTACGGGGGATTAATTTTTTTAATTGAAATTTCACTTCGGAAGGATGAATAGCTTTTGGGGGCAAGGAAAGTGGGATTGGTGATGTAAGGAATTCTTCTACTGTTACGGTGTGGGCAGGATGGGATTCCGGATGTGAAATAAATGTATTGGATAGGTGAATGGCGAACTCCTCAGCCTTATCTTCGTCAGATGCTGCCCAGGAGCCATCATCTCGTCGGAGGGGATGGGAAATGCGGTGAGGATTTAAGATTTTGGTAGTGGTTTTCCAAAGGGAATTGTCGCGAGAAGAAAGGGAGGATAGGTAGGAGTTGAAGGAATGTGATCTGAAGGTGGCTAATTCCAGTTTTAATTTTTTGCAGTAATAATTATAGGAGCAGCGGTCGGTAGGATGTCGGGTACGTTGCCACAATAATCTGGCACGGCGTTTGGTTTGGATTAGGTCAAGGAGGTGTTGGGGTAGAATGGTCTTTTTAGGAATTCTGGAGGAGTCTTTTGGGAAGGAAGCAGTCCAGGCGGCTTGTTGGATTGTGGTAGTAAAGGAATTTACGGCACTATCAAGGTCATCGGGAGTTTTGAGGGATATGTTAAGATCAATTTTATCGGAGATGATTTGGCGGAAAAGGTCCCAGTTAACTGGGCCCCTAATAAATGACGGTGGAGAAGGTTTGGGAACGGGTTCAAGTGAAACATTAAGGATTAGAGGACTATGGTCAGAGGAAAGTTCATTTAGACGTGTAATGGAACAATTGAGGGGACTTAAGCCGCTGTGGATAAAGAAATCAAGAAGATCAGGATTACGGTTGGGATCTGTAGGCCAGTAGGTAGGAGAGTTGGGGGAAAGGAGATGAAAATGTTGGGAATTGAGTGCAGACAGCAGGGTTCGGCCACGAGTATTCGTGGTTCTGGAACCCCATTGTTGATGTTTGGCATTTAGGTCTGCACCCAAGATGAAGTGATGTCCTAAGGAGTCGAGGAGAGAACGGAATTGGGCATTGGATATGGATCGGTTAGGAGGGCAATACGCTGATGCAAGGGTAACCGGAAAGGAAAAGGTTTTTATCACGATAGCGGTGGACTGTAGGAAATCATGTGTAGGTAACGGGAGTAGGTGATGGGAGAGGGATTGGTGTACAATGACAGCAGTACCGGCATGTGCTTTTCCGTCAGGGTGGTCAGTACGATATGTCAGGTATTGTGGTATTTTGAAGTGCTGTTTAGTGGTTAGTCGAGTTTCAGTAATTAGTGCCACGTCAATATTTTTGTCAAGTAATAATGTAGTTAGTTCGTTTGTGTGATTTCTAACACCATTCGCATTCCAAAGGAGAATGGATAAAGGTTTATTGGAAGTCATTTAAGGATTTTTCGCGGGAGGGATAAAATGTGATACAAGATTGGTGAGAAGAGATATCAAAGGAGTAACAAGGGATCTGAATTCGGAGAGGAAAGATGTAAGTAAACTGGTGAGATCTGTGGTATTTGAGGGAGGAGGAATGCGGGGAATTTGGTGTTGATAAAACTGTTGATTAGGTGAAGTTTGATTAGGATGTTGAGGGTGGGGTTGAGAATTTTGAGGTATGTGTTGTTGTTGCGGCAGGGTCTCACAATAAGTAACATCATTCTTACCTCCTAATAAGTGTGCAAAAGACACCGTTGGGTCAATTTTTTTTGAAGGTCCTCTTCTTGATGCGTTAGGTTCTCTTCTTGATGCCTCTGCTTCTTCTTGGGTCCGGGATTTTTGATATCTTGATTTAATATTCTTGTAGATCTGACAGCCTTTGTAGTTCGCTGGATGTCCTTCAAGGCACAATGCACAAACTGCAGGATCCCGTTTCGGTTTTGTGCACTCCCCGGATTTGTGCTGCTCTCCACATTTCACACAGCGCGGCAGATGATGGCAGTAAGTCCTGGTATGGCCATATGCCTGGCAATTGTGACACTGTACGATTTCCCTCTTAGGATATGGCTTCTCTACTATAACACTTGTGTAGTATATTCTTCTTATTTCGTATATTTTTTCGATCCCTTGATTTGGCTCCAAATCTACGAAAAATAAGGGTAGAGGAACTTTTACTCCTGGCTGTTCTTTACTCTCCTTCTGTACATTTGTAATCTGGCGCACTATGAAACCTGAAGTTTTCAATTCTTCTTCTATTGCTTCGGTTGGTGTTGAGGGGTGTAGATTTCTTATGACTACCCTCAAAGCTCGATCTTGCCGTAATTGGTACGTATGAAAATCCGCGTTGGTTTCCGTTAGATACTTCACAATTTTTCTGTAGGTTTCAGCTGTATCTGGTGATATCTTCGTGTCCTTTGTTCTGCTTAGACATGAATAGCTTCCAGAGCCTGTTATTTTGTTCAGTTGTGAGCATAGTAACTGAAAATTGCTTATGTTTTTAACGAATATGGGTGGAGGTCGGGGATCTCTTGGTATTGAAGCGGATTCCATCACTTCTTTATCATTCTGAAGCACCTGATAGGGGTTAGGGGTGAAAAACGGAGATTGTTCGGTTATATCTTGTGAAGATGTACCTGGTTGATGCTGAAGTTCTTCAATTGTTGGTTTTGATGATGTTCCTGGCTGGGTTTCATTTTCTCTGGAGCTAATAGGCGTTACTGCAGGTGTTTGACGACATTGACGAGGCTTTTGTTTGACAGGCGAAGAACAAGGTGTTGAGCCTAACGGCCGAATTCTCTTGATTGAAGCTCTACTAGACATGGCCTGATTGTGATATCGCATATAAGGGAAAAAAAAAATGAAAAAAAAAAATAAAAAATAAAATAAAATAAAAATAACCCTATAATTTATAACAAACAATAAATATCAATTGTTATTATGTATTCTTGACTTGTTTTGAATAAATAATCTCAAAGATTTCACTGCAAAATAAGTAAATTCTGAGAGACGATGTAGAAACACGTCCTTTCGCATCAGCTGATCCACAATTTTCCCATATCAATTTTATCAAATTCTACCCACTTCTCCTAGAAAAAATAATTTCGCTTTCGGATCAGCAAAGCTATTATTTGGCAAGACTATATTTTGAAAACGGCGAGTTTAATTTGACACAAGCTTGAAGGAAATTTGGAGGATAGTATAAAAATTTCCTAATATGAATTTCATTGAATTCCATTTAATAATTAAAATTAATATAAATAATTGTTAACAATATAATGGCAGTGAAATGTGAAAGCCACTGATCATATGGAGTGGGAGTTAGGTTATGACAATATTTTTATGGGGTTATAAAAGTTTAGGATTTATTCAAAGAATTAATTTATATTGTATTCTTTCGTCGATTAAACCTTCGTGTAGTTTTCAATAAATTTAAATTAATTTTTACTCTGAGTTGTAAAAAAGAAAAATCTTATTTGTGATTGTGTTTATTATTATTGAAGTTCAACCAGCTCGTCGTGGTGTCGAGTTTATGTGTGATTTTTACATATATTTTTATATTCCAGCTTAAATAGTTTTGTTCCGACTGAAGAAAAATATTGGTCTCGTTAACTCTGATAAAACAAAAAGTTTAGTTTTTCTTATTTCTCTTATGGGATTTTTATAAAATCGATTTTACGAGTGAAAGCATGCCGATTAAGTACATATTACTACTGTTAGTGCAAAAGGTTGTATGCATTCTGCTACGATGAAAAATAGCGGAGGGCAATAAATTATCAAATTATACTAATAAATCATAACTAAACAATTAGTTTTTATGCTTTCCTGTAAAACAATCAATGTTTACATACGACTTTTTGCACTAACAGTAGTGGATACTCATATTCAGTACGCAATCGATTTTTTTTTTTTCCGAGTCAACAAATATGCAATCTGAAGAACTGTTTCGTATGTTAGAATTCGCTGTTGAACAAAACTCGTGGATATCAAACCCGTATATGTTGAGGGATTACTGAATTTCCGAAAAAGGTTCCCCCAGAGATTTTATCTTCGTACGAAAAATTTTAGACCTGGTGATATAGATATTTTTTAGCCAATGCAAACGGTGAGGAAGCTATTCCTTTCTTGGCAGACATTTTAAAATTATTTATGAATATATTCATATCTCCCTATAATTATTGTCCACGTGACAAATTATTATATTTCTAAATAAATAAGATAAATAATTATTTATTTGTTATTTTAATATTTCTGTGAACACACTTTTTTTCACTTTTGATTATTCGCATTGCATTGTGATTTTGTTCAATCTGGTCGTTGTATTTGGTTCTTCGTGATTTAATTTGTTTTGCATTTGTTTTGTCAAATTTACTAGAGTATCATCTTTTACTGTAGTCTTCTTCTCCACTTCTCGCAAAATGGGCTGCATGGTCAGCTTTTTTCGCTGTTTTATATTTCATTTTCTCATGTTTTTCATATTCCTGATTTGTTTAACTCTTAGTGTTGTATATTAAATTTGTGTAATATTTTTATTAATTTTAAAAATAGTTTAGGCAAGAGATGGTCGGGGTGAAGGCCATAAATAGACTAAAATAGTGGCAAAACTATTTTATTAAAAGCCAACTTTTCGACCCGACTTTGTAGGTCTTCTTCAGGACTAGAACGGACAAGATGCGAAAGGATGTAGAAAATTGTGGAAGTTACATGATATTTAGATAAAAGTTATAAGCAAGGAAAATAAACTTATTTAAATTATAAACAGTAATAATAATACACAAAATAAAATTTAATAAAATAGTTTTGCCACTATTTCAGTCTATTTATGACCACCACTCCCGACCATCTCCTTCTTCTATAATACAACGGTCAAATATTAAGTATTCAATTTAAAATAGTTAGTTTCTTTAGGATGTTCAGAAATGCATTATTTTTTTTTCTGTTCTGATACTAACTTTTAATGAACAAATTCTATTTATTGCTGCATGATTCTGGTAGCTAAATAAAAAAAACAATAGAAAACTTACAGCCCCATCTTAAAAGTTATACATCATTATTACTCCTTATCATAAAATAATTCATAGTAATTTTTTTTTATACTTATACTTATTTATTCTACTGTATCTAAATATATATTTATTTTGATTTTGTTAACTAAAACTATTTATACCTTTGCCATAGCAATAAAATATGAATTTTTATTTACCTCAATTTAAGTAGTCGTAAACAACTAAAAAAATATAAGAAATATTGGCTTACAGATTTTAGTGACTGCTTGAAGTGTTACCGGAGGTATACGGTGAAGAAACTATGTATGCTGACTGGAGATTGGAATGCAAAAAAATGCTAAATGAAAAATGGAAATTCAAGTGGAACCAATCTACGAATAAATTGCAAGAAATTAAAAAAGGTACCAAACCGTGGACGACCTCTTTCAGAAAGAACAGAAAAGAAGAAACAATTTTAACTCGGCTTAGAATTGGACATGCAGCTCTTACCCATGGCTACCTGACGAGAGACCTGGAACCACCATTTTGTAAAACATACAACACATCACTTACACTAAAACACATTGTAACAACTTGCAGACTATACTCTGACACCAGAACAAAACATAATATACCTTCCATCATATCTGACGCACTTTCAGATGACGTAGAAAAGATACAAAAAGTATTTGAATTTATAAAAGGCATTAAATTTGTCCACCTAATTTGATTACTTCTAAAGCCGCTAATGACCCGCTAAATGTAGATGCGGAATGTAACAATAAATACATAAATAATAAACTATGTATGACTGAGCAATCACTGATCACCAGCGACCTTAATAAACCAGATCTGTGATCTTCGTTTTGGCCAATTAAATCAAAACCACTATATTATAACTTTTCAGGATTGAAATTATATATAAACGTCCATTTTCATGACATAATGAGAATATAAATTTCAGATTAGTTTATTGAAAAATGAAGCTAATATTTATAAAAGTTATAGTTATGAGCAAATACTGAAATTATTGTAGCATAGATAATCAAATTATAGTTATAAACAAATACTATGTAATATACAAAAGTCGGGACGTTTTTTAGTTTAATAATCAAAAGTGTATTATAACAAATACATATTAAAGACCGTCATATAAATAATAATATCAAACATTTCGAAAGTTCTGCATCTATTTACAATATTTTTATTTATTTTATTTTTCTTAAAATCACTAATTTGATCCTCTACTTTCTGTTTTAGAAATACTTATCGTATATAAGTAAGTATCTGAATTATCAAAATTCTTTTAATGTTATACCTGGAGTAGCCTGGCTTTAATGATTCTTAGCTAGTTCGTCGAGACTCATATCAAATGGAATGCCTTGCGTTTTTTTGTTTAATTTTTGAATCGTTTACTTAATTTTAATGGAGTTTTAACCAGCCATCATTTCTTGGTTTGTCAAGTAAGAATTAAATTTATGAATTTTAACAGAATCCGGAAATTATCACTAACGACTGTCTAGATTATTGTACAACGTAGAACTGCAGAAAGAAAGATCGAGAGCTGAAAATATACTTAACTAAAATTGATATAGGTAGGCTGTGTAATATTTAATAGGAGTACATCAGAAGTTCTATATAGTTTTCTATTGTTTTATCTCGCGAATTTAGGCATTGAGAGCCCAATAAAGGAATATTTAAAATAATCTTATGATTTGAAATCATAGTAGTAAAAATTGAATGTAATTAATACTTCAAGAAGTAGATAAGTAATCAAAGTGTTATTTCACGATTATTTTATTATTTTTCGATTTTTGTATAGCATAAACTTCATCATCATTCTTGGTTTTAGTGGATAGGCCGGAAAGTGGAAGTAGTATAGTGGAAGTCACTTAGCTATGTTAAGTTTATTTATTTAAATGTTTTCATCACTAGTGTTATTTACATTGTTGTTTCAGACCTTTTTTTCATAGATTTTTTATAGATGTTCAGTCTTCTTAAAAAAAAAAAAACTATAAACATACTTAAAGATTGACTCATAAAATTAATTTAACATTCTTTTCCTGTTTTACAAAGTTTTTATTTAATGTAGTTGATATAAAATATATTTTCATCGTATAAACGATTAGAAATTCATTGATAGTTACTCAGTTATTTTATTTAATATTTAATCTACCATGATATATCTCAATGCCTCATCGATGCCGCACTGGAGTCGAAATCACATAATTAGCGCGAACTAAAAATATTCTTTACAGATCAAATTTCAAATTAAGACTGCTTCATATTTTCGTGAAAAGGTAATATGAAATATACACATTTTATCGGCTGATGAGCAATGATTTACAGGTAAATAATTTATTTTCTATCAAGAAAAAAAAAATCTATGAGTAAAAGTGCTTAAATGTTTATCGAATTGAGTCCTGAGAGTTGGTGAAGGTCTAAGGTGAGGGCTAGAACTTGGAACTGGAAAATGGGAGTTCTGTGCCTTACCCAATCTCTATTTAATTTGCTTCCATCCATTTCTGTTTTCTTGTTAATTATGATTTAAAAGAAAACTCCAAAAAAGGTTTGGTTCTAATTTAAAACTTTTTAAAATGTGCATGTACTGTAAATCTATAATATTTATGAAATTATTTTCTAGAACTATATGTAGTCCACCTGTAGTGGCCACGTGATAGGAAATATATTACAATATTACATTATTACATAACGATACTCTGTGCTAGCATTTCTCTAAGACTATGTTATGTATAAGTTGCTTGTACATAAAATAATAATTGTGATTCTTTGGCTCAGTCGACTGCCAGTTTCCTGAAGGTTCCTTCAATTCCGTAAGTGTTCTGGGAGTCTGGAGGGCGCTTCTTCTCGTCTGAGGACTGCCTTGTGGATTTCAGGAACCATTCCCTATTTTCTTCCAGTTGGTCCAACCAGTAATCTAGAAAATAAATGCCCAATTGAACAAAAATAATTCTAATAATCTAAATTCTAGATAAAACAAGTAACGTTATTTGAATTTAGATTTGTTTTGAAAGAGACAATGTACAGCCAAATCATCTAGTACAGACCGTAAGAGTGGAGAGGGTATGAATATCGTGTCGCTCCCTCTCCCTTCTTCTCGCAATACTTTGAGGCAAATGAATAAATAAAATATGTAAACTGAAATAGCTTTAAAAAAAAAAAACAAAAAAAAAAAAACCTTAAGAAAAGTCAACTACCTAGTTAGGCAAGGGCCTAATAGTAGGAATGGCCTAGTGTAGGTATATCGATGCCTAAATATTACTTTTATTTAAATTATCATTTATATTCAAATATAATGATATACAGGGTTTCCCGCATAAAGATGGAAATATTTAAACAGGTAATATTGCTCTTTATAAGAAATTTTTGTCTAGTTTACAATGAATCAATTCTTAATTAATTATATTAAATTATGATTTAGTCCTCGCTTCCTATTCATCAAAAACTATGGCTTATTTAAAAAAAAACAACACAAAACTTAAATTTCCTACTATTATGCTGAAAATCGGACTATTGTTTTTATGAACTTTTTTGGTAGCTCTTGAGGTATACCACTACTTGTTTAAATATTTTCCTCTTCTTACGAGACACCCTGTATATTATTATATTTGAATATAAATGATAATTTAAATAAAAGTAATATTTAGGTATCAATGTATATCAACATATCCTAGGATTTTAACCACCACTCTATTTTCACGTTATATTCACAATATTCATGGCGAACTAGTCGGACTGTGGAAAATCTTGTATTTTTTTATTTGAGGTTGCACACACGAAGAAATCAAAAATATTTTTTACTTGTATAAATCATTTATTTTTAGCTGAAAAAGTAATAGAAATGTACCCACGTTATGAATGCTGTTGCTGCTTTTCTCTGTACTTAGTTTGAACAAATACAGAATATATTCAATCGATTTTTTTTAAAATATATATTTTCAAGTTTATATAATAAGTAAAACATAAAAAAATAAAAATCCTTATAACTATACAGACAAAATAAATTTTAAATATTCATAATTGGTAATTGGTTGACTGTCGTGGATAATGAAGAGAAGAATAGTTGGGGTGCTCAGTCAAAAAAGGAAGGCAAAAATAAATTATAATATTTATTTTTTACATCTGCCGACGTTTCGACCTGAAGTTCAGGCCATCATCAGGGCTAAGAAAATAACCAGATAACAAGGTATGAGAAACTTAAGTAATGATGGAAAAAAACATAAAACAAAAAAAAAAATATGAGAAAATAAAATAGATTAGATCTAGATAAAATAGATCTAGATAAAAGAAAAATAAAATAGATAGATATAAAGTAAAATAAAATTGTTAGAATAATGACTAAGAACTAAGAGATAAATAATACAGACTGTTACATAGCGTGGAATGATGAAGTAGGCATAATCAAAAAGGGGGTGACAAAAGTGTTACATTGGGAATCTTAGAATAAAATGTAAAAACATAAAAAAGAAATATAAAGTTATATAAGAAATGAGAATAAAATAAATAGTAAAAAGAAAACATTGAGAATGGAGTAGTTTGATAGAAAATTGAGATATTGTAAAGTCTATCAAGATGTACAGACAATGTATAATATAATAGAGAGTTAACAACAGAGAAAAGGAATGAAAGGAAGGAGGGAAGAAATTGAGAAAGCTGAAATAAGAAAGAAATAAAAGAAGTAGTACCTTTCTCCTAAAATGTCAAAGTGAGAATGAAGTCGTTACAAAGAAGGTGGAGAGAGAAGGGATGTGGAGGTGGCGTCATCTGTAACGGTTATCGGACGAAGCTAGAACTAGAAGAATGCTAGTAGAAGCCTAAATAGTTACGAGAGATATATTATGTAGAAAAATTATGGAATATTGAACGAAAGTTAATAGAAAGTGAAAGTGAATATATATATATATGTATATATATATATATATATATATATATATATATATATATATATATATATATATATATATATATATATATATATATATAAGGGAGTTGTCAGCAAAAAGGAAAGGAATATAACTATGGATGTTTTAATAAATTCAGAATTTGGCTATAGGTTAGAGAAAAGTTGTTTTTGTCAGCTTTAAGATTCACTGTCTTTGGTTGAAGCTGGATGTGGAGGGTTTCAGAAATGAGTCGTTTGTCATGGTTGAGAACAGTGGCAAGGATGGATGTTTTGTCGAAGTCAAATGAATGATTGAGGGAGAGAGAATGTTCGGATAATTTGGAAGCGGTGAAATTACGAGAGGATACAGAATATTTATGTTGGGTTATGCGGTCTTTTAGGAGATTTTTGGTTTCACCAATATAGGATGAAAAACAATTGGGGGTAGAACATGGAATACGGTAAACGATATGAGAGCGGTGTGAGAGAGGAAGAGGATCTTTTAGGGATGTGTATAATTTCGAGAGAGTGTTGTGAGATTTGAATGCAAGTCGTAAGTTAGGGTTAGTGGATCGTAAAACTTTGTTGATGTTGTCTGAAAGGTTAGGAATATAAGGTAGAGATCTGTATATAGGGGCTGAAATGGGTTGTGGAGAATTAGAGAAAGTTGAGATTAAGGAAGAGCGATTATTGTGGTCCGTTATAAGTTTGTTAATGACATGGAGAGGAAAATTATTGTTTGACAGGATCTGTTTTATGCGTTTGGTATTGGTAACATGAAATTGGGGATCAGAGAGGGAGAGACTACGGTGGATGAGGTTTTTCGCAACGTTAATTTTTTGGTGGTAGGGATGTTTGGAATGGAAATTTAGGAGTCTGCCAGTGTAAGTTGGTTTGGTGTACCAGTCTGTGGATATGGTGTTATTGGGATTTTTAATGATTAGAAGGTCGAGAAAAGGGAGAGAATTATTGAGTTCGCGTTGTACTGTAAAATTGAGGCGGGGGTGGTAAGAGTTAAAATGTGATAGAATATCAGGAATTTTGTTTGGATTGATGATTAGGAGGAGGTCGTCTACGTATTTCCGAATAAAGATGATGTCGTCAGGGTAAAGAGGGATAATGGTGTCTAGAAGATCATTGAGAACGATGTTCGAGATGTCGGGAGCGAGGGGGTTCCCCATTGCTAGTCCAGAGATTTGGTTAAAAAATTGTCCTTGGAAAGTGAGGTAGCCTGATTTACAGCATAGATGAAGGGATTCGAGATATGAGGAGCGGTTAAGTGAGGTGTGAGGTTCAATGATGGTCCAATTGTCGTCTATTATAGTAAGTGCCTTGTCTATGGGTATGTTCGTAAATAAACTATCAACATCGAAGGAGCATCATTATATTTGTTCGTTTCGAAATAATTATGTTAAATTTTTACAAATAATAAAAACTCCAGCCAATTTTTATAGCCATACTATTATATACAGTATAAGAATAAGAAAAAATGCCAAATTTTACCCAATTCTAATGAGCAGTTTAAGAATTATGCTCGTTTGAACTTTTGAAGTGTTTGTAGTTCGGAAAACAATCTGAGCTTCAGACATTTTAGAGGGTAGGCAATTTGAGTCTATTTTTGTTCTTTGGCATGTAAAATCAATACTTACTGCGCTAGAGCTTTTAAAATTTAATGCAAAAATCAGATGATACTATAAATATTAGCAATGAGATTTTACATCATGATTAAAATGAGTCTTAAACATAAAAATAGATTCATTTTCAAATTTGTTACACTATCATTACAAATATATGTAGCAAAAATCTCTCTACAATATTCCAATACAACCACATATTACTCAAAAGAGCATAGAGCTTCTCTATCTGATAAGAAAATAATATTAGTGGGGTTTCAAGTTTCAAGAGGTTATAAGAGTTGATTATAAGATGATTATAAGAGTTATATAAGATTTGATTTATTAAATACACTAAAATTAAATTTACAAGTTAAATATACAAGTAAATATGGTCGAAATATCTCTCCAAATATTCTAGTTCACGCAATAATACTAAAAAAAGCATGAAATTGTCTATTTAAGCAAGAAGATGCGTTTGGACATGTAGACCCAGTACTAGAGTTAGAGTCAGAGAGCAAATGTTACTTAATAAGGATAATCGAAATCTTTTAACCAATTGTTTTTTCTTGGTCAACACAACATATTTCATGGTTCCAAAAGCAAACAAATCGTCATTATGATAATGGAAAACTTTGAATTCATGGTCAAGCTAACAAGACAAACTAAATAATAACAGCCCGGACACAAAACTTTCAAACTTTGAAATTACATAATTGTTTTTAAATAACCCATTATCAATGAACACAGAAATTTGTGAATCCTATCAGAGCTCATGAAATGTTAAGTAATTTTTTTCACGTAACCATAATGGAGAAAATAAAAAGAAATTATAGCAATATCCAAAAAAAATCAGATTGAAAAGAAGTCAAAAGAAAGTGTAACAGCAGGAAACAGAAAAATAATAAATACAAATTAGATATATACAATTAGAAATAAGAATATGAAATAAAAATTATAGTTGGAAAATTACTTCGGGATTGCATACACAGTTAAAAACATCAATAATAATAATCAATCATTATATTTTGGATCGACATTTCGACCTAAGTTTCAGGTCTTTATCAGAAAAGTTGTACGAATGATGCGCACGAGCTTTATTTAAACTTTGTGGTTAGATGCGCAAAAAAAAAAGAGAAGTATGAGACTATTTTAATAATGCATATCATATCATAGGTCAAAATGTACAGTCAGAACTCCGGCCAAAGCACCATAAATGAAGCAATTGATAATCCTTAGCATCTGTCTCCAAAATAACTTCATATGAAGTGATGAAACGTAAGATTGCCTAAATTATTTATTATCGTTGTGTGGACCAAATGATATACCAGATAAAACAAGCCTAATTTCAAAATGAATAAAAAATAAATTAAAATAAAACTCCACGTGAAGCCGTTATAAAAGCGGATGGCTGGAATTAAATATCATAACTGCTAAAAAAAAAATAGCAATGGAAGTAAACATAATTGCTTCAAAGCAGAGAGGAATTTCAGAAATATAAACTCTAGAGTTTAAGACATTAGAGTATAAAATTCTTTCTCATGGTAAACTAAAAAAAAAACTTGTGACAAATAAAGGACAAACAAGAATTTTTTCAAGAACTTGATTTTTCAATACTTTCTACATTGATATGAAAACCAGAAGTATTTGTATAATTAACGAAGGCTACTTGTAATATATTGGAAAGATTTAGCAGGATACCGAGATACAGAAAAAATAAATAAATAATTATGTTAATTAAATTAAGTTAATTAGATGAGTATATACACTTAAGAAGAATACATATAGTTCTAATATTTCGGATGATTTCTGGTTACCATTTAGTTCTGCTGAAGATTTGTCATTGCCTCCGTAATCGGAGGGCAGCATTTCTAATGGCATGTAGTCTTTTAGGTTTGACGCTCCATCCTTGAAAACTTTTATCTAAAAAAAAAAAAAAAAAAAATAAGAAGAAAATAAAACTTATAAGAAATGACTTTATGAACAAAGGAAAACATTGTTATGTATAATAAAAGTATTTAATTCGAAAACTAATTTTAAATGTGTTTTATAATGGTATATTGACTGATTTTATATGCAACATATATTATGATACATACATATAAACTGTACCACTACAACCCATGAAGAATATTGGGTGCAGTACTATGTGAGGAAGTACTGTTACTAGGCCAACAGTTGTGTAGGGAGGTGACGGGGCCGATATCACGCTCAACCGCCAGGTTTTTCTCCTTAATTATTTTTTATAATTAAGAGTACCCACTTTATAGAGGCTGTGTGTGCCCCAGGAGCACGGGCGGATCTACAAGGGAAGGGGGGGAGGGGGCTTTCGGGCTAAAGCCTCCCAAAATGCTAAAAAATAACCATGTTTTATCGAAAAAAATATTAAAAAGGTATCTCTTAAAGTATTATTGTTCGTGTAATTACATTTACAAGGGCTTTAGGAATCACTTAAACACCATTTCATACAGGTAGTTAGCTTCTTTCTTTTTTTCCAAAGTAATTATCGTTATTTTTATGAAAAAAAAAACTTTCGGGCTGAAGCTCTCCAAAATTGAATCCTGGATCCGCTAGTGCCCAGGAGGGTCCCCCGATCCCAGGATCGATCCACGGCTAATGAAAAATTACTAGTCATCAGCCGGATTCGAACTCAGGACCTTGAGCTCTGGAAGTCAGTGCTCGCCCACTGAGCCACCCAACTCCAAAACATACATATATTATACAAAATTATTACCCATCAATGTCTTGCCAATATCTTTTTAGCTTGAACTATGGAAGGAAAGACTGTATTTTCTGGTAGAAGTGATCACACCACAACCAGTTATAAATGTATTCATTCAAATGTTTTATCTTCATTTATGATATATTTTTCAGAATTGCAACTGATTGTCAAAAAACCTATCTATGGTATTACTCGAATTGTATATTTTTTTATACATACTATTAGTGGCTGATCATTATTAAATTTAATGTGGGTGCTCTTCTAAATTATTTTCAGCCAATGTTTGTGTTATTCGAGAAATAGTATATTGAATTTCTTATGTAGGTTTTTTATGAGATTTTTCCTACAGTATAAAATGGATTTCAATCTACTAAACAACATTCATACCACTAATATGTCATGTATAAGGTTACTGCAACCACAAACATGGAATTTATCATTTTGAGATGATGTAATGTATATATAAATAAATAAATAAAAAGTATATTGAATAACCACTTTTTTTATCTCTAATATTCTCATGGAGTTACATAACATCTATATTTGTTTATTTTATTTTACTATTTTTTAAATATTGGAAATCTATAATATCTGAGGCATTCTTAGAATAGTATTTTCGAAAGGATATTATTTTAAAATTTCATTTCACTTTCTGAATTATTCAATTTGTATGTGTGTATGCACGGAATATCATTTTGAGATTATATTGTATACATAACCTAATCATTGTTTGGTTTGGTTTTCAATCGTAAATATCAAGAATAGGATCCCACATTCTTAAATATATTGCCACTTACAAATTAATCAATGACACAATATAATTTTGTTTATTCAATCATAGTTACCCTGTTAAATAACTTAGCTTTCAGCACGGGCTTAACCAAGTGGTTAACTATAAAATCAAGTGAGGAAGGAGCGTTGATACAAAAGCATCCATGCATCTTCATGGGGTATCCATCCTGGAAATTGTTAAAATAATAATTATTACTTAGATTATCGTAAAGTTCTAGACAAATCATTAGACTTTTTTTTTCACTTAGTCTGATTTTTTTTTTATCAGAACTAAATAAATATTCAATATTGATATTTTCATTTATGCACTAATGTTAAGAGCATTTCAATATTTACCATTTAAGCTATATAAATAGTAAAATCATCTATTTTTTAAACCTATTTTACTGAGCATTATAACATTCTATTACAATATCAACAATACAGTGGTGGATTGTCCGCTTATAATAATGTGTTTAATTTGAAAAGCTTATTTGGACATTGTCATTTATAGTACTGGACATCAAGAGAAAAATGGAGATATAATAATTACTTCCTAGAGCCTGAAAATCGTTTAGACCAAAGTTAGAAAAATATAAGTCAACTACTTACAAAAATTTAGGAAAAGTATAGCGAAAATAATCAATTTGTTAAGAAAATGGGAAAAATTAATGACAAATAAATACAACAGTTAAAGATTTTTTTTTCTATTAGTGAAATGTTATTTCCACTTTTTTTTTTTTTAATTTATTGCCCACTTGACTATTTAAAGAAAAAATAGTTGAAAATGGTTTATAAAAATATTAACTAGGGATATAAAAAACTATTTACTTTTATGAAATTATTTATTTAAACATCAGGAATGTACAGTGGTTGTGAGGCCTAGGTAAACTAACCTATCTAGTAGTAAGATTAATCTCATAGAAAACCGATTTGACAAAAGTAAGTAAAATATAAGTCTACTACTTACAAAAATTAAGGAAAGGTTTTGCGAAGTTACTAATATAAATTGTATATTAGTTTGCTCATGTTTTAGTTGTTAGTTTGATTAGTTTAGTTCTTTTGTTTCCGTAGATTTACTTTTAATAATATTATTTTTCTATATTATTTATTGTAAATCGAGTGTGAATCTGCTCTGTGTATACTATCATAAATTTCCTTAATTGTGACAAATTGTACTATTTCTGAACACAGGCGGATCTACGGGGGTGGCTTTCGGGCTGAAGCCGCTTCCCCTCCCCCCAAAAAATGGAAAAATATAACCATGTTTTACAGAAAAAAATATTAAAAACTATCTCTTAAAGTATTCTTGTTAGTTTAATTATATTTAATAGGACTTCAAGAACCACTTAAGCACCATTTCATATAGGTATTTAATTTCATTATTTTTTTTCTAACTAATTATCGCTATATGTATGTGAAAAAAAAAATCTTTCGGGCTGAAACCACCTCCCAAAATTAAATCCCGGATCCGCTAGTGTTTCTGAATAAACAAGGTCATCTGTAAAAAAAAAAAAAAAAAAAATTCGGTATGATTTGAATATTTATTTTGATTTTTTTTTCTGTTATTTTGGGAATGGAATTTTTTCCCTTGCGAAATTTAAAATAATGGTTTGACAGAAATATATTTTCAAAAACTTGTTATTTAAAAGTTCTATTGATTTTGTCTATAAAAATGCTTCTATTTTAGACTAATCAACAAACGACACATTGGAATCATTTAAGATGAATTCTAATTCTAATCTAGGCTCAATTACTGTTTATTTCTCATGTAAAATAACTTTTGTTAAGACCAAAAATAACTTTTGTTCAATTAAAATAACTTTTGTTAAGACCAAAAAAAAAAAAACTTTCACCATAAACCTAGAACTTTATTTAAAAAATGTTCCTTAGATTATATATTTTGAAAAGCTTTTTTGCTAAACAGTTTTCACAGAAATTATTAAAATGGGTCTTATTAAAAAGCATAAATGTTTCGACTTCTGGTTTAATCAAAACCCAGCCCGGTACAAACATCGATAAAAAAGAAAAAAGGTTTTCATGTTGTTTGTATATGATTTGTGTACGTATATATCGGGTGGGCTTATGAGTTCAATTAATTAACATGTTGTACGCTTTAGAATCTGTGAGTATACTAAATTAACTCATTTCTTAAGAATTGAGCAGTTTTACATAATAGAAAGATGATTCGCTTTGGATATCATGCGATATCGAATTTATGTCCAAACGACCAGTTTTGCATGATAATTATGGATTATTCACGAGACTCACCTGAAAAGAACCCAAAACAGCGGCAACGACGGAGGGATTTAACATTGTAAACGCCGTGGCAGGCAACTTAGCACAGTCAAAGACGGAGTAACCCCCGGCTTCACTCGTATTATTCCACTGTTTCATTCGTAGTTCCAGCAACATCAACATTCGCGTCGCTTCGTGCGGGTGGTCAAATACTTTGCTAAAGCAATCGTTTAATGACACAAAATACACTGTGTGACCCTCAGGAGTGTCATTTGTCAAGTAGAATTGGTTCCTGTTCAATAAAAAACAAAAACAACTAATTAATAAAAAAAAAACAGACGAAATTAATTATACGTTGTTTTTGGAAGATTCAAAAATATACCCTCGAGTCTCTCAAAAAACAGAAATAAGCAAACAATGTTTCTCATTTTCAGGCACCATCAATCAGGATTGAAAATCGCAAAACCTCTAAAATGCTAATCAGAGATAGCACATCTCACCTTGACAACTTTCAAGTAGTCTTTATCAAAATATTTCAAAAATCGTAAACACATCCGTGACTCGTCCGTTGAGGCTGTGTTTGCGCCATGTTCCCATGTGGATCTCTGTGAGGAAAGCACGTGGTTCCAATCAGCAGATTATTGGAAGCCGCAAAATTTATCAGGCGCTTCCCATTTTCATTTGATCTGTGATGTAGGCTATATTGACTGATAGTGGGCTTGTATACAGGCTCTTTTCCCATTTGGGCGATGTAGTCTCCCATTACAATTTTCATGTCATAGCTGGGACACTCATCATACCATTATTTGAGCTCCTCGTAGAAAATATCTTTATCTTCATCATTAGAGACCTCGATAGGAGCATTAGCACATATTAAGCTAAAATTATAGAATTTACATCTAAGTCGCAATCTACATAGCCTGGGGCTAATGGGTTTAAAGTCTTATAACAAGTGGGGCAAGTCTCTTTTCTATGACAAATCCTGTGCCAAAAGTATGGAGGCGATCATCACAGCTGTAGTAGATGGTGTGTTGTCCTTTCTTGAAACTTCCATTTCCGGTCCATCTTATTTCCTGAATGTCTATTGTTGAATAATCGTTTAGGGTGTCCAGGAGGGTTTGAAGTGCTCCGGGTCTATATAGTGATAAAATATTCCAGGTGGCTAAACTATAATCCATTTGACGGTTCCTATGTCGTTTTCCGATAATCAGTACAGCACATCGTTGTTGAGCTTTTTTGATGAGGTTATTTAAGGGGAACAGGGTATCAGCCTGCTGCCACCGAGTCAGGTAGAGGGGCTGCCTCCTCAGAGCTTCCTGACTAGGTCCCCCTTCCGGGCCAGTGGCTGATTGCAGTCTAGCGACTGGGCGATGAGGTTCCCACTTCCCGACGCCTAAATAAAATATAGAATATTATGAACGGATTTCGTTTTTTTGCGTCACCACATCAAAAAAAAGCAATGTTTGTAACTGCCCTGGCTCAACGTACAATTGTCAATTCTATACTTGGAATATATTAGATCTGTTTAATAGAGATGTGCTATTTCTCTTATGTCTCTGGTTCAAGTAAACGTTTCGATATAATGGTACTTACATCTGGTAACGTTACATATATAGATTTTATTTTGTAATATTTTAGAAACTAAAAGGCTTTATTTTGGAATCATCCAATATTATTTACATTATTCAATGTTAGTATTGGAATTACACATGCAATTATTCAACTCTCCAAGCTTCATTTTTTATTCATAAATATAATATCAACTTATTCCAAGTTGAAGATCAATGTGACTGATAATCAAGGTCGTAGGCAGAAGATGGAGCAATTATTGGAAAGTGGGGATAGGCAATTATTATCAAGATAGGAGAGTTTTTTTTTTTTTTTTGTTATTAATTTCTCGCAGGATTTTGAAATACCAACAACCAACATGTCATAGTTAATATATTTTTTAGAACTTATTTATTTTTTTTTTTTACTAATTTATTTTGAAGATTTTCCATCTTGGCTGCTACACTACCTTGACCCCCGATGGATCCATAGCAATAATGAACTGACATGACATTCCTTGTAAACAGTTTATTGTTGTTGTTTTGTTGCTTTTATTGTAAAAATATGATAAAATCGTCTTGAAGAATTTAGAATAATCCAAGAAGAATTGAATGTAATAATTATCACAAAATCTGTATTGAATAATAGTGTAATTAAACTGACATGAATATGGTCAGTGTTCACCCGGAAACGTAAAAAGCTAATAACTTACCAATATTCCTGGTAACTTATTATCACTAGTAATAAATTAAGTTAACTCAGATTAAATTAAATTAAGTTGACACAAAAATTTTTTCTGATTAATTTTCGAAGAAAATATTTTTTTTTTTCAACCACGCAACCAACATTAAGTTAAATGAAAGTGATCTAAGAGAAAAAACTAATTTGGGGAAATATATAAAAACATTCGCAGTCACTCAAATTATTACCAAATTAAGCTAAAAAATTGTTCCTAATAAATCTTTAAAAAAATAATCTTAATTAACAAATTTTATTAGAAATCATTCATATTTCCAATCATACAATCAAGTTTAAAATAAATTAGGCTTGTTCAGAAAAAGCGATTATATAGCCAAAATACAACTGTTGCAGCAAAAAAAAAAAAAAAAACTGTTCAGTATCCCCTATTTAGTTTTCTTTATAATATCCCTCTATATAACAACTGTTTACGTTTACTGGATCATTCATTTGTATGAATGTTAACAATTATTAATCCTCTTCCAAACGGTAATGTTTGTTTATTTTTGTAGCATTTCGCGATTTAGAAATAATTCATTCTTAACTAAAATGTCAACTCGTGATTTTCGGATCATTTTGTTATACGAGCTTAAACTCGGCCGGTGTGAGATCTAGAGAGACAGAAATATCAATCAAGTCTAGGGCAACAGCATTAGTAAATGCACTGTACAACGGTAGTTCAAAAATGTTCGTGAGGGAGTCTTCATCCTTGAAAACAAAGAAGATCGTGGAAGGACTTCCTCTCTTGATGACGATGTTTTGTAAAAGAAAACCCAGAACAACTGTTCGAGAACTTGCACGAAAACTTCAATGCAAATCGATCGTCGATGACCACCTCAAGGCGATTGAAAGGTAAAAAAGCTTAAAAGTTGGATTTCACACAAACCAAAGGTACCAGCGTTATGAAGTTTGTGCTGCACTTCTTTGCAGAAAAACAAAAACAACCCTTTTCTGTCCAGAATTCTTACTGGTGATGGATGGAAATGGATACTTTACGATAACAAAAGATGATTTCGACATAGGTTCAACAAAGGAGAAGCAACAGAACATTTTCTAAAGTCACTAACTCAACAAAAAAATATGTTGATTATTCTTTAATGGTATTCCTCTGGTTTGATACACTACAGCTTCTTAAATCCTGGAGAATCAATGGCAAATCGTATTGTAACCAATTTATGCAATGCATCAGAAATTGGCAATAATGAACCCATCTTTTGTCAATCGGAACGCTCGGCCACACGTGTGACGTAACAAAAAACTTGAACATGAAACTCTGCCCCATCCACCCTACTCTCCGGACCTCTCGCCTTTGGATTATCATATTTTCAGACACCTGCACTACTATATACGTGACACAAAATTAAATAGAAAAAGGGAATTATAAAATGCGTTTTTGGAATTTTTCACTTCTAAAGATGCGAAATTCTATTCCGAGGGAATGGAAAAGTTTCCAACACGTTGGTGGAAATGTATTGATAGTAGTGGAGACTATTTTGATTAAATAAAACAGTTTTAAATCTTTCTTTTTTCTTTTTAAACTAAAATCCTGTATTATTTTCTGGACAATCCAATATAACCATATGGTTTCTGGTTTCCTTAAACGGTTTTAAATTATCTCTCTCAAAACATTAACTACTTTCAAAATTCGTTTAACGAATAAAATATATATGTCCTGATATAGCTTCTATACTCTTAGTAAAGAGAGTACTGCAAAGTAAGCCTCTTAACCAAAATGCTTCAATTATTAAAATATTTTGCAATACCTACATGTTTTCTGGTATTTATAAAGTGTATTAAATTAATTACCCCAAACCATTAACTACTTTCTAATATCTACATATTGTAAGAAAACGTTTTTACTATACATACCGCTGTCAAATACTTACACAGCCTTAGATTTCTCCCTGTATTGTGCATTCACAGTTCTAGTTACCTCATCGTAAAGTCTCACCGCCCTGTTACGATTTGAGAAATAGGCATCCAGCTTACGTTTGGCTATCTCTAGGCTTTTCGTGCCGCAGACGAAGGCCAGCAGGATAGAATACTCTAGGACAGAAATGAGTTTTATTGATATAAGAATATGGTATGAATATTTTTCTACATTATTCATAGTTCTAAACCAGAGACAGGATTATTAAGCAGTCTATATCAGAAACCTTAATAACGTAGATATTATTCACCAAGATAGTTGGGCAGAGACGGAAGGATTGGATGAGTCTAAGGAACCAACAGTCGCAAGTGATCAGCGAACCAAATTAATTTTTTGAATCGTATTTATGTGTTGTCACTTGTAATATTCCTGAACTGGTCGTTGGTAATACGTTATAGTAACGAATGTGTATTTTCTGAATGTAAATTTTCCATTATGATTATTCGTTATTCTAATAAGTCATACATATCTAAGTAGCCATAAATTCGTAAAAGTGAAATTGCTGATTCCGGTCTTCTGTTTTCCGTTCAGATTCGACATTTTGCCTTAAGGTGGATCTTGGAGTACTATGGTAAACGAACGGAATTGAAAAATGTTATTTTTCACATTTGACACATTAACATGGTACCGACGATATTTTGTATTGTATTGAGATTAATTAAAACTGAGCAGATAGTTCCCGCTTCTCAACTCAGCATGTCTGAGCCAGTAGCGCATCCTAAATTGCCAGACAAAATTGTGTATTGACACTGTTTAGACAAATTTTCAATTTTAATTTAATAAAGGCAAATAACTCTAATGAGTTCAAAATAGGCAATATTCAACTTATTTGACAATTTGACTTATTTATCAAGTGGACTGTATTTTGATGAAATGGTAGATTATATGAGTTGTGTACTGGGGTGATCTAATCCAGGTTATCCAAAGGCTGATTGCCAATATTACAAATAGGACACGAATTGAGAACGTTTTCAACTCGTAACAGAAGAGTATAAAATTCATCATATGTTAACGCATGATCCTGGAGAACGGCAAGAAGGTGTCTCTTAGCGGATAATAGCTGCCTCCCAAATATCACCAAAATCAGGAGATGCTGTAGGATTAAAGGTCCACTTTAGTCCGACTTAAATGGTTAGAAATGGGTTCGCTTTGGCCATAACAAATTGATAAAGCTCCTTCAACTTCACTATGATTATGTAAAGGCAAATCACGTCTGTCAATAAATCTGTCTAATGTGGCAATAAATGAAGGACTGATAGGTCCGTCACAAGTGCTAGATGGAAGGCCTTGGTAGACATATACACAAAGAGAGCTAACCAACATCTCGACTTAGGAGCAATGCGCTTGCTGGAAATCTTCATAAAAAGGGGCAGCCATAGTCTATTTCACTCGCTGAAAGGATCTACCCTCGGTCACTCTGAAAGACGGTAAGTCACTCATTTCTGGAGTCTGTGGATTCGCATTATTTTTGTGGCATGTAACGCATTTATAAATCCGGCTTCTAATGAGTTTTCTCAGAGAAGAAGTCCAAAATTGGCGATAAATGAGCGACTGGACCAACAGGGTCCCACTATAACCAAAAGGGGCAAGGAAGACCTGTGGTAATGGTCACACAAAAGGACTGCGCAATAGACTCACCCTTTTATGCAGGCATAGACATCTTACTTAACTGAGAGGACCCTGCTATAGTTCATACCTCTGTGAATTCGTGGAAAGAAATGGGTCGAGTGCTTCTTGCAACTGGCGCGGATTAAATTTTATCTTTTAGATCTTATCTGATAATAGGGTAAGTGATCTTCTCTTAGCTATACGATCATATTTATTATGTCACTAATCAAAATTTTATTACATATCATTTGACTAGTTCAGAGATGGCCGGCAACCTGATAACCAAGTTACAGACGACAAAATAATTACCACTTCACGCCCTGGTGCCGAGAGGCATTTCAACTCTGGCATTAATCCCCCGCCTTCGCCCCCTGACCCGGGAAAACTTCGGTATAATCTAAAAGGCAAGGAAGTGGACAAACATTTTAAAAAATTGAATAGTTGAGAAATATAACAAATCATCAAAGAATCATTGCAAAATTAATGAAGATCTAATCGTAGTAAATCTACTAATAAGTAATTTTCCACTTACAAAGATCTTTTATTTATTTACCTCTTATTCCCTATCCGTTCCTTTTTCTTTTGACAATAAGAGATTCTATTTTTATTTTATAAAATGCTAAAATTTTGTCATCCTTATCTTGTTATGCCTCTGTGGGATTCGATGTGTGATGGATGCCTTACTTCCATTTCGAAACGGCCTATGCCAAGTGTTCATTTAACTCGTATTCGAAGGCTTCCTTGGTCGGACAGTTTACTGCAGACACGAGTTGAGGATGATTATCTTCGCTTTTATTTATTAGGGGCTCTAGAGATAACTTGCAATATATGAATACATATGTCTCCACGAATTCCCTAACTTCTTGGAATTCAAATGCTTGTTTCCATTGAGCTTGTTGCATAGGCCTTGTTATTGAAATAAATTTACTAGTCTGTCTCCATCATTTATTAATACAGGATAAACTTAACTATTTGACATTACTGTTTATAGGTGATGTTACTTGTTCTAAATATATACAATAATGGAATAGTTAATGACTCACCAACATCGTGAGGGAGGTGGGGCTGCTTGTCGAGCCAGTCCCTCAGCCGTTGCACGTCCTCTTCCACCGCCTCCTTGCTTCTCTTGTTAGAAATCTCTCCAACCATCGCTCAAGTTGAGATCCTTTAGAATTTCCTACAAATAAATTCACGATTTATAACAAATATAGAAGTAATTAATTAAATAGGTAAATAATACATCTAATTATTCCTAATTGAAAATAAAATTAAAATCTTTCATAATTAATTATAAATTGTTATTGTCTATTAGTTGGTATTGAAAGTATATAATAATAATTCATGTAAATTTATTTAAATTTAAATATTATTATGAAAAATCATTCAAAATAAAATAAAGAATAGAAAAATTAAAAACTTTCTTCATATGCAAGCCCCCCTACAGGTAATGACCAAATGACTTGAAACTAATGATGGAAGGGTCATCTTTAAAATATGTTGAATAATTGTCTTTGATTATAGGCCCTTAAAACAATTAATTTTATATTTCTTTATCTGAATTTGGGATAAAAAGATAATAGTTTTGTTTCAATATCTAATATTTCAAATATCTGTTCTGGAGTTGAATGTTTATTTCCTATTTAAGAAGAATATTTTTTATTACATTCAGCATCTTCTATTACAGTCATTAGCTGCACAAAACTTCATTAGAACATAAATAATATACACTGTAAGATTGATCAGTTCCATACATCCTTACAATTATGGGTACATTGATTAGATTAAATGAACAATTTTTATGGTTTTGATAAATTTAATTTCGTTTTGCATTCTCTAAAATTGCTTTAATTATGGAGAAAAAATAATGATTTTTTAGGTTTCTAATTATAGTCTATAATTTTTTACGTGTTTTATTGTACAAGTGACATAAGTCATTGTACAAGTGCTGTACAAGTGATGCATGATCCATTATGGGTAGTTCCAGTTCTCTTATTAGGGAAACCAAATGTGAACGATGTCCGATTCTCTGTCTTTTCAAAATGATTTCTTCTGATCTACACTTTCTAAAATAGGTTGTCCATGAAAGGATGTCCAGTTTACTAGCCACCAATATTTCTCGTTAGCAGTGGTAGTTTAGTTAAGTATAGTGGTCCAGTGTATTTTCACTCCAGCGAAGTTTCCAGCCTTGTTTTTTTTTTATTTTTTTTTTTTATAATATTAGAGAAATATCTTTCTCGACTTCGATGCGCCCATAAGCAGAGTTCTACATCCGATGTACTTGTTTTAATTCGGCAAACGAGCTTTTTTTTTTTTATCAGAATTATAGAATTTCTTCAGAGAGCTATGTGTCATTTTCTATGAAAGAGGTGTTCAATTGAAGGAATTCAGTGTCATATATTGTCATAATGTCCATTTTCAAGTCCAAGGGTTAAATTTTTTTCTGAGCTCTTACTGTTCTATCGACTAAGTTGTTCTCCTAGGCCCAGTTGCACCAACCAATGTTAAAATTTGCGTCAAATTGCTCTAAAGAATTTTTAAACTGAGTTAATTTACAAGGTGTTAAGTGTGATGTCATCGTATTTATGATGTCTAACAAGAACCTGTGATTGTAAAGGAACTTGTTGTCCGTGGTACAGACACCTATTTCAGAGGGATGTTAATAATTACGGACTCTTAGGTTATATTAGGAAACCTTCCGTCCTCTTGCGTGTAAACTTTGATATTTACAATTAACGAGGTGTTAAGTTATTTGATTGACTATCGCTTGTTAATTATTGTAAAGAAGATGAAAGAAAAAGAGAAAGAGGGATCATTTTTTTTTGAAAGTGAAAAACAGACTGATAATATTTAATAAGTCTTCATGTGATGATAAACTTTCTTTAGAAAAATATTCTTCATATGAAAACTCATTTGTAGTTGTCTTGAAAAACGTACAAAACAAAAACAGTACACTAGTATTCTCAGAAGAAGCAAATATTTGTTTGTTGTTAAAAGTAACCGTACGTAAGGTAACATCGTTTAAATATTTGATCAAAGTCTAACGTTGGTTTAGTTAGCTGTGTTAACTCAACTTGGTGTTAAGACTATTATGCAACGAAAATTCTGTTAACCAATGTTAAACTAATCAAAATTAGTAAAATTAAAGTTAACAACGGTCGATGCAACCGGCTCGTAGGGTGTATTAATGCAATGTTGGTAAACTCTGTATATACAGGATGTCTTGAAAGTACAGAGAAATATTGATAGAAGTGGTAGCAGGCCTCAAGCGCTACAAAGAAGTTCATCCAAGCAAGGGTCCAATTTTCAGCAGAAAAGTAGGAAATTCAAGTTGTTTTTTTCACTTAAATTATGTTTTTTGTTGAATAGGAAGCGATAACTAAATAAATATTTAATTTAAGAAATTTACAATTGTTTTAACTAGTGTTGCCCAAATGCGAGACCGAGGCGAGTCTTGGTCTTGGAGACTCAGTCTTGGTCATGGTCTTGGTCTTGCACAAGAGTCTCGCAACAGTCAGTTACTTATGAGCTTATTACTATAGAAATATTAGTGTAATTTTTATATAAAAGAAACCTGACTAATAAATGAAAAATTAGAGGAGTGAAATGGAAAGTATATTGCTTATATCAATTATTAACATATAGTAATTAAGATTGACAAGTATTATTGACTATTTTGCCTTAATTTTAGTTTAAAAAATCGATTTTTTTTATCAGCCCTGGTCTTGGTCTTGGAATAGTTAGGCGGTCTTTGGGCAACACTAGTTTTAACATAAATTAAACAAAATTTACTTTAAAAGAAAGCTGAGTTTTTCATGGTTAACAATATTTAAAGGGGACTGTTGAGCTCTCCAACATAAGCTATATTATGTTTTTAATAAAATCTTAAATTATTCTCTATTTTTTTATCATCATCCAACTATATTACACAAACCTCAATTTTTTGCATAATTTTCTCGTTTATTAAGCTTTAAGTTTATATTAATTAAGTTGATGTTGAGCAAAAACTTGAGATACACCTCAAGTTGTGTAAAAAAATTATCCAATTTTTTATTCTGTCATCTACAAGTACCTGTGTTTTTATTCTATTTCATTGAATAAGAGGAAGTTTTCCTAAAAGTGGGGCATGCATAATATAATTGGAGGGCGATAAAAAAAAAGCGCTAATAATTTATGATTTTTTCAAAAAGGATATTTAGCTTAATTTAGCCACTCAAAAGTACCGTTTAAATGAGGTTAAACATGACAAAATCTGCTTTCATGTAAAGTAAATTTTGTCTAGTTTATAATACAGCAATTGTTAATTTATTGAAGTAAATATTTATTTATTTATCGCTTCTAATCAACAAAAAACAAAACTTTCTTTTAAAATAAATCCATATCTGCTTATTTTAGGTGAATTTTTTTTTAATATTATAAAATAAGGCTGTGTTTTATTTCTTCATCATATTTATTTAAATTTAGCTACGTTTCGGCCGGTAAGCCATCTATAAGATAAACACCATTAATTTTATATTTTGATGCAATTCTACACTCTATGATGATGGTATTGGTCCTATTTAATTTAATATTCTATGAATTATAACCCTAATTACGTTAGGTCATTTCTTTTAATTCGTAATTAACACTACCAGTTAATGTGTAAATTAATAGTACCACTAGATAAAATGAGATTTATTCGAATTAATACTTATAATTTAATCTGAATTTGGAATACATGCAAAAAGTATGGTTGGATAATGTAAGGATGTTTTAAAATTTAAAATAATTTGTGTATGTTGATCTTGATATATCTGGATTTGAATAAAAAAGCAACCTCATTCTATCTAGTGATACTGTACACTATTGTTGGTAGTGTTAATTACAAATTTTAAAAAATTATTTTACCTAATTAGGTTTATAATTCATAGAATATTAAATTAAATAGGAGCAATACTACCATCATAGAGTGTAGAATTACATCAAAATATAAAATTAATGGTGTTTATCTTATAGATGGCCGAAACGTAGCTATATAAATTGAAATAAATATGATGAAGAAATAAAACACAGGCTTATAATATTTTTAAAAAAATACTTTAATTTTCTACTTTTCTGTTGAAAATTAGGCCATTGTTTATATAAACTTTTTTGTAGCTCTTGGTCTACCATCACTCCTATAAAAATGTTACTCCAACTTACAGGACACCCTGTATATAGTTCATGAACTCTCTTACTCCTTTTTCGGTACAGAATAAATACATTTTTTCTATCGGTCAATAACCTCTGTTCATTTCAGAAGCAGCCCCGATAATATTAAATGGCTTTAAGCGATATATTCTCACACTTTGTAAATGTAAAGTCCATCTCAGCCATGTATCAATATAAATACATCCGTAGAAAACGGGCATTTTATACGAATCCTAATTTTTTTTCCCAACATCAATAATATTCGGTTTTTAAAAACGGCTCCTTTGAAATTAACACATTTAAATTTAGTTTTTGAAAAACTAAAGACGATGATTGAAGTCTATTGATCTAATGTCTCCATGATATTTAGCATTTTCAATTCTATAATCTTTAAAGATTCATAAGTTGGTCATTATTAACCAATGTACAGATAACTGGTTTTCGAATACTCTTTACAATATCGTTTAGAGCTATTAAAAATATATTAGCACTTGAAACGGACTGTTGGGATATCTCATTTTCTTGGTTTAATGCAGTATATAATTTATCTCAAATTTAGATTTTTAACTCATTTACAGAACGTAGTCAACTTTAAAACAACTGTAGAAAGGAGCGGGGAGGACGAACAGGCTAACGCGTTGCACGTAGCAACCTGGTGATCATGATCATTTACGAATTCAAATTACGGTGTAAGGAAACTTTTTAAATCCGTCATGATTTCCCGCCCTAAACTCACCTGAAGGTGAGAAAAGAAAAACATTTTTACACTATTTTGAATTTTTGGAAACATTATTCACAAACTAACCTTGTCAGAAAATAAATTTCCTTTTATTTTATAGGTCAGTTTCTTAGTTGGATTTTTTCCTGCATGTTAAAAATAATCGTTAAGCCCGTTGACCATGGATCAACCAACTGACCTTGAATCAGACAAGCTCCCTAATCATGAAGTTTGAGAAAAAATTTAATTTGAAAAAACTCGATTAATTTTCAAAAATTATAAAATTATTTTTACTTATTTAATGCTTTCTTCTGAAGATGTTTTGTAAATATATGTTGGTGTTTTTTTTCGACCAAATATTGATAGTAAACAAAAATTTTGCAACAACTTACGACATTCTGTTTTTATTATTTTAAATATAATTAGTAAATTATTATTATAATAATTTTTATTCAATATTTGCCGCTTAAATTCTGTTAAAACTGTTCAGAATTTTGACAGGATTGAATTACTCGAGATCTTAAATGAAAGATGGTAAGATGAAAGGGGTGAAAGTAAATCAATGGTTTCCATTATTAGAGAAAAAAAAAGTTTTAGTAACTATAGAGATCTACAATTAAAAAAATGATAAAGATTTATTACATTTTTCTTATAAATTTTGACTTACTACTTTATACTTTAAAATATCCTATCACACCAAGTGTTTTTGTAAAATTGTGGCACAGAGAGCTAAATCCCAGCCAACTTAAAAAAATTTACACCCTCTCAAAATTCCAATTATATATTTTTTGAGCTGCAGTGCACTCCTTTTTTTCTGTTTTTTCCTACCTCGCCTTTTAGGCTATACGGGATTTTCCCGGGCCGAAGGGTGAGGGCGAGGAATTTATAATCCCCTCTGGCACCGAGACGCGAACTCGTTCAATTTCAAAACTCGGTTATCTGGTTGCCGGACAACTCGCGGTGCTGTGCACACACGTTAGCCCATTCGGCCATCCCGCCCTCCTTTGTCCAATAATTAACTTTAAATCTTGATGTGCCGTATTATTTCACATTTTTATTTTATTTTTTATAGTCATAAACTTGTCAATTTCCCATTGATGGAACGAATCTCATGAACTGTAAACAGAAGTTTTCGGGTAACGTCCAATGAGATCCATATTATTTTTCAAGGAAAACTAAAACAATGAGTTAAAATAAATTTTATTCTAGGATCCCTAGTCCCCCAAGGATTATACAATTGTATAATTCCAGAGACATTTGTCTGACTTCTGATAATAATAATGATATAATAAAATTATGAAATCAAATTATAAAATATAATTCTGAAACAATGAGCATAGCAGAAAAGAAATAGGAAGAAAATAATATTAATGAATAAGAAAATCCAAAGAAAAAATAGCGTTCTAAATGTATGAATATATGAGGGAGATTGATATTTGAAGAGATGGAGAAATAATTTGATGTTTTATATAATTATTTATTCCAGGGCAAGGTATTCTAGAACGAGGTCATCCGAAGGGGGTCTTGTTAAAGAGAGTGGACAGAGGAACATAAATTGAATTTATTAAGGATGTAATGAGGAGTATAATGATTAAAAGATGTTGAACAGATTAATCTGTATAACTATCATTATTAAATAATATATAATCGTATAAATAAGTTTGGGTAGGAACATAAGGTGTCGGTATTAGCTCTTTCATCAACGATATAACAATGAATGGATACCGTCAAACGAAATATTTTTGAGTTTCTTCCAGGAAAAACATAGTTTGAACAGCGCTCAGTGTGTTGATCGCCGATCCTAAAATCGCTGTTAATAGTTCAAGCAGCCTAAAGGAGCATTGAGAAAATTTCATAGCATTCAGTTCTGATAAAATTATTAAATAGAAAATAATTAAAAAACAACAGTGTTATTAGATAGATAATTATAAACGTTAGAGATCTGAAGCTTCAGTGTTAGCACTTTTTTATAATATTGCATTTTTATATTTATTTATTTTTTAATAATATAATATAATATTTAGTCGGCTGTTTTTGTATAGTTCGTAGTAATAAAATATTAATTATTCAAATTATGATATATTTTTAAAACTTTTATATACAAAAAACAAATATATATATATATATATATATATATATATATATATATATATATATATATATATATATATATATATAATGCATTATGTATGATGGGTCATAAAATTACCATATTGCCCCATCACATCCGTATATATACGGACGTGATAGGATAGAATGGTAATTTTTGGACTCAGCATACATTAAAACTTAAACTCTATCAAAAATAACCCATCCAGATGAAAATGAATTTTAATTTTAAGCCCGCTATTAAATGTCCAATAAAATAAACTTATTATAGAAAAACCTTATTCAGATTGTCAAATTGTATATTTAAGCCCATTCTGACTTATTTATACTGATACGAAACATGTTTATTATTTTTTACAACTAATAAATATATTTTATAAAATTAATATTGCATTATTCTAATAAAAAAAAAATAAATATCTTATACTTAAAAAAATTTAAAATACCAAGTGCACAATTCAAAAATAATTATTTGCAAATAATGTTTGAAATTGTCATGTAAACAAATTACATCTTTAAGATTTTTAAGTACCAGTCACAGTGCCATCTCATACTACTATATAAATTGAACATACACACACAATTACAATTAAGTGGATTTATTTGTCATGTACTAACCATTCAGTTATAAACTTTATATAATTTATTTAATAAACTTTTGATTTAATACATCATTATTACTTTTGTTATTACAATGTCATAAAATCATTCATTGTAAATTTTTAATATTTTAATTGTATACGTTGTAACTGCTTAATTAAGTTTACTGTATGTACGTATTAACTTAGTTTGATTATGTTTATAACCTTCAACTTTCTTTTTAACATGACTACATTTTATGAGGAATTAATTATTTATACTAATGAAATATCAACAAAAAAATATTCTTGGAAAATTATTGTTTGGTGTGTTGTTATTATTATTACTTTCACTTGCCTATATATGAAATAAGTAGAGAGAGTGATATAAGACCTGAAGAGCTACAAAAAAAACATTCAAGTGGAAAAGGAAGCTATAATTAAGAAAAACTGAGCACGGACACCCTCATATAAGCATAATAAGGAAACCAATCGATATTATGTTGTTTTATCTTAATTTTTAATGTGATCAGTTGAATATTTACAAGTATAAAATATATGAAAATATCTCGTTTATATATCATTGTTCCATTTGCTTCTCATAATATTATAAAATCATTCATTGTAATTTTTTTTCTTTTCATTGTATAACGTTTCATGTAGTATATTACATCTCCGTTGATTAATTTAAAATATACAACTTTTATTTTGACCGTAAATAATGACATTTTATAAGAAAATGTTGATTTACAACAATGCAATAGCCAACAAATATTTATCGAATATTTTTGTTTGATTTATTTGTATTTTATTTTTTTTATAAAACATAAAAATATACTTTGTAACCTATTCAATATAAATTTAAATATAAAATATAATAAAGACATATTAGCTTACGAATTTTCAGTCTTGTTGGAATGCTGCGTATGGAACGGTGAAGAAACACTGACTGAGCCTTCACCGATCACCGACGGCCTTAAAAAAACTAGAACTGTAATTTTTTTTTCGGTTTGCCCTTGATAAATTAAAAGAGACCTGCATTGTAACGTTTTAGAATTAAAATTGTAGATAGCGCATCAATTTTCATTTCGGTGACGAGAATATAATTTTGTATTCATGTAAATTATAGTTATGAAAAAATACTGAAATTAAAGTTATAAACAGAGTACGTGCGTATTTCCTGTTTCAAATTAAATCTGATCAAACGTATATAAAGAAAAATAAAAATAAAATTATTATACGCTTCGAGGATTCTGCATTTATTTACTATATGATTATTTTTCAGAATTTGAAAATCCATCAAACATGTGTTGTTTTTTTAAAATTAATAATCAAAAATATTGTTTATATTATATTGATGTATACTAATTAACAATTAATTGAATATTAGTTTAAAGTTTTTAAAAAAATGGCAGATTTGTCAGATGAAAAAAAGCGTAACGAGTGTATCAACTAAAAACATAAAAATGAAAATTTTTGATAAAAAAAATAACTTATTTTTGACTAAGGAAAAACTTTAAGATATACAAAATTATGAAAAAAAAAATCTGTTCGTGAAAATGAATGATTTGTCCAAAAGTTCTTACTATATTATCACAAGGACTCATAGAGCTACTCTCCACCATTTACCTTTCCAACGGGTGTTTATTTCGGCGAAAACTATTATCAATCCTAAATAACCATCCTAGGTCTTGATGTCTTCGTCGAAATCTTTAAAAGACAATTTATCTCGTCTAAGAACATTGTAAATGATCGAACAAATTAAAGATATGTAAATTTAAAAACAATTGAGGTGTGTGCTTTGGACCACACGATATAATTGAAAACATCAACAAGGCGAGATTAACAATTTGAAATATAAATTATAAATAATTGCTCATTACAAAGAAGACACGCTAAACATTTCTCTTTCTCACAGTATACATATCCGAATTTGAGTATCTGAAATATTTTAATCTATATGATTAACTAACCTTGTACACTATTTTTTTTTCTTTTTCGCCTCTCTAACACGGCGTCGTGTTAAGATGCAATTTTGATTTATAGCCTTTTACAAAGAAGATGAAATGCTGAACAATTTCTTCGCTTACAGTATCCAGGTCCGATTTATAGTTTCTGAGATATTTCAATCCATATGTAAAAATATTTTAATTAGTCGACTCTAGGCTGACTTTACTAAAACTTTTTTCACTTCAGAAAAAAAAATGTTAAAATACTGAAATTGTATGTTTTCTTTTGTCCTATTTAAGTACTGGAACCTATTCTCTTAACCTGAAACTAATTAGAACTGAAGGGTTTTCAGTACATAATTAGACTAAACTAATCCAATCGTTTTATTCATATGACCTCAAACTTAAGATATCTCTCTATACGATTTGCCCTCGACCTAATAACACCTTCTAAATCGGGCACTTCAAGGATATGTTTATAATGTTTAATTAAGAGCGATCGACGGTCAGTTCACAAACCGATGAATATATTCATCCACTTCAACGGATTGAATTATCATCATTCTGAATTATTTTAATGAATAATCCGAGAAATAAAAAAATATTTCTCCATGATATAATCATATATTTCATACAAGAACAATCCGAATCTTATCGAGAATTAAAAAAAAGTCTCCATGGTATTTTGTAAAATATGAATTTTATAGTTATGGCAGCGGCTTCTTCAACAATTCAGGTTCAACTACCCAAACTATTGAAGAGAGTTTTTAGAATACCCAGAAGTTCTCTTTTAATTTCTAAACATGGAGGAATTATACATTTTGAGATATCCATGATTGATTCAATTAATAAAATTATATATTATTGTGAATGATTAACAGCTTCATTCACAATAATCTATCTACACTACATATAATAGTATATCCGTTTTTCGGATTTTTAGGCTCATGAGCGAACGACTCTAAAGACAGTAATTTTATAGATAAGAGACCCATTCCAATTCCGACTCATAAACTCCTACTATGACTTTTAAGTTTATTTATTTTATTCATAAGAGTCATTAAAAAAGAAAAAAACAGGAGATTTCCAAACATCGGTGAGTCATTGGATCGAGATGGGACAAATAGTATTTTGGTGGGTTTCGACCCATGTATCAAGACTCAGTTAGGTTTGTTTGACCTGCGTTTAAAAGCACAAAAATGTTTCATTTTTAATTTAAAATGTTTTCATTAATTTTTATTTTAATTCATTTATTTTATTTGTATTTATTGTACATATGGAATGAATGAACTCCTGTATCACTATTACTGTTAGTAATCTACTAATCACCTTAGTTGTGAAAGTAGCGTTGGGATCTCTTCGAGTCTTGCTTTATTCTCCTTAGTTGAACCGGCAAGCATGCCTTGGAGTTCCCTCGCCTGATTTTAAATAGTGTATATTGATATGTCTGTGTTTTTAATTTAATTTAATTTTTTATTATTATTATTTGGTTGCTATTTTGTTTCTGTTTATTTATAATTTGAATTACTTTATTTTCTGTCTTAATTGTATTCTTAACTCACCAGAACCATTGTCCAAGGGAAATTTTTATATTACTGATAAATATTATATTACGCAATAAATAAATAAAACAAAAAAGGAAATACAATGTAATTGATACCAAAAGCCACCTAGGTTTAACGGTTACCATGGTATATTTAACGTTTTTTATTTAGATTTTCAAAAAGTAAAAAATTGCGCTTTATTAGTGTTGCCCGAATGCGAGACCGAGACGAGTCTTGGTCTTGCAAACTCAGTCTTGGTCATGGTCTTGGTCTTGCGTAAGAGTTTCGCAACAATCTTGCAGTTGCTTATTACTATAGAGATATTACTGTAATTTTTTAGATAGTAGAAACCTAACTAAGCTCGAATGAAAAATTAGAGGAGTTGAATGCAAAAGTACATTAATTATACCAATTATTAACATATAGTAACTAACATTGTCAAGTATTAGTAACTATTTGGCCTTAATTTATATTTGAGATTTTTTTACCAATCTTGGTCTTTCTCTTGTAACAGTTAGGCGGTCTTGGTGAAGACCAATTTTGGGCAACACTACTCTTTATTACTTATACTTATTACTTATTACTTATTTATGTATTAAAGAGGTAAACGGAGGAGTTTTAAGGTGTCAAACATACCTCGAGTATATAATTTTTTTTTTTATTCGTATTCTTATTCTTATTATTCCTTATTACCATTTCCCAAATCTCGGGAGCAACGGATTTTAATGAATGAGATATCAAACAAAAATAATTTCATGGAGAAGTGACGAATCCCGATTTCGACAATGAAATTCCTGACAAGACTTTAAGAAAGCTCATTGTTAAAAAATAATAAGCGGTTTAAAAACTCCTGATTAAAAAAAAAATCATCGAAATCAGGCATTACATAGGCAATTGTAATTTGAATAAATATTTTGGTCTATTATTTTTGATTAAAATTTATTCCTACATCTAATGATACATTCCATTAACTTAGCTCCATATCATGTTGCCATTCGTTCGCTAATTAATACACTATGTGCATTATTTCACGAATCATAAAGTAATAATCATTTAAGATTTGTTTTAGAAATATTAACTTCGTTGATTTTTTTTTTCTCTTTTTTCACACCTATTTATAGACATGAAGTTGTAGACTGAAATAACTCTTTTAAACATTAACATGAATGATGAGATGAACGTGCAATAGATTCACACGCCATTCATCTCGTGACCCGCATCGGTTGCGAGGAAGTGCTGTTTACACAGAGTTGTTTTCGCATCTAATGCTTTATTACTAGAGTAGGCTATTATCCCATCTTTAACCGGTCACATGACTCGTTTATACAACAATATATAATGAACAATATCTAAATCTAAAAACATGAACTTAATATTAACAATAGGGAAAAACATATGTATTTATTTAATGAAATGGCTATCTAAGAAATTTAAAAGCTGGAAGTATCAACAAAAGCTAAACAAAAAATTATTAGCAGTTATAAAAAGTAAAATTAAAATACTTTATTAATATTTCTAATTAGAATCCAGCATGAACATATACAAAAGACAAATGTAAACGTTCTTCGTCACCTGATAATATCTAAACTGAGAGGGGTGGCCGCGGCGAATCAACGGCTCTCAACGCGAAGTCTCTTGGAGGAAGAAGTTAGGTAACACAGCTCGCAGTGAAGAGAGGACACAGACTAATTCGTGGGCACCAAAATTATAGCTTGTCCGATTCTAGGCTGTCATCGGAAATGGGTATAGCTGATGCTAGCAAGGTTGCACAACAAAAATAAACGCAAGCTGTTTATGTCCTGCAAAATTAACAGTGAATAAAATTAAAGATGTTGGCTGCTCCAGTCCGCTTTTCTTAAATTTGAACTTAACATCAATTGGAATATTCCACTGATCCCTGTCGAACAGTTCCGTTACCTAGGACTCCTTCTTGACAAACGCCTTACTTGGAATCCTCATGCTAGACTTAAAAGACAAGAAACTGCCAACAGATTACGACTCCTACAACACTTACTTGACAAAAGCTCTAAACTTCCAATATTCTACAAAAAATTCATTTACACTACCATCATCAGGCCCATTTATTTGGACATACGCTATTGAGCTTTGGGACTCTACAAAAACATCAAATTCTTCCTGTATTCAATCCTTACAATCCAGAATCCTCCGTGAAATCCTAATTGCTCCTTAAACTAATAAAATTATTCATAAAGAAGTCAACATTCCTCTTGTGGAAGACTTGGCCTGAACCATATGTTCCTCTTTTAGTTCCAAACTCTTTGGTCACCCCAATCCTCTAGTTCATAACCTTTCATCCAATACAATTCCTGAGTCAGGAATCGAATTGAGTCAGGAATCCTGACAACCCTCCGAGGCGTAGTTCAGTTGGTTGGGCACTGGGCTGCTAAGTTGATGTCAGGTAATTTCCTATCAGCCAGGGATAGACCCTGGGGTCGGCGCTGGTGTCGGGAGACCCTGTTGCGGCACACTCAGCCTCTATAAAGTGGGTATTCTTAATTAAATAATTAATTTAGGGGCAAAACCTCCTGATTGAGCGTGACCTTTGCTTGATCACCTCTCTGCACAGCTGTTGGCCTTGAAATAGTACTTCCTATAAAGTACTGAACACATGGGATGTAACGGTGCATATTTTTAGTAATAAATCATAAATAAATAATCAGTTTTTATTCTCTCATTTCAAATATACAATTTATACATACGACCTATTGCACTAACAGTAGCGATATGTCTCTATTTCGCACAATTCCATTAGACTTGGTAGAAATCGAACGATAAGTTTACAAAATATTAATACTTCAAGGAAAATAAGTTTGAGCCTCTGCAAACAAAAGTATTTTTTTTTTAATTTAATGGATAATGTTAGATAAAATTGATACCTATATTATTATTTGTTTACGATTTCTAATATTCCACCAAATTCGGGCCAAACCGAATGTGCTTTTTAGAGATATATGCTTATCATGGACAATAGTTTTCCCTTATGTAAGAGAGAGTAAAATGACTGAATGCGATAAAATGAATACAGTATCATTTATTTGCTCTTTAGTTCTCAACTTTCTTCCAATCGAAATCGAATGATCCGTTTTTTAAATATGGGAACGTTTAAGAATAAACGAATACATTTGCGCATGCGTAGATGACATTATTGGATTGGATTTGGTGAAACTGACTTGGAAATATTCAGGCATACGCTATATTCGCTCGATCTTTGACAATTTTATGAACATAAATTAAACGGTAGTAGATGGTTAGAAACATGGATTTGGTGATAGGAAGACAGGGAACCATGTTTATTCCTTGATGTCTAACAATTAAAATTCAAGTAGGAATTTTCCATAAACGGATACAAAGCTCCCCTGCGTTCGGCAGCCAGGAAACAAAATAGTACGGCATTACGTTTTGCAAGCTCGTGTATATAATTAGACTGAACTATTTCATTAAGTGCATTGCTCGAACTGAAGAGTATGATTTTGGTGTGCTGTTAAGCTTGAATGCATCAAGTAGCCCCATCAATGATGATTGCCGTTGGAGGATGTCGAGAAGCTAATTTATCCAGCTATAGTCATTCAAAGCATCTCCTGACCATTGAAAAGTTATCCTTATGTATAAATTTGCTTGCATTGAAGCTTATTTTTTGTTTAAATTATTTTTTTTTTATGTTTTACTGTCCGTAGCCTTGATTCTTCAATTAATTTTATTTTTTAATTTGATTCTACAATTGAGAAGTAATCTCAACTTTCAACATTGACTCGTTTATAATCATATCCATTCCAATTTTGTTGTATCATAGGTGATTGGTAAATTTAAGTGAACATTTATATTCCCTTTAGCTCTATTTATTCAATTTTTTACTTCAAAAAATATATAGAAATCTGGAGCGTATTATAAATTATAAGTCCATCAGAAATCTTTATTTTCATCTATTTATATTTTTATTAGATATTTATATTTTTTAACATAAGTAATTTAAAAAATAAAAAATAAATATATATATATATATATATATATATATATATATATATATATATATTATCAATATTTCTCTAGAGTAATTATGTAACAAATATCATAAATATTAACAATACTGTATTTACTGGCAAACAATTTTTATTATTATAGTACAGACTAGAAGTTTTACATTCCATCGGTTGTCCACATGATGGGTCAGAGTGATAAAATTTTGCCGTGAATTGGTAAGGTCCGATGAAAAAGGTCCAGCTGTTCTTTATTAAACCGAAAAATTCACAAAGGATTCCACACCCTAAGTCGTACCGTACCATGTTCCATTTGGCGTGAAGATGATGGTCTATAGTAATCCTCAATGGCCTTTAAAATAACTTTTTTTTATTTTAAAATCATCATCCGCGCTAGTCATGATATTGACAATTTGTTGTTATACTACAAAATGGCAATTTCGGGATGAGGAAGAATAATACTCAGCAACGGTCTTTGTACTTTCCCGGTCTTTGCTTACTTCTTTAATTCTTGAAAGATGATCTCTTATCAAGCTCCTTTTCAGTCGCATCCTGAAGCGCATAAGTCTGTTCTGTCCGTTCAGTTTAATATGAAACCGGGAATAAAGAGTACGTATGTATGTACTGGTCGATAGTTGGTTGTCTTAGGTCGGTGTGAAAAATTTTGTTGTTTACGTACCAGAGCGCTGTTATTAGTCTAACAATTTTTGAATAGGTATGTATTTACTTTTTGTCTGGTTTTCAATTTTGAAATAAAAAAAACGTGAGTGTAGTATTTTCAGTCGCCTTTTCAAAGTCTTTCCTTTCATGTTTACATGCGGGCAAAACACTAAACGTCAGCATTTGGTGAGGTTCTCTTTGTGTGGAAATCTGTGTTTAATGCAATCTGCATTAAGTAGTAAAATTTTTTTTTTATTGTTTTATTGAAATTTACAACTTTAAATATATATACAACCAGTAAATTTGCTGTAGGAATATATCACATGAAGGTACTTGTGAAGCAGCTACCAATTGGTAACACTTCAAAGATAAATTAATTTAGAAGGTCTCTTGGTCATCTTCTTTTCAGACGCCTCGAAGAGTTGTCAGGAATAGTGTTGGATGAAAGGTTACAAACTAGAGGATTAGGTGGTGACCAAAGAGTTTGGAATGAAAAGAGGTATATCTAGTTCGGGCCAAGTCTTCCACAAGAGGAATGTTGAGGTCTTTATGGATAATTTTATTTGTTATAAGGAGTATTTAGGATTTTACGGAGGAATTTGTATTGTAAGGATTGGATACGGGAAGAATTTGATGTTTTTGTAGAGCCCCAAAGCTCAATACCGTATCTCCAAATGGGCTTGATGATGGTTGTGTAAATGAGTTTTTTGTAGAATATTGGAAGTTTAGAGCGTTTCTCAAGTAAGTGTTGTAGTAGTCGGAATCTGTTGGCAGTTTCTTGTCTTTTAAGTCTAGTATGAGGATTCCAGGTAAGGCGTTTGTCAAGGAGTCCTAGGTAACGGTTCTGTCTGTGAAATATAATAAGTTATATTAGATAACTGCATGTTTATATAAAATCAAACGTACAGCAACAACATAGCTAAATTATTTATTCTACGTTTATTTCCACATGAATATTTTTTGGTACGTTTTAGAACATGATAAAATTTTTAACCACTTAACGTTGACTCCGCCGAAATTACATTGTATGTTTCGGTAGATATTTTTATTACAGGTAAACAATTCTAACACCTAAATAAAGGGGTAACCTCTTAATATTATATTGTTCAAAACGTACCAAAGTCGAGAAAACAATAAATAAATTTCCGAAATCAATGATTATAAATAAATATTTTGGAGGGGCATTACCAGCTTTCGGAATAAGGTTTTTAGTATAATATAAACAATAGTTTAATGGCTTAAGTAAATTTATAAAAATAATTATGATTAAAAAATAATTTAAATTCCTCAACAACTTCTAACAGAGATTGATGTCAGTCCACATTCAAACTTCTAAACGTGCCGTTAACGCCATATGTGTTCTTAACGTCCGGCGGTCTCTTCCTCTCATCCACAACTTGTTCATTGATCTTCTCGAACCAGCTACGGTTTTTCTGCAGCTTTTCTAGCCAATAATCTGAAATAAGAAATGTTAGTCAGACCTGAAGTTTGTATTTTTGAACATTTAGCCTTTAATAAAATTAAGATAATTATTTTTCCTTTTCAGAAAATGATCAACTGGATCTGACTTTAAAGGTGACTGTTTGCTTCCACAAAAAAAAAAAAAGACATTGGAGAAATTAATGTGGTGCTATTCATAAATTTAAAGATTGCTTAAAATAAGAAAAAATGTTTAAATAAACATTGATGAATTCTCTTGGAATATATATATATTCCTAACTTCTATCCAAAGTTGAGCCAAATCGAACTTGCGGTTTTAGAGATCTAGACGTATCAAGGAAAACACGTTTGCGCATATATAAGAGAAAGCAATGGACCGAATTCAATCAAATTGAACTACATTATTTTTTCACAAATAACTACCTTTTTTTCCAACTTTGAGCCAAATCTAACGAGACATTTCTGAAATACTGGCATATCTACAAAAATGCGTTTGCGCAAGCGAAAGTGCTGGTTAGAATTTAGTAAAATTGATATGGAACCATCTAGACACCAACCTGTCCAATTCTTAAAACTTTCATGAAAATCGGATGAACGGTAGTAGGTTATATACCCGTTGCATCGATTTGACAACAGAAATAAGAGAGAGACATCGAACCAAATTTGATCCTTGATGTCTGAAACGTAAAACGCGAGTGGAAATTTTCGATTTTGAGAACATAATTTTTTTTTAACCTCTCGCACGAATACGACGCTTCTCTGCCATCGATAGTGTGTAAACAATAAAAAGTCTAAAATTTACAAAAACTGCCTCTGGGAAATGAAGGAGTCGTCGGACAGAGACATCGTCCTCGCATGGGCACCCTCACATTGTGGCATATCTGGGAACGAAGCTGCAGACAGAGCTGCGAACCTGGCAAGAAGAAAAACTAATGGAACCACAATGATCAATTTAACGACCACTGCTGACTGGAGATTGGAATGCAAAAAAATCCTAAATGAAAAATGGCAATTCAAGTGTAACCAATCTACGAATAAATTGCTAGAAATAAAAAAATATACCAAACCGTGGACGACCTCTTTCGGAAAGAACAGGAAAGAAGAAACAATTTTAACTCGGCTTAGAATTGGACATGCAGCCTTTACCCATGGCTACCTATCGAGAGGCCTGGAACCACCATTTTGTAAGACATGCAACACATCACTTACACTGAAACACATTGTAACAACTTGCAGACTATACTCTGACACCAGAACAAAACATAATATACCTTCCAACATATCTGAAGCACTTTCAGATGACGAAGAAAATATACAAAAAGTATTTGAATTTATAAAAGACATTAAATTTGTACACCTAATTTGATTACATCTAAAACCGCTAATGAGCCGATCGGGTAGATGCGGAATGTAACAATAAATAAATAACTCTAAAATTTAACTTTTGGAACTGATGTTTTACACTTTTAAAATAATAAATAACATATGAGAATTATATTTTAAATTTAATTAATTTACATTTCAATGAAAAATGAAGATCATGCTGGTCTCAATTTAATATATTGAACCAGTACCGGCAACTTGTACGAAATAAAAAAAAGTTACAAAACGTATTACAATAATAAAATTCAGCCTCTCAATAAAGCAACTGTACTAGATTCATATTGAATCCAATAAAGTTCAAATATTACAATACATAAAACAGCTTAACAAATAAATTTAATTTGTTTAGGGAAGAGATGACGTCATTGCTCAGAGGCACGGATGAGGCACTGTACCGGACGAATTTAGTACTCAATAATTTTGTTCGCTTACTCGAATTGAGAATGGGCCCAAGTGAATTTATATTTTTATTTTATAGACACACTATATATATTTTTTCTATTTCCTTTTTTTAACAGGGCTTCGAGGTCCACTAAACATCATTTCACTCGTTCCCTTCCTTAAACCATATTTATTTATTACTAGTAGTATATAAATTATTGATATAAAATAATTAAATATAGACTAAAATTTGAAGTGAAAATATAATGCTAATATCTATATTTCATAAAATTATTTCAAATTATCAATTTATACTCACTATTCAAATCAGTCGATGATTCTTCTAAGCCACCAAAATCACATGGCAGCAACTCCTGAGGAAAAATTGTCTTTGTTGTTCTGATATCTTCTGTTGTAACTGTCATCTGAAATGCAAATTCATGTTCACCACTATAAGAAATCTTGCAGGTGTTTATGCATTAAGGGAGGAAGTGACTGCAAATGAGAAATGCAATTTTGTTTTCTTGAGTGGTAAATATTTGACTTTTTTTTTTATATTATCTTTATATACTGTCAATTATTAAGCAAATGTACCATATTCGAAAATGTTTGACAATTAAAAAAATAGAACAATAACAAAGCCCACATTTACAATATAAAACCAATCGACATTTTTCTGAAATGTTCCGTGACGTTATGCATCATATTATCAATAATATATTTCAGGTGTTTTATTTTGCATCAATAAGCCCAACAGAACTTCTCTACATTGTTATTTGAATAGGTAGATCTTTTGGTTTTTATTTCAAAATGAAAAAAATATTAATATAGATTATGAATCGAAATTTCAAAAAAATATCACAAGATGGTTTCTTAAATACTACCACAAAGGTAATACTGTTTGGAAAAAATTATATCCTGATCGTTAAAATATATCTGTCAAGAATATTTATTAAAATTTCTTACATAATTAATGAATATATTCATATTTTTTTAATGAATCTGGTTGAAAAAAAAATATCAAAATTGGAAATTTTAATTCATCTAAATAGAAATCAATTGTTCTAATTCTTCAGGAAAATAATTTTTAAATAATTAATTAATTGTTATTTCTATTTTTTAGAAAATTTATAATTAATGAATAATCATTACTGATCATGTCAAAATAGTAAATAATATTTAACCTACCCTGTTATATAACTTCTTACTTAAAAATGGTTTGATGCAAGAATTAACTATAACATCCATGAATTTAGGCGAGTTGAGAAAAATTAATTTCTTTGTTTTCATTGGGACAGCTTTCTGAAACATAATAACATGAAACGTATATTCAAGAGCAAAGGTTATAACGCCATGTATAAAGTAATTGCCGAGTTTTAAATGTATTATCTGTAATATAATGTAACTATTACTTGTACAATTCATTGAACTCTTTTTATCAAGTATTGGTATGTACTGTAAATGATTCTGATACATTGGGAGGCCATTCCTTTAGTAGGCAATTCTAGCTCTCTTCATAAAATATTGGACAGAAGGTGCCTTGCCTTCTCCCTTGCGGTGTCAACACCAATGAGCAAGGATGTTCTGAATGATTTCTTGATTTTACATCTGTGATGTAAAACCGTCTTAAGCAGGAATTGTATAGCGTAAATTCAAAAGCCTCCAGTTGAGATGATAAGATCTGGCATTTACAGTTAAGAACGCTACAAGTTGATTTTATGAGAGAACTTGATTAAAGATGACCATGGAAAATAGTGGTCCTACAGGAAGATGTACAAGAAATTTTGCGACAACATTTTCACGATTTGCCAAGCTCCAAGAAATCTGAGGACTATCAGGATGACAAATACATTCAGAGTGGATATCGATGAATTGGAAATAGTCCCGCCTAATGTAGAAGACATCGAAGACATCTTGGGAAAACTCAAAAATAACAAATAAACAGTTAATGATAGAGTTTTTTTTTTATTATTTATTTATATGATATTTACAACTGTATACAAAAAATACATCAGGTAAATTCGCACATGGATATAATGACATGGAACATATGTTGAGAAACTACCCATTGGTAGCACTCTAATAATATGTCTATATTAGAAGATCACGTGGCCATCTTCTTTTCAGACGCCTCGCAGGGTTATCAGGAATCGAATAGGAAGCAAGGTTAGAGACAAGAGGGTCGGGATGTTTATGAAGTTTATTATGGAAGGACAGATATCTGGGTTGGGCCAAATCTGATACATAAGGAAGATTAAGGTCATTATGGATAATTTTGTTTGTAACAAAGTAGGGAGCATTGAGGATTTTACGAAGGATTTTGGATTGTAAGGATTGGATGCGAGAGGAATTTGAAGGTTTGGTGGAGCCCCATAGCTCAACTCCGTAAGTCCAAATAGACCTTATTATAGTCATGTAAATGAGTCTTTTACAATTGATTGGAAGATTAGAGCGTTTGTCTAGTAAGTGTTGAAGTAGTCGGAAACGTCGAGCTGTTTCTTGTCGTTTCAGTCTGGTATGAGGATTCCAAGTTAGAGGTTTGTCCAGGTGGAGTCCTAGGTAACGGATTTGTTCAACAGGAATAAGTGAGGTGTTGTTAAAGAATGATAGAGTTAGGGCAGAATTATTTAAAGCTTGGGACCATAAACTAGCTAAGGAACTGCCGATGAATAAGAAAAATTAAGATTCAACAATATGAATTAATTGTAGCGGAATTAGATTGCTTAACGCCGCATATAAAATTATCACCATATCACCTTTACACCTAGCTCCTTCCATTCGTGGAACGAAAATTGGATGACTATCAAGGTAGTTTCCTGTCTATAGCAAACCATAAAACGCCCTACGAGATAGGCTGTCGGGCGATTGAGGAATGTTGTAAAATAGGACCTTCGAAAGTGAGGATCACTATCAGGAGATGGTTGGCAGATCTTGAACTGGACAAGGCTTGCTTTTCAAACCTCAATATCAATTGAACACTCTCCAATTAATAAAGATAACAAAAACAGTACTCACGCGTGGTATGGTAAACTGTGGTAAGCCTCCAGCATTTACGTGGACATCATGCGCATCTTATCTTTCTTCAACTTTTTCGTTCTTATAACAATAAAATTTAAAGACGTTTAATCCTGCCTTAAAATTAGTCTCATGATATTTAAATTATGTTGTTTTGTTTTGTTATTTCTTAATGACATTTACAACTGTATTACATAAATACATCTAGTAAATTTGGACATAATAGATATAATGACATGAATACACTTGCTAAGTAACTACCCAATGGTAGCACTCTAATTATATGATTACATTAGGAGATCTTCTTTTCAGACGCCTCGGAGGCTTATCAGGAATTGAAGAGGAAGCAAGGTTAGAAACGAGAGGGTTGGGATGATTCTGAAGTTTATTATGGAAGGATAGGTATCTGGATTGGGCCAGATCTGAAACATAAGGAACATTAAGATCTTTATGGATAATTTTATTAGTGACACAGTAAGGAGTATTGAGGATTTTACGAAGGGTTTTGGATTGTAAGGATTGGATGCGAGAGGAATTCGATGGTTTAGTGGAGCCCCATAGCTCAACTCCGTAAGTCTAAATAGGTCTTATTACAGTCAAGTATATGAGTCTTTTGTAATTAATGGATAATTGAGAGCGTTTGTCTAGTAAGTGCTGAAGTAATCGGAAACGTCGAGCGGTTTCTTGTCGTTTCAGTCTAGTATCAGGATTCCAAGTTAGTCGCTTGTCCAGGTGGAGTCCTAGGTATCGGATTTGCTCAACAGGGATAAGTGGAGTATTGTTTAAGGAAACTTGGTTTACGACGAAGGGTAAAGGTAATTTGATGGTATTTATTGGAGTTTATTTTAATTTTCCAGTTTTGACACCATTCTTCAAGATTTATGATGTGTGATTGAAGCATTTGGGATGCAATTGATGGATCATTATTTACTGATAGGATACATGTGTCATCGGCATATGTGGTGATGACAGTGTTGGAATAGGTAGGGATGTCAGCTGTATAAACTGTATAGAGGATAGGACCTAGGATACTACCTTGAGGAACACCAGCGGACTGGGAAAAAAGGGATGAATAGGCGTTTTTGTGATTTACTTTAAAGTATCTATCAGTAAGGTAGGAACGGATAATGAGGAAATATGTAGGTGGTAGGAATTTTCGGAGTTTGTACAGCAGTTGCGGGTGCCAAATACTATCAAACGCCTGTTCAACGTCGAGAAAGACTCTCGTACAGTACATTCCGCGCTCCAATGCAGAGGAGACTACGTCTACCACACGATGACATTGCTGTATAGTGGAATGGGAAGTTCGAAAACCAAATTGGTGATCTGGGATTATGAGTTTAGAATTTAGGATAGGATAGAGACGTTTTAAGATGAGTTATTTTGAGTTATCTTGAGCCCATGATGGGTAAAAGAGAGATAGGACGGTAGGAGGATGGGTATTCTGGTGGTTTTTTGGGTTTTTGGATCATTTTAACAATAGATCGTTTTCAAGGATCAGGAAAATATGTGGAACGGAGTACAGTATTATATATGTAAGTAAGGAATTGGATGGCTTTTCGAGGAAGAAGTTTTAGGATCTGGGATGTAATTAGGTCATGTCCAGGAGCTTTACGGGAGGGTAATTTTTGAATGATGTTGGACATTTCTATGGGATGAAATGCTTTGGATGGCAGAGACATTTGGAGAGGAATATCCAGTTCTGCTTCAATACAATTGATGCGAGTTGAATTAAGGATATCGGGATGAGGGTTAAAAGTTTAAAAAAAGTTTAAAAGGGTTAAAAGTTTGGAAGAGATATATTTAAATTATGAATTTTGAATTGGAAACATTACTATTTTTCTTATTTCTCCAGAATGAAGATGAAACATTTATTAATTTTATTATATACGTAATAAATGTTTTTTTTTTAAATACCTCAAACCAGGGAAGGAAAAAAGCAGCGGTTGGCATGCTGAGCTTGGTTAAGATGGAAGCATCTAAACCTGACAGGTCGCAGATGAATAAAACGCCCGCTGCACTAGACCATTCCAGCATGGCCAAATCTACCAACATCGTCACCCGCGCAGCGAACTGTGGATGGCTGAACTTTGAAATGTCTAAATCGAAGACACACATCACGATAGCGTACTTCTCTGGGGTCATCTTTGGCAGGATGAATAGCTTCCTGGAAGGGGTCTTTGGTTAATAGATCTTAGCTAAGCACATTAACAGTATAATACTTTTTAGAGAAAGTTAAGCCAATAAAATACTAGGACGGGTTGCCTTGTAATGTTTACTGAGATAGAGGAGTAGCTGTTCGAACTCAAAACATCACGATTCTAAAGTGAGATAAAAATAATAACATTTGTTTAGATACATCAAGGATTTCGCTTATCAGAGTTTCAGTTTAAACAACCACGAAATTATATCCACTGATAAAATATTGTCGGAATAATCGTTCTTTGTGAACTATTTTGTTCACTGAGATTTATGTAACCCGTTTGGTCTCGTAACCGGTACAAGTTTTAGGTCAATAAAGTTCTCTTCTATCTTACTTGATTGGCTAAAAATATGTCCTTACTTACAACGCTTCACATCCTCTCTGAAAATCTGGATCTTCTGGGTCTCTTCCTGGGAAGGTGAAGAAATACGGCGCTTTGGACTTGCTCGTGAAGTAGGCATCTAGCTTCTGTTTCGCGATCTCCAGACTCTTTGATCCGATGATATAGGCTGTTAGTATTCGCTCATCTGCAATATCACGAACCATCAATGGAGATTGTGTACTTTAAATTAATTTATAAATGGAACAAGAAAATAGTGGCCTACTTAGGCCGTAGGAGGATTTATGTTAGACAAGATCCTTAAAGAAGGCCAGTAATGGGATTGTGAATTGGAGAAAAAACGGCTTCTGGCATTATATGTTGTTTAAAAAATTAAATGATCCGTATCAGTACGAGAAAATTTCTTTAGATATATAGTTACCCTTCACTGGTACTAACAGTGGTTTCAGGAAGCTTACTTCATAGGTAATTTAAGAAACTTAAATGTATAATATTTACATTACATACAAATTTTAATAAGGGTAGTGAGTAAATTAGTCACACATATATTAACATATAGCATAATCGTCCTAAAACACATCTATTGATTCGTACTTATTAAATTTATATTTATTTATTAAATAATAATTTATTTAATTGATAATTTGGTATATCTCATCAAAATGAAATAGACTATTAATTAAAAATATTCATAGGCCCATAGCTTATATTAGATATAGAATGGTTCATAGTATATATAGTTATGGATTGTAGTCCTAGCTATAAACAAGTGCTTGGTTCAAGCCCTAAGGCCGTGGACTTAAAAGACAATAGACGGTCTGACTCCGTCCGTGGATGAGCTCAGTGCTGCCAACATCTATATTGCCCATCGCAGTTCTACTCCGAAGAGACATACTTCTCGTACTTGTGTTCTTCGCTGCCAACTAGCAGTTTGATTATATGAGAGCTCATAAAAAATCTACATTTAGTCGCGGTAGAAGAATTGTTGTGCCAGCGTTTCGTCCATTTGTTCGACGGTCACCTGCTTGCGACCAGGTAACGTTGTTCAACTTTTATTATTTTTGTTTTGTATAAATTTTATTTTAGGGCTATTAATATTTCATTATTCGTCCCGATCATTGATTTTAATTTTGGGCGAGTCATATTTCATTTCTCTAACTAATTTCCATAGGCAAACATTATTTATTTTATTAAATATTTCTTAATTTTTTTTATTATCATTAAATTCAGTTTATCTTTATTTTCAATTATAGAGGTTATTATTTATGTTATTTTTATTGCAATTGTGAAATTGATTTCATTTTTTTTTTTTTCATTATTATTATGAATAATTATTGAAAAATTATTTTTTAATCCAAGTATGTTACAATCCAATTTTTATTTTTATTTGATTTAACCAAATCGTCGTTAAGCTTTATTCAGAGCTTAATTTAAACCCAGTGGGAGCTTAATAATTACCAACTGAAATGTTTGCGTTTTTTAATAAAAATGGGTAACAGTCTGATATTCGTCTTTCACTGCTTACCTGTGTGGAACATTCTTGATATCACTTCATAGTATGTTTTCATTCATTTACAAAAATTATGTACTAATTCCAAATCGAAAAAATGTTCATCTTAATTGTGTACTAATAATAATAATAATAGATGTTATTAAATGAAGCTAACTATAACAACAAAAATAAGTATATAAAAAAAACATACCAATATCCTGAGGTAGATGCGGTTGTTTCTGTAACCATTCCTTAAGGCGTTGAAGGTCTTCTAGGACTTTGGGATCAGTTCTGGAAGACATCTGAAAAGAAATTCGATCGGACAGACAAAAAAAATCGTAATGTAGAAATAATTACTGAGCAGCTCTGTGAGATTGGCACCCGTGACATGGACTGAATTTTTTGTGAATATAACGGTTGTTAGTGTTATCAGTAATGACGCTTATCTTAACTGAATGTGTTCTCAAGAAAATAGAGTAAAGTATTAAATTTATTTATTTATATAATATATATATATACATATTTTTTTTTAGAAATATTTAAAGTGAAATTAGATCCTACCGATTATGAAATAATTGATTACCATTAAGTAATTAATTACTTAATTATTCATTACCTATATATACTCAACTTTTGAAAACGAGAAGAAATTTTTTTACTATTTTACAGTTTTATAAATTATTACAGTAATATTTACGGAAGTCCTTGTTTCTAGAAGATTAATTTGCATATTTGCAATAGCTGTACTTGAATATCCGATTGATAAACGTAGTAATAAATAATAAATAAACCAAAAATATTTTAAAATCGCGATATCTCTACTAATAGTGCTTTGATTTCGATGAAACTTCTTTCATTTTTTAGGAAATTTAAATATCTTTGAAACATCTTATTACAATATCCACAAAAAAGTATAAACTTTTTGAAGTATTCAGAATTTAATCTTACCATCCCTCGTAATTTTTTTCCAGCTTCTTTTCATTGAAGTATGTTATATAGATAAATTAAAAGGGAGTCGAAAAAATGACTTTCGCGAAGTTTCATTGAAATCGGTACATTCGCGTAGGCGCTACAGTCTATAGCAACGTAGGTACTTCATTTTCGACCTAGATAAGCATTTTTATTTTTTCTCTTTTATTAACTTGACAAATTCTTTCAAAAGTTATATTTAGCATTTTATGGTAACTCTGAATAATGTGAAATGATTAACTTTTTAAAATAAACCATTTTAAAGGTACTTTAGAGGAAGACATATATGAACATTGGTCATTTAGGCCCTTTAAAGTGACATCAATGGGGATAAGACCTAATTGATATTAAAGACCACTTAATTATACAATGATAGACCGAGTTTAATCAAAATCATTAGAGCTGTTTTTGTGAAAATGTGTTTCATCGTTGATATAAAGTCTCACTTCCGGTTAGCCGATTTTAAGGAAAAAGTTGCTGTCATATCTAAGGCATATACCTATCTTAAATACGTAATATTAGTTTCGTAGGACTTTTCGTTTTTGAGCTAGACTGCTAAGAAACACACACACGCACAGACCGTTTTTCGGGACTTGGTTATTTGGACTCAGGGTACCCCAAAACGTGTATTTCCGTTGAAAATTCAGATTCAAAAATTTTCTCGATAGCAATACTTATCCTTACGTATATATTACATATATATATATATATATATATATATATATATATATATATATGTAAGTTGAAGTAAAAATTAGCATTATTGGCGATTTAAAGTAATGTATTCACTACTTAAGAATACACGGTTACTTGAACAGCAGTTAAGCAAAAAAGTGATGTTACATATGAACATCGAATATTCTCTTTGCTATAAAATGTAATTTACTATATATTACAAAAGATTTTTTAAAAAACCTATGGAAGGAGACCCACAGTAAGTGGTGCCCAAAACGAATAATCACGTAAGTGTTTATTAAGTAATTTAATAAAGAACGTTTAGAATTTTTAAACTAATATCTATCACATTATCTATGAACCATAGAGATACTCTAAATTTACTACATTACTTATTTTTATTATGGTTTTTTATAATTTAATCAATACGTTAGTGTGGAAATATAATTATAGAAAAATCAGTTTGAGTATTGTTACTGGAAACATTGTTCTCTCACTGCACGTGCCCAATCAGTTCTTTTAATGTCGTAAATACTAATAATGGAGTGAATATTTTTATATATTATTTTAATTTTTTAGAAAAGTAGTAAAAATATATTCCACTTATCTAAAGATACCCTATTGGTATTTATGTAAGATATTCACAGGGTGTCCCGTACACAGGGAGGAAACTTTTAATAAGAAAGATAGCATAAAAAAATCATATAAACAATGGTTCGATTCTAAGCCGAAAAGTAGAAAATTTAAGTTTTGTGTTGTTTTTTTGGGCTAGTCACGTTTTTTAATGAATAGGAAGCGATAGCTAATAAAATACCAAATTAAATAATTGCCAATTGCTTGACATTAAATAGACAAAATTTAATTTAAAATAAAGTAGAGCTTGTCATTGGGAAAAACATTCAAAATTGACAAGCTAATAAGCTAAGGTGTGTTTTTAAAAAAATCATAAATTATTGGCGATTTTTAAAAATCATTCTCCAACTGTACTACAGATACCCCAATTTTCGAAAAATTTCTTCATTTAATAAGCTTTGTGACCATGATTTTATATCCTCGCACCTAAAAGTACCCGTGTTTTCATTTCATTTCATTCCCGTGTTTAAAAAAATCACTAAAATAAATTATTGCAAACCTCTAATTTCTATTATCTGGAACGTATAATAATAAATATAAATGCATAAATACAATTTCTATTTATAAAAAAAAAATTTAAAAATAATGATTTTTCAATTATTAATCGCCTAAAATAGTTATAAAAATGTTTTTTATTTATTACGATCTCTATTACAGAAATTGATATTTATATTTACAAGTAACCTTTTTTTTTTTTTTATCCTAATATTTTACTGGTGAAGTGGTTGAGTGACAAGCGCAGAGATCTCCTAAGCCTCGTTTTTCCCTCCACATTTAGGCGTACAAGATTGATTCGGAGTTTCCCTTGCATATTGCAAATAGTGTATATAGGTATGCTTGTATCTAAGATATTACTTCTTTTTCTACTTTTATTTACTAATGTATATATATATATATATATATATATATATACATTTATAACTTTTCCTTAATCGATCTTTGAGTATTAAATTTAAACCTAACTATTTAATTGGGAATAAGGTCACTTATTAATTATTTAATAAACTGTTGAATGTTCATTTTCTCTATGTTTATTGACGTTTCGATCCCAGTATTTTCTTTTTATAAGTCAACGATGGGATCCTCTTCAAAGCTAGAATTTTAAAAAATAGAGCTTCAATCAGGCCAGGGACACACCGACAGTCTCAGCACCGTCCACTAGTACATATATTAAACTACTTTATTTCTTAATTAATATTCAATAGTTTATTAAATAATTAATAAGTTACCTTATTCCCAATTAAATAGTTAGGGTTAATATATTTATATATATATATATATATATATATATATATATATATACATTTATACATACATTCTTTTTTTTTTTAATCTCCTTACAACATTTTATTTTGTTCTTATTTCTATGTATTCTTTTGTTATTACTTCCTTTATTTATGTTTCTGTATATACGGTGTGAATGTACTCTCTGAACTCTATTATAAATTATTATAGTAATTAGTTCAAAAAGCTTTGATACATGACCCCCTTACTACATTAAAGTATAACAGAGAAATCAAGTCCACAACGAGATAGTTGAACTTAAAAAGAAACAAACACATTTTACAGATAAGACATTATTTTTCGCAGTCCGTGAATAAAAATTAATTTAAATTTTTCTTTCTAATCCTCCTTTATTTGAATTTTATTTAAACAAATTACAATATATAAGTATGCAATATAAATTAATTTAAATTTACAAATATATATATTTATATGTAAGTTATATTAGGTAATATGTAAACTATACAAGTAGATAACATAATTCAAAATCATAAGTTTAAATATATATATTTATAAATTGAGACAGTTTACAGTTTATATCATTTTTATGAAACAGTCTTAAATTTTATAACACCATAAAACTTTATTATAAACTTAATCTCTATTCTCAAATGATCAATGTCGTCCACATTTCAAAGCTATTATATTCTTAACATTTTATTATATTATAACAGCTATTATATTTTCATTTTAATTGTTGAATGGAAATTAATGAAATTCGTAAAAGACAAATTCTACAATATCATCCACATTTCCTCCAACTTTGGATCAAATTAAACAAGTCATTTTCAAACAATAGGCAATTTGAATACAAACAAAACAGATGTAGATTAGAAAGCGGAAGTTCATCTTTAAATTATTGGGTAGAATTTGATGAAATTGACATATAATTGATCATTCGTTTATCAATCCCAAACTTACCTTCAGCTTTGGACGGTTTTAGAGATATCGGCGTGTCAAGAAAAATAAGTTCGCACATATTTAAGTCAATGAAATTCAATAAAAAGATGGAGAGCATAATTATTTTACTGATAAACATTTTTCTTCTAAATTTGGGCCGAGTCGACCGAGCCGTTTATGGAATATCGGCATATATAAGAAAATACATTTGCGCGAATTATATGTTGAAGTATAGGTTGAAATTGATAAAGGCCCATCAAGGCATCAACCCGCAAAATCCCTGAAAATTTCAAATGGATACGTGGTTATAGATGATATACCCGTCAGTTAATTGTTTTACATCAAATGAAGTAGTGATTGAATTCTTTGGTACTCAAAAAAGATTAGTATTAGAGTAAAATACATTGTACTCAGTATTTAGAGTAGCATTTGCCAATCTCTGATTTCAACACATTCATAAACACAATTTCAGTATAACTTCTGCCGTCATACAAAAAATAAATGAATGATTTAACAAATGAGTTTACGCCGTGATACTAGAATAGAATAGAATAGAATAGAATAGAAAAATAATTTTACTCTGGGACGAAGTCCCTTCAGAATAACAACAAAGTACAGAAATTAAAATTTTATATCTGGCCAGATAAAAACAAACATAAAAAGTTAAGATAAAGATAAATCAGTAAAAAAAAAAATAATATTAGTTATACATACTATATACAAAATAAAATAAAAAATCTATATACAAAACTCTTGAAACCATACTAAGATACTTAAAACTATGTACAATGGTAAAATATAAATAAACCCTTTTAGAAAAAATAAAAATTACAGAAAAAATAAATGTAAATTCTTCTTAACAGTAAAATCTGTGTTTCTGTTGAAAAAAAAAAAAAAAAAGTCGAATCTATAATAAGTATTCAAGTTATGAGCTATATGTGAATATATTATTATAAAGAATATGTAATTTTTCATAAAAGGTTAGCTGGTATCTGACTGTTTTGGGGACAGGAATTGGAATAGGAGGGTTTTGAATGTAGATAGGGATGAAGAATGTCGAATTTTGATAGGAAGGGAATTCCAAAAACTAACAGAGCGAGCAATAAAGGAGTTTTGGAACGAGGTGTATAATAATAAATATTTGAATTTAATGTTATTGTCATCACATAAAACGATATTACTTAGTAATATTTCTAAAAAATTAAGAAAAACAGGTTTTATAAAATATTTATCTCATAAAATCTCCTTCAATTACCAATAGTATTTAGATCCGATTTCAACGACTCTTCTTATGAGATTGTAACAATTTTAATAATAAAGCTAATTAAGAGGGGTAAATTTTGAAAATTGGACATTTAAGCCTTTTTAGGCCACATCAATGCACGCCCACATGTCGCCCGCATAGTGCAGACGTTCCTTCAACAGAACAATATTGAGGTTTTAGTCTGGCCAGCACGTTCTCCAGATTTGAACCCCATTGGGCATTTATAAGATAACCTCGGAAGACGAATAATAGCGCGTGCAACACTTCCTGATACACTGCAGGACCTTGAAAGGGCTCTTCGGGAGGAATGGGCTATCCTCCAGCAAAGGGAAATTTCCCGACTGGTGGAAAGTACGGCGAGGCGTCTTCAAGAAGTAGTGAAGGCAAGAGGAGGAAACACGCGCTACTAAACGATGATGTAATTAATTTCTTTTAGAATAATAATGGTTCGTTTTGGAATCTTGCAATATTGGAAACATTGGAATCTAGAACCATTTCATTGAATTAAGGATTAAGGGTTATTGTCCTGTATATTAACATTCCTACTGAAAGACAAACAAAAAGATTACCTATTTATTCATTAAAAACAATAGACCAATCCAAAGTAGAAATATTTTTAGATGAAAACATGAAAAAATCAAGTGGGTGGAATTTTTTGCCTGTCAGTGTATTTAGGATGTTTTTATTATCACAGGCACAAAAGTTTAATGGCTTACAAATACATTTATAAAAATAATTTTATTATTTGTTGAACATTAACACAATCAGCCACACTCAAGATCAATAAGCAGTAGAACTACCAGTTAAGTGTGGAAAACATCACAGACCAGAGAACTGCAGGAAGCCGAGGCTACCAAAAGATATGTGAAACATATAAGATCTTAAAAAATAAATGAAATTCCTCGATAACTTGTAACAACGATTTGAAATCAGTCCACATTCAAACTTCTAAACGTGCCGTTAACGCCATATGTGTTCTTAACGTCCGGGGGTCGCTTCGTCTCGTCCGCAACTTGTTCATTGGTCTTCTCAAACAAGTTTCGGTTTTTCTGAAGCTTTTCTAGCCAATAGTCTGAAACGGAAAATATGAGTTGGCACTGGAGTTTGTACTTCTGAACATATTAGTCTTTTATATAATTAAGCTAACTTTTCTTAAAAAAATCTATACAGTGTGACTCTGAAAGCAACAGATTTTTTTCTGTTACAAAACAAAGAAATTTGAGACTTGAAATAAAACAAATAATAAAAAAAAATTGAATAAACATATATGAATCCACCTCTATTAATTCATCAATAAAATTTCAGTAAAATTTAAAATTGATTTAATTTCAGGAAGATTAGTCTAATTCATTTTTACATTTTTTATTGCATGTAGAGTTGTATAAATTTTACTAAAATAGATGGAAAAGTCGGGTGAGTGGACACACCATTTTATTTCAATTTACAAAAACACTGTCTCATACCATTTTCGAAATTCTGTTGTTAATATTTTTTAATATCTGACAAAATTATCTCAAACAATTATGCAGTACTTACTATTTAATTCAGTCGATGATTTTTCTAAGCCACCAAAATCACATGGTAGCAACTCCTTAGGAAAAATTGCATTTGTTGATGTCACATCTTCCGTTGTAACTGTCATCTGAAATATAAATTCATGTTCAAAAAAAACCCTGCAGGTGTGAGTGCATTAAGGAAAGAACTGACTGAAACTTAGAGATTCAACAGTTCTCTTTATTGATAAATATATTATTATATTTAAAAATTTGTATAGAATAATAGAATACCATGGTGGTAAGATGAGGTTAAAAAGGTAATAGGAGAAAAGAAGAAACTCTGTAAAGAATACCTCGAGCACAAAACACCGGAGAACTTCGAAAAGTAGAAACGGAAAAGGATTGAGGCCAAAAATAAAGTTATAGAGGCCAAGAGAACAACCTGGGCAGATTTTGGACGAAAATTGGAATCGGATTTTTACCAAAATCAAAAGTTATTCTACCGAGTCCTCAAGGGATTAAGAAAGGAAAGAGCGCCAACCCTGAAATTCGTCAAAGACAAGGAAGGAAACATTCTCAGGCAGAAGGATGAGATAATGAGAATACTTCCAAGATCTATTAAATGAAAATGGACAGACACCCTGTGTAGATGAAGAGACAAGAGAGGTAGGTCCTTGGGAAGAAGACGACTTTATTGGCGATGACGAATTGGAAGAAGCAATCTGGAGTATGAAGCTAGGGAAATCCGCAGGTAGTGGTGTAACTCCTGAAATGCTGAAATACATGGGGCCTAAAGGAAAAGAAGTCTTGCTGCATCTATTAAACATAGTGTGGAAGCAGAAGAAAATACCGAAGGATTGGGAAGTGGCCATCATCGTCCCTATCTTTAAAAAGGAGATAACAGAGATTGTAATAACCACCGAGGCATATCTCTGTTGAGCGTACCAAGTAAAATTTATTCTAAGATCTTGGAAAAGAGAATAAGAAGAAGAATCGAAGGATTACTTGAAGAAGAGCAATACGGATTTCGAGAAAATCGTAGCTCCCAGGATCTTATCTTTACCATGAGACAAGTTTTCGAAAAAGTATTGGAGAAAGAAAAAGAAATGTCGGTGTGCTTTGTCGATCTTACAAACGCCTTCGATCGGGTGAGAATGTCTGATATCTTGGAGTCCTTGAGAGAAAAAGGGATTGATCAAGGTCATGTTCTGGCGGTGGAGAGTCCCTACAAGAAAACAAGAAACATAGTAAGATTTGCCAACTGCACTTCACAGGATATCAAAACAACAATTGGAATCCGGCAAGGTTTTAGTCTTACTTCACTTTTATTTATACTAATGATGGGCTCAGCAATACCATGGGCTAAAGGAAAAATGCGGAAATTTCACCTGGGATATGCCAACCTGAGATCGGTGAGCCTCTCAATACTTGCATTCGCTGATGACATTATTTTTTCGGACAGTGACAGGAATCTTCAGTACAATATTAATATATTAAAAGAAGAATTGCAGAAGATTAATATGATTATCAACCCTGTAAAAACGAAAGTAATGAGGGTTGGGAAGAAGCCTAGGAGAAATATGCGCGTCATCAGAGTCGAAGACAAAATCCTCGAGCAGGTAGAAAATGGATAGAAAATGGTAGATGGAACCAAACAGAATAGCTAGCGAAACCTATCAAGCTAAAGTAGACGCAAGAGAGGAAGAGGACGGCCTGGAAGGAAATGGGAAGATGAGGTAACGAGCGATTTCCAGAGAAGAGGTCTTCAATAGAACAATAGAAGGCGTCTTGTGGAGGACCGGCAGAGCTGGAGCAGGCTCTATAAACTTCCTCCTCACACTGCTTAATGCGGTTCAAGAGGATGGATTATGATGATGAAACGCAAAACAAAGAATTTCTCTTTAACGTTAGTTGAATAGATAGAGCATTTGGTGTTTATTGCAAAATGAAAAATATTGACATAGCAAATAAAACAAAATTTAAATACCTGGATTCATTTAATAATGTACTGTTTTGAGAAAATTAAATTCTGGTGAATAAAAAAACTCTGTCATGAATATTCACTAAGATACTTTCAACTTTTGATGAATATACTTTATTCAAATCATAATTTTTTAATAAATATAGTTGAAAAAAAAATAGAAAATATATTAATCTAAATATGTATCAAATATTTCAATTCTTGAGCAATTCAATTATAGATATATTTGACATATTTAAAAAATAGATATAGATATATTTAAAATGTGATTAATTTATTAACATTTCTTGTTTTTCAAAAATTTTAATTAATGAATAATCACATTAAGGATTAACATGACAAATTAGTAAATGATATTTAACGTACCCTGCTATATAACTTCTTACTTAAAAATGGTTTAATGCAAGAATTTACTATTATGTCCATAAACTTAGGCGAATTAAAAAAGAGTAATTTCTTCATTTTCATTGGAATAGCTTTCTGAAAAATAATGATATGATACATAAAAGGTGTGAAATAAATTATATTCAATATTATATTATCAGTTTTAAACTTAAATAATGTGTATATTTGAAGTGTCATTATTGCAAATAAAATGACTAATTATTATATTAGTTTTCAAATTGTAGACGCCGCCTTTTAACTTTCTAATCTTCTGTTACACAATGGTCTTGATATTCCTTTTATCACCAACTGCCACAGACCATTTTAATAATTTTCATGACAGAGTGATTTTAAATTCAAATCCAATCACTCAAGCTCTATCTACCACCACAGGCGGATCTACGGGGTGAGGGGGAGGTCTTTCGGGCTGAAGCTCCCCCCCCTCCCCAAAATGGTAAAATATAACCATGTTTTATAGAAAAAAATGTAAAAAACTATCTCTTAAACTATTATTGTTCGTGTAATTACGTTTAATAGAACTTCAGAATCACTTAAACACCATTTCAAATAGGTAATTAGTTCCTTTCTTTTTTTTCAAATTAATTAACGTTATATATATATATATGAAAAAAAAAATCTTTTTAGCTTTGTTCTGTCCTTCTTGTGACGATATAGGGTAGGGGTTTTAGGACGATAAATTGCAGGATTATTACGCCCGTTGATATGACATATATTAATTGATATCATATTTTCTTAATATACTAGTAGATAGAAAATTTATCCTGTATATTTTTTTAGTCCTGCTGAAAAAGTAGTCATATAAAATAAATATTAGTGATGAATTTCGAAATTTAATTTTTTGCCTTTTTCCTACTGAATAAAGATGAAAAATTTACGTAATACGTTTTATCGTTGATTTTTTATATCATAAATATACCACCATACAATACCTCAAACCATGGAAGGAAAAAAGCGTTGGCTGGTATGCTGAGCTTGGGTAAGATGGAAGCATCTAAACCCGACAGATCACAGATGAATAAAACGCCCACTGCACTAAACCATTCCAGCATGGCCAAATCTACCATCATCGTCACACGCGCAACGAATTGAGTATGATTGAACTTTGAAAGGTCTAAGTCGAAGACACCCATCACGATAACGTACCTCTCTGGGCTCATCTTTGGCAGGATGAATAGCTTCCTAAAAATTCCTTTGGATAATATTAACATTAACAGTTTAATAAATTCTTAATAACGTTAAGTAAATAATGAAATACTATAATATTGTTCATTGAGTAATGTTTGTTAGGATGGTAAATTAGCTGTTCTATCTACAAATATCAAGTATCAAAAAACCATGGATTTAGCCCATTATATTATCAGTTTAAACTACAATGGAATTATACTTAAAGATAAAACATTCTTCGCAATTTTATTATATTTTTTTACATTGTTCTTTGGATTAAAAGAACACTCATTAGACCGGGATTTTATCTTATCATACTTCTTTCACAAAAAATAAATCAGACCTTTACTTACAACGCTTCACACCCTCTCTTAAAGGCTGGATCTTCTGGGTCCCTTCCTGGGAAGGTGAAGAAATAGGGCGCTTTGGACTTGCTCCTGAAGTAGGCATCCAACTTCTGCTTCGCGATCTCCAGACTCTTTGTTCCGTTGACATAGGCTGTCAGGATTCGCTTATCTACAATATAGTTCAATATCACCCATCATCAATGGAGATAGTGTGCTTTAATTTTATTTGTGATTAGAACTAAGAAACCGTGGCGTATTTGAAGCCTAGTTCGATTTATGTTCAAGGCTGCCTAAAAAAAATTTTTAAATCATCATTTTTACTTTCACTTATATATATAGTAATCTATATTAAGGGAAAGTATTGCGATCGTGCAATTTTTTAAATTCTAGTTTTCAACGAAAATATACGTTGAAGTCCTCTGAGTCCAAAGAACCAAGTGTTTGAGGTTTGTATAAGCCTGAGATGTTACAGCAACCTCAGTCATTGTACCTAGTCCTCCGATCCTATCTTTCTAACCGCTCCTTTCGTGTTCACTTTAGAACAGAATTTTCCAATATCTATACCGTTAAAGCCAATGTTGCCCAAGGCACCGTCTTGGGTCCAGTGCTTTACACCCTCTTTACCCCTGAACATCTCTGTTCATCCCGATATCTTCCTTGGAACATTAACTGGCAATCTTATCATCCAACTCCGGTCATAAAATAGCATCATTAAATCTGCAAAGGCACCTCCCCTTGATTGAGCACTGATATAAATAACTGGCGAATTGAAATAAATGAATCCAAATACCAACGTATTACCTTTACACTCCGACGCAATTCCTGCCCACCAGTACAATTTAATTTCATCCAGCTTTCTTTTCTCAGTCACAGTCCGGTATCTTGGCTTTCTTTTAGACGGAAGACTAACCTGAAACCCAGATACTCAAAAGTCATGAACTCAACCGACGATACGGCCAGCTATACATACTATTAAACAGAAAATCTAAACTTTCTATTGAAAATAAATTATTTATCTACAAAATAATTCTTAAACCTACATGGACATACGGACTTGAACAGTGGGGGACAGAAAAATTGTCTAACATCAAACTTGTCCAATGATTTCAATCTAAAGTTCTTTGAACAATAGTTGATAGTACATTCTATGTAACCAAAAAAAATCCTATACCATGACCATGGATATTTTGCGCCTAGATATCGAAACAAACAATTACATATATTAAATAATTTTCTATAAAAATTATTTACTGTTTTAAATAACATTCACTTCAGAGACAAAGCAATATTATTGTTTTAACGATATATATATATATATATATATATATATTTTTTTTTTTTTTTTTTTAACACGAATTCCCTTGGTTGATCCTTGCTGTCTGCTCTTAATTCCCAACGTTTCAGTCTCCTTCAATCCAAGCTACCTACCTACTTGCCCACTGATCATAACCGCAAAACTAATATCCTCGATTATTTTATCCACAGTGGTTTAGGTACCCTGAATCATTCCCTTATCCCACTTGATGAACTTTCCTCAGATCATAGTTCTTTAATATTCTAATTATCTTTAGCTCCTATTGCTAAACCCTCTCCACCGTCCTTCATCAGAGGCCCAGTTAACTCAAAAATCTTTCATCAGACCTTTTTGACCTCAGAATAACCTTGAAAACCCCAGGAGACCTTCAAAATTCCGTACATTTCTTTATCACCACCATTCAACCAGCAGTATGGACAGCTGTCTCTCGAAATCATTCCTTAAAAACTTCTAAGAAAAATAGTTTAGCACAATATCTCATAAACCTAACCTACACCAAACGCCGTGCCAGAATATTATGGCAACGTATCAAACATCCCATCGATCGCCGCTCCTACAATTATAATTGTAAACTATTAAAGAAAGAATTATCATCCTTCAGATTCCAATTCTATGATTCCTACCTTAATCTTATCTCTCTGTTCAAAACAATTCTCTCTGGAAAACCACCAAAAAAATCCTAAAATTCCATTACATTTCCTGCCCTGTCCGTCGATGCAATGGTTCGTGGGCATCGTCTCATCAAAACAAAGCTGAGAAATTCGCCAGACACCTCTCCAGTACATTCACTCCTCATCCAGAATCCCATCAAACCCATGACGTTAAAGTAAAAGAATTTTTTTCTTCACTGATTCTACTCTCCTTACCACCTAAAACAGTTGATCCATCAGAGGTCAAATACCTTTTACGCAATATCACTCCTCGTAAATATCCCGGATACGACCTCCTAATCCCTTAGATTCTTCGACAACTTTCACCTAAAGCTATCATATTCCTTAAATATATTTATAAGCGGATCTTAAGAACTACCCACTTTCCTCTCCTATGGAAACATTCCACCATCGTCTTTTTCCTGAACATCACATTTGCCTTATAACTTATCCCAGAAAAATTCTCCAAATTTCAACAAAACCTTACGTATCATCCAAATACCTATCAAACCTAACCCATCCCTATAGTTCTCCAAGAAGGTTAAAACGACAGTGGTCTCGCGACCTTTTGTAGATTGTATATATTGGAGTTCTGGCAATGGCCAGATTCACAACTCAATACATGAGAGTATTTGGCTAAAGTGCTCTCGAGCAATCTCCGCTGGCTTTAGTACCAGTGATGCAGTTGAGAGAGTCTCCTGGAGTTCCCTCGCCTGATTGTAAATAGTGTTATGCACTATATAATATTGTAAATAGTGTTATTGTAAATAGTTATATGCATGTGTTTTTTTTTTTCTTTTGAATTTCTTATTTTTAAGTTATTGTATTTATTGTAGATACTTTTTAACTATCATTAATTGTTATTTTGTTTCTATTTATTTTATATTTGTTTGTACAAATAGTGTGAATATTATTCTACCTCACTATAACTATTGCCCATGTGACAGATTGTTGTAATAATCAATGAATAAATAATTAAAAAATATTCTAAATATCAAATTTTCAAAACATCTTCTCCTAAGTTAACTTTAGTCTTGTTTATTTGAAATAATCGGCTGTATTGTAAGTAGTATTTTGATTAATATAATTTGATTTATTATATCAGTTTAAAATTAAGCGGTTTTTAATATAATGTAAGTCCTATTCTCTAACAGAACCTAAATGACTAATGTTAAATCAGAGAGCACATTCACACTCTATTTACAATAAATAAAAATAAATAACACAGAAAAATTATGATACAAAAAGTTGATGAATATAAACAAAAGAACTAAACTCATCAAAATAACAACTAAAACACGAGCATACTTTCTGCACAAGTTCTGAAGCTTCCTCTCCACTCCTGGAATGGAAGGCAGGACTCTAGGAGAATCCAGCTCTTCGAAATCAGCCGCATTACTTGTATTAACCACTAGAGGTTGACGAGATGTGTTATAATCACTCCTACATGCCATGAGTGAAAAATCTGGCCATTACCAAAACTCCAACATATACTTATTCACAAAAGGTCCCTGGACCACTGCCGCTTCAACCTTTGAGGAGGATTGTAGGGATGTGTGATGCTGGATTAATTTTCATTAGTGGAAGAATTTTCACTATAATTCTTAAGTTAGTGATTTTTCTAATTGTAAGCTTATAAGCAAAACAAAATCTTTAAAAAATCATAACAAGTTTTGGCTTTGATTTTATTTTATTATAAACAGAAAAGGGTGGTTATCTTAATATTCATTGAGGATCTTAACAAGGATTATCTAGTTGAAAATCATTACAGCAATAATTTTGGGAGAGAGCAATACTGCGTCATTTATGTTTTAATCCCGGTAATGACAAAAATAATAATGCTTTTAAAGATAAAATGTTTATATTTTTACTTGGTAAGTGCGCTTACCTTTGGTAGCCGAAGTAGATACGTGTAATTTAAAAAGAGGACATATTGGAATTTATCATGGATATCGCTCAGATCACTCAAAAAAATATAATGGATCAATGTAAAAAAAAATATATAAATTTTTCTATTTCGGGAGAGGCTTCAGCTCGAAAGTCACCCTCCTCCATGAACCTCCAGTTCAGGAGATTTTAATATTTTCAAAATTGCTTGATAAGTATTTCAGGATTCTGGCAAGTAATTTTAAAATGTCAATATTAAGAATTTTTCAGCTGTACCAGTTATTTCTTAATATATTTTACGTACATTTTTTACTTTTCTATATTTAATTTTACACATTTTAAAGCACTGTAGAATTGTGCATAAAATTTATAAGAACATAATAATTACACACTGTCGATACTTTCATCGATTATCTCTTATTGAAAATATTATCCGAATTGATAAGAAAGGATTTTTAAAAAATCATATGCACGCGACAACATTTCGTAATATTTGATATTTTAGTTATCGGAAAGCGTTACGTAAGAAATATAAAGGAAAACAAGCAAATATAAAATCGCTTTCATTCAAAATCCTTGATTTGACGTGCAGTATAACTACAAAAACCAAAATAAAATAAGCAAATTGACATTAAAATGTGCTAAATAAGACAATTATACACAAATAAATGGCTTGATACTCAAAAGAATTTGATTTATGAAACTTATAAGTTGATGATTGAAGAAAAAAAATATTTCTGAATTTTCAGTATCTTAGAAAACGAACAACAAACTATTATGAAGAAAATTTTCATTATGCAGAAGGGACTTTTCTTGCGAAATTTTATTGAAATTATAACTTGCGAACAATTACCTACTGATTCTAAATCAAATAATTGCTGATTATCTTTATTGTGTAATAATAACTTTGGATGTTATCGAAGATAGCTCTTTATGGCAATAGCAATGATTCTATAAAAAAATATACCAATATCCTGTGGAAGATGTGGTTGTTTCCTTAGCCATTCCTTAAGGCGTTGAAGATCTTCTTGGACTTTGGAATTAGTTCTGGAAGACATCTGAAAACAAAAAAATTCGTACTTTAGAAATAATTACTAAGCAGATCCGTGAGATTGGTACACGAACTGAATTTCTTAAGGAAATAATTTATTTTCGCTGTGTTTAATATTATAAAAATTTAAAAAAAAAAACCTTACAACCAAAAACAAAAAAACTACAACGCTTGAAGGATCTTGGGTTCAGTATTATTTCAAGAGAAAGTACTGTATCAAAGCCTACGGTTGTGCAGGGAGGGGATCGGGCCAGGATCATGCTAAACCGCCAGATTTTTCCCCTTAATCAACTATTTGATTAAGGGTAACCACTTCATAGAGGCTGGGTGTGCCCTCGGATGGCCTCACTACCCCAGGGTCGCTCCACGGCCAACGAAACAGAATAATTTTTCCACCATGAACCGGGATTGGAACCCGGGACCTTGAGCATCGGAAGCTTGGTGCCCTACCACTGAGTTAGTCCTTATGTTTAATAATATAAGGTCAACTGAGTCTACTCCTAAGAGAGTAGAACACTATTGGGGAAGGATTAAAAACTATTTTATATAATATATATATATATTTCGGTGGTATTTAACATGCAAGTAAATCCCACCGAAAATGATACGATTAATGTATTTTTTTGGTTGTAAAAAATTTATTTGCGCTAGTCAACTTTTTTTTAACAATCAGCAAATTTGCTGAAAGTTCAACATATAAATGACATGTCAGGCATGGGGAAGAAAATTAAACAGCAGCATTGTAAGCAATACACATTACTATAGGCAATAATATAAATAACAATAATTCTTATTTAAATTTATTATAACATAGATAGATAGACAGATAAAAAGTAAACTTTATTCTGGGACGAGGTCTCTTATAAATAACAGTTATGAACAAAAATTAAAACTACATCTGGCCAAAAATTGCATTAATCAATATTAAAGAATATATACAGTAACTTCATTAACATTATATTAAAACAAGTAAAAATAACATCATCTTGAAAAAAACATTATTTAAATGAAATTATTTAAAGGAAAAGCAACAAAATAATATAACCATGGGTTGATTTTTAAAATTAAAACTCAATTAATTTTAACAACCATTCACCTCACTCAAAATCTTTTCGCAACATTTATTTCATTGTATAAAGTCATTTTGGGATGTGAGAAGGAATTGGTAGAGATGATATTTAAATGAGAACAGGGAAGAGGCATGGCGGATATCAGATGGCAAGGAATACTCAAATGTCTTAGTTCTATGGGAAGGGATATAAAGGTCAGAAACACGGGAAGTGCTTTCTAGAAGTTCACCACGGGTTTAGGAGACTGTAGATGTAGGAAGGTTGTCGGGTTTGATCGTTTGGAATACGAAAGATCCAAGGAAATATTGTCTGGGGTAAGAAGGTAAGAGCAACTTTAACTCATCGTAAAGGTGGGACACATGAGACCGCCTCGATGTACCGAAGACAAATCTTAAGGAGGTATTCGTCAGTCGCTTCAATCTATCCTCGAGTACCGTCGGGATGCCTCCGTACACCACACAACCGTAGTCAAAGTGGGGGAAAATAAGAGAGGATACAAGGAGCTTGCGGATAGGTTGTGGGAGTAGGTGGCGGGAGCGATGAAATAGCTTAAGGGTACCTATTGACTTACGGTAGATGAGGGCGATATGGGGTTTCCAGGAGAGGTTTTCTTCTATGGTGATTCCTAGGAATTAAAAAGGAGAGGGGAAATGCTCGAACCCTGGGCCACTCCAGAGGACAGTGTAAGGAAGGAAGATAGGGATTGGTTTGGAATGCTGACTGCTTGAGTTCTGTCGGATAGGAAAGACTGCAACCAGAGGATAGAGTTGTTGGAGAAGGATAGAGATTTTAATTTAGTGTAGAGTATAGAGTGGTCTAAGGAGTCAAAAGCTTTGGAAAAGCCGAGAAGTATTAACACAGTTAACATTTTTTTCGTCCATTGCAGTATGTAAGTCATTGGTAATTTTCAGTAGAGCGGATTGTGTGGAGAAGCCAGGTCGAAAACCAGATTGGAGAGGATCAATTAGTTTTGAGTTTTCAAGGAATTTAGAAATTTGAAATTGAGCAATTCTTTCCAGAGGTTTAAAAAGGTTAGAAAGAATGGAGATTGGGCGGTAGTCTTTAGGAGAAGTAGAATTGGGGACTTTGTTAATAGGTCCAAGCAGTAGGAAAAACTGAGTTCTGTAGGGAAAAATAATAGATGAAAAGGAGAACTGGAACGACTTCGGGAAGGCATAATTTTAACAGTTTGACTGGTATCCCATCAAGTCCGATGGAGTTTGTGTGGGATTTCATTATAGAGGAAGTAAGGTCGGTTGGTGAAATGTAGGAGAAATAGAAATTATCACTGTTAAATGAGGGTGATAAGGAAAACTAGTAAGAGGAGGGCGAGCTGTTGCTGGTGGTGGAAAATATGAAGTAGGAATTTAAATTCCTATGAATTAATTTAATGAATTAATTCATCAGGTGAAACCGGGTAGATAGGCGAGGAAGAGGATATACAAAGAGAGAGTTTACGAAGGGTTAGCAATATTGATTTAGAATCAGGAGCAGAAGAGAAGGTTTCGTGAAAGAAGTTTGATTTCGCTTTCCTTATCGTTGTTGGTGTCAAGTTAGGGAGTACCCTATAGACTTGATAGTCATCTGCTAGTCGAGTTCGTCTGAAGCGTCTACGGGCTGCCTCACGGCTCTTTTGCATGTCATGCTCAACGGAAGGTTGAGGTTTTGATAGCATGTATGTCAAGAATCTGGATAAGATTAGAAGTGAGGATATCTACCATATGATCAATAGAGGTGCAGGATATCAATAGAGGTGGATATCATTCCAGTTTAGGGTAGGATTTTATCACGGGTGAGGGTGGTAAGATTGTGGAAAGTTATGGTTTTAGGAAGAAACGTGAAAATTTGGATATCGTACGATAATTGGATGAGATCATGAGAAGAAAGGAAAGGAACGGGTAATTGATAACAGGACAAGAGTTTCTGCTCTGAATCGATGATATGCAAATCCAACCAGGTGTCAGACCAAGAAGTATGGCGTGTAGGGAAAGAAAGGAACAATTAAAAGGTTGAGGGAGAAGAAGAGGTTTTCAAAGTAGCGTTTTTTGTTGGATTCTGTGAGGAGGTTGGTATTAAGATCACCGGAAATTATAATGTTATTGTAGAAAGGAACATAATTGCACAAGGTTGAATCGAAGGATGGGTCAAAAGGAGTCAAATGAGGGCGATATACGACCACATAAAGGAGAGGATGTGCTTTACAAGAAATTTCAGCGAAGAGAAATTCAATGTGAGGATGATTGGAAGGGAATGAAATATATAGAATACGGGGTTTCAGGCTATGGTGAACATAGAGACCAACACCTCCACCAGCTCGGGTAACTCGGTCATGACGGATGGATGTATAATCAGGTAAGAAAACGGAGGAGGAAAGGATATAGGGCTTAAGCCATGTTTCAGAGACTGCAATAATGTGGTAGAAATTACGGGTGAAATATTAGAGAAATTCTCCAACTATTAACATATCTATTATAATTAGTATAACAGAATTTTAGCTTTATATAACATCTCTGAAAATAACCGTTAAAGAATATAGACAGAAGTACTAAATTTAATTCGAAGGAGAATAATGTTAATAAAATAAAAATATCAAAATCATAAAAGTTTATATAAAAAAATATGATATATGTCACTGAAAATTTGTAAAAGTTGTGTAATTTAACTTTTATAATTATCATTTTATTGTGCAAAATGTAATTTACAAAAAAATTGATTAATCATTGTAGTCTTTAATATTAATAAATCTATACATCACTTATCAATTGTAATTTAGTTTAATTCGCATAAGTTTATTAATTTATAATAAGTTTATTATTAAGAAATTATGAACGACAGATTCAAAACCATTCAACTTGCCTGTACTAAAGGAAATATCGATCCAAGCCCAGACTAATGTTGACTGATAGTCTTGAAATTCACAACTGATAGCCTTTATCATATAAACACATTCGTAAGCACAATTCAGTATAACTTCAACAGTCGTGAAGATAACAAACAAATAATTTAACAAATTAGTTTATACCGTATCGAATGTTTTTATTTATTTTAGGTTTAATATCGAAGTAAAATACAATAGCATTAAATGAGCACGTTTTTTTCCAACACTTCAAATATCATTTGTTTAGTTATTCATTTATGTTTCCTCTAATCCTTCCTCTTCTTCAATTAAGGCTGCCTTGTTGTTGGACAGTTTGGTGAGCTTCAGATCAGATTGAAGGGAATAATGAATTGTTTCATTAGGTTCGTCTTTTGAGACCCCAAGAGCTTCCACGTTTCCAATTGAAGTGGTTATATCCAGTTATCCGACGGCAATATTTTCAAGATGTATTCCTTTTCCGAACATTCCCAAACAAAAAGCCTCTTACCTTGTTGATTTTGTTACTCCTTTCTCCTCTATCCATCCGTGCAATATATGATCCTTGCCCACAAACCATCTCATCCCTTCTCGTATAACTGCTTCCTTTATAAAATCCTTTGATTTTCGTTGGGATTCCCTACCCATGTTTATCCTTAATCTCATTTGCATACCATTTATTTTTCCATCTCTTCAACAATCAGCTTCCAAACATATGTGAGAACAATATTTTCGTATTTAAAACTGTCAGACTCATTTTACTGTTACCTCACAAATACCTCTGCAGAATATACCGTGAGCAAAGAGAAATATTTAAAGCGTGTTAGCAGAATTCAAAAGACACAAAAAAAGTTTATATTTACAACGCACCGATTTTCAGCGAGAAAGTAAATTAAAGTTTTGTGTATTTTGAAGTGTCACGTTGTTTGTTGAATGGATATCTAAAAAAACTATTTAATTAAGTAAGTAATAATTACTTCACTGTAAACAAGACAAACTTGACTTTGAGCTCAGTTCTGTTTAAAAAAATTCATAAATTATTCGCGATTTTTCTTTAACATCCTCAAATCATACTAAATATATACCTCGTTTAATAAGCTTTAAATCCATATCAAATAAATTGAGGTTTATTTGGGAAAAGTTGGATATTCAGTTCAATATATGTATAAAACATCTGGCGCACACAACTTTCACTTGCCGCTCAACTTTGAATAGAAATTATTTTCTGGCCATATTGGGCTATTATAAAAATTTTAATTTGAATTTTTAACTGAGCTAAAGCTAAAAGATTAGAACTAACAAATCATAAATACTATTACAAATTACAAAAGTCCTATTTATTATATCACCGGTTAATTATGGATTGTTCGACTATTAGTTATTAACTAGTTATTTTCTATTGCAAAGTTTACTAAAACGGAACTAAGAGATTTGCATTGTTTGTCATAGACAGGTCAAAAGTTGTCACACTGATTTTAAGTGGATTCTGTTCGAATATCGCAAAGGGAAAATTTATCAAATTATTCACTAATTTAATTTTCTAAAAGATTACATAATGATGTTTCGGAATAAACGGACGATGTATGCCTAATTATTTAAATATAATATCAGATCTAGAGTTATTAAACTACAGTAAATATATTTCAGGTTATAAACGTACTCATGAAATTATGTTATATTTTACTTCTTCCACACAAGTACAATGAAATAGTTTTTCAACAATATCATTGCCTTAGTTCAGTGAATTTCAAATACTTTTTTCAAACTAAAAAATAATTTAAAAGTTTACATTTAGTTAGTTAATTTCATTTAATTTCCTTAAAAGCATCTGATTTACGTTAAATAATGTTAGTTTTAAGAGATTATTATTTATAATTTTTTCGCCACTCTCCGTTACCTTCTACGACATTCAATATTAGATATTGTTTTTTTCTAAAATTCTCTCCTTTCCAATGATATATTATACGTATACCTTCTGACTTGTATTTCCGGTGATTCATTTTCGACCTGAATAAGCATTCTTTTTTCTCCTTTATTCAATTGTCAAATTCATTCAAAAGTTATATTTAATTCTTTTTCGTAACTTTAAATAATGAGAGATAGTTAATTATTTTATATGAACCATATTAAAGGTACTTTAGAGGAAGATGTATATGAACAGTGGGCATTTAAGCACTCTAAAGTGACATCGACGGGTATAACACTGCTAACATTAACACACACACACAGACCATTTTTCGGGACTTGGTTATTGGGACTCAGGGTGCCATAAAACGTGTATTCCGTTGAAAACTCAGATTCCAAAATTTTCTCTATAGCAATAATTATCCTTATATTATTATCCGTATATATTACATATATAGGTAAGTGAAAGTAAAAAGTAGCATTATTGTCGATTTAAAGTAATGTATTCACTACTTAAGAATGCTCGGTTACTTGAACAGCAGTTAAACAAAAAAGTGATGTTGCATATTAAAATCGAGTATTCTCGTTGCTATTAAATGTAATTTCCTATATCTTACAAAAGATATAAAAAACAAGGAACAAAAACCTATGGAAGGAGACCCATTAGTAAGTGGTGCCCGAAACAAATAATCACGTAAGTGTTTATTATGTAATTTATAAAAAACATTTAGAATTTTCAAACTAATATCTAAAACATTATCTATGAACCATAGAGATACTCTAAATTTAGTGCATTACTCATTTTTATTATGGTTATTTATAATTTAATCAATACGTTAGTGTGGAAATATAATTATAGAAAGAATCAGTTTGAGTATTGTAACTAGAAACATTGTCTCTCACTGCACGAATACGTGCCAAATCAGTTCTTTTAATGTCGTAACTAAAAATAATGGAACTGCATGATATTTTTTATTATTATTATAATTTTTTATCAGAGTAGTAAAAATGTATTCCACTTCTCTAAAAATACCCTATTGGTATTTATATTACGTATACACAGGATGTCCCGTAAGTAGAGAAAAATTTTATTGAGAGGGATAGCAGACAAAAAAATGTCATATAAACAATGGGCCAATTCTCAGCCAAAAAGTAGAAAATTTAAGTGTTTTTTTTTTTGTTTTGTTTTTTGGGCTAGTCGTTTTTTGTTGAATAGGAAGCGATAACTACCTAGGCAGCAAAAAAATACCTAATTAAAGTGATTACCAATTGCTTCACAGTAAAATAGACAAAATTTACTTTAAAAGAAAGTGAAGTTTGTCATTGGGAAAAACATGCAAAATTAACTTTTGACAGGCTAAACTAAGCTAAGGTATGTTTTTAAAAAAATCATAAATTATTCGCCATCTTTTTTTAATCATTTCCCAACTGTACTACAGATTCCCCACTTTTTGAAAAACATCTTCATTTAATAAGCTCTGAGACCATATTAATTAATTTAAGTCTCATTTCCCCATTCATTTTGGTGATTTTTTTTATGAAAAAATTTTAGTGATGCATCTATAGATTCTCCTCAAGTTGTTTACAAAAATTACGTGATTTTATATCCTCGCACCCGTGTACCCATGTTTTCATAAAAAAATCACTAAAATAAATTATTGGAATCTTTTAATTACTTTTTTCCATGATCTGGAATCTATATTAATAAATATAAATGCATAAACACACTTTTTATTTCCAAAACAAAATATTAAAAATAATGATTTTTTATTATTAATCACCTAAAATAGTTATAAAAATGTTTTTTTTTTACTAAGATCTCTATTACAGAAATTGATCTTTATATTTACAAGTGGCCAACTATTTTGTTTTATTTTTATCCGAATATTTTACTAGTGAATTGGTTGAGGGAGAAGCGCAGGGATCTCCGAAGCATCGCTTTTACCTCCACATTTGGGCGTACAAGATTGGTTCGGAGTTTCCCTTGCTGATTGTAAATAGTGTTTATGGATATGCTTGCATCTAATATGTTTATTTTACTTTTATTTCTATTTTACTTATTGATGTATATATGTATATTTACTCTCCTTATAAAATTTTATTTTGTTCTTATTTCTATGTATTCCTTTGTTATTACCTTCTTTATTTATGATTCTATACATAAGGTACGAATGTATTCTCTGAACTCTATTATAAGTTTCCTTAACTAAAACAGATTGTAATATCTATCTCTCTCTCTCTCTCTCTCTCTATATATATATATATATATATATATATATATATATAATGAATGTATGTCTGTATGTCCGTCTGTTTGTCCTTGGTGCATTAGTAAACCATTCATCCTATCGCCATGAAATTTTGGAAAGTTGTTCCGTACACTCCTGGGAAGGTTTCTGGCATATTACTTCTGTCTTACGATAATTTTATGTATGTAAAGAAAAATAAAAATGTAAATGTTTTTCTGTTCAAAGCTTCAAAAAAATGTGTCGTTGTAAGCTGTAGCTCCAAAACGCCTTTACCGATTTTAACGAAACTTAGCTAAAGTCTTCCCCTTGAAACATACAGCAACAATATCGCTCAATTATTTATTCTTTATTTTAAGTTTTTTTCCACGTAAAATTTGGTAAGACATTTTAGAACATAACATCTCTTGCTTGCTCCGCGGAAATCATATCATATGTTATGATAAGTATTTCTATTTCAGTTACATAATTTTAACTGCTAAGCATAGAGGTGTCATTTTGATATTTATTTCTTAAAACGTACCGAAATCAAGATAATAATAAATAATCAATGGTTATAAATATTATGAAAGAATACTACTAGCTTTTGCAATTATATTTTTATTATCACAGGCACAAGAGTTTAATGGCTTAAATACATTTATAAAAATAATTTTATTATTTTTTGAACATTAACACAATCAGCCACACTCAAGATCAATAAGCAGTAGAACTAACAGTTAAGTTTGGAAAACATCACAGACCAGAGAACTGCAGGAAGCCGAGGCTACCAAAAGGGATGTGAAACATATAACATCTTAAAAAATAAATGAAATTCCTCGATAACTTGTCACAACGATTTGAAATCAGTCCACATTCAAACTTCTAAACGTGCCGTTAACGCCATATGTGTTCTTAACGTCCGGGGGTCGCTTCGTCTCGTCCGCAACATGTTCATTGGTCTTCTCAAACATGTCTCGGTTTTTCTGAAGCTTTTCTAGCCAATAGTCTGAAACGGAAAATATGAGATAGACCTGGAGTTTGTACTGCTGAACATATTAGTCTTTTATATAATTAAGATAACTTTTTTTTCTGAAAAAAATCTATAAAGTGTGACTCTAAAAGTAACAGTTTTTTTTTCTGTTACAAAACAAAGAAATTTGAGACTTGAAATAAAAACAAATAATAAAAAAAACTTGAATAAACATATATGAATCCACCTCTATAAATTCATTATGAAAATTTCAGCAAAATTTAAAATTAATTTATATTGAATATTTAATTGTTGACCGTTGCATTATAAAGTAAGGAGATGGTCCGGGTGGCGGTCATAAATAGGCTAATTAGTGGCACAACTATTTTATTAAAAGCCAACGTTTCGACCCGACTTTGCAGGTCTTCTTCAGAGCTAGAACGGACAAGATACAAAAAGAAAAGAGAATTGTGGAATTTACATAATATTTAGGCAAACAATTATAAACAATGTGAATAAGCATATTAAAATTATAAACAGTAAGTACATTAAAATGTAAACAACGTGTTACTTAGCTTACTCTGTTTATATTTTAATGTACTTACTGTTTATAATTTTAATAAGTTTATTCACATTTCTTTTAATTTTTTTGTCTAAATATTATGTAACTTCCACAATTCTTTATCTTTTTGTATCTTGTCCGTTCTAGCCCTGAAGAAGACCTGCAAAGTCGGGTCGAAACGTTAGCTTTTAATAAAATATTTTTTCCACTATTTAGCGTATTTATGACCGCCACCCCGGACCATCTCCTTCCTTCAAAATGAATTTAATTTCAGGAAGATTATTCTAATTCATTTTAACAGTTTTTATTGAATGTAGAGTTGTATAAATTTGACTAAATCGATAGAAAAGCCGGGTGAGTGAGTGGACACACCATTTTATTTCAATTTACAAAAACACTGTCTCATACTATTTTCGAAATTCTGTTGTTAATATTTATATCTGATAAAATTATCTCAAACAATTATGCAGTACTTACTATTGAATTCAGTCGATGATTGTTCTAAGCCACCAAAATCACATGGTAGCAACTCCTTCGGAAAAATTGCATTTGTTGATGTCACATCTTCCGTTGTAACTGTCATCTGAAATATAAATTCATGTTCATTATTAAAATAAATCCTGCAGGTGTGAGTGCATTAAGGAAAGGGCAGACTGAAACTTAGAGATTCAACAGTTTTTCTCTTTATTGATAAATATATTATTCTATTTAAAAATTTGTATTTATCTACTGTTATTAAAATGGAGGACACTATTAAAATCCATATTTACCACATGAAACCAATCCACGTTTTTGTGAAATTCTGTTTTATAAGCTAATTATTTATCAATAATTTATACTAGATGTTTCATTTTTAAGTATAAAAGCAAAACAAAGAATTTCTCTTTAACTTTAGTTGAATAGATAGAGCCTTTGTTTTTTATTGCAAAATAAAAAATATTGGCATAGAAAATAAAACAAAATTTACATACATAGGATCATTTAATTATGTACTGTTTTGAGAAAATTAAATTCTGATGAATAAAAAAAATCTGTCAATAATATTCACTAAGATACTTTCAACTTTTGATGAATATACTTCATTTAAATCATAATTTTTTAATGAGTCTAGTTGAAAAAAAATAGAAAATATATTAATCTAAATATGTGTCAAATATTTTAATTCTTGAGCAATTCAATTATAGATTATATATCGTGTGAATAATTAATTAACTTTTCTTGCTTTTCAAATTTTTTAATTAATGAATAATCACATTAAGGATTAACATGACAAAATAGTAAATGATATTTAACGTACCCTGCTATATAACTTCTTACTTAAAAATGGTTTGATGCAAGTATTTACTATTATGTCCATAAACTTAGGCGAGTTAAAAAAGAGTAATTTCTTCAATTTCATTGGGATAGCTTTCTGAAAAACAATGATATGATACATAAAAGGTGTAAAATAAATTATATTCAATATTATATTATCAGTTTAAACTTAAATAATGTGTATATTTGAAGTGTCATTATTGCATATAAAATGACTAATTATTATCTTAGTATTCAAAAAATTTACTTTGTCAGATTAGAGAAACAAATAATTGAAATAAACCTCAACATTTATAATTTCTAACTCACTTAAGGATGGAGTGCCTGATATAATTATAATCTCTTGCTGGGTTACATTTGAGGGTGATGCACATTTTGACAGAGTGCTGTGCATATGAAGCTGAACTAAATTATGTCTTGGAGGAAACGAACAGGAGGGAAAAGTATGCCTTAAGTATGTCTTGCAGGGGGGATGACAGGGGATGTCTTGGGGATTTTGAAAAATAGTAGGAATATGGTAGTGCCATTATTTTCATTTCTTAAAAAATAAAAATAATGACAATGTCTACAATGACTAAAGCTTTTGAATATTCCAAACAGTTGTAAAAATAAATAAAAGTTAATTTTCTTACAGATAATAAGTATCTGCTGCAAATTTAATAAACCACTTGTGGTATATTGAAATTTTATTTCACCATAAAAAATAAACCACTAGTATTTTTTATAAAAGTGGTATAAAGATAAAAAGTAGGTGCAATCGCCTAACCGGAAGTGCCACTTTATATCAACGCTGAAACACATTTTTACCATTTTCTCAAAAACGGCTCTAACGATTTTGATTATACTCGTTGTATCATTGTATAATTAAATGGTCTTTGATATCAATTAGGTCCTATCCCTGTTGATGTCAGTTTACAAGGCTTAAATGCCTAATGTTCATATGCGTCTTCCTCTAAAGTACCTTAAATATGGTTTATTTTAAATAATCAACTATCTCTCATTATTAAAAGTTACGAAAAACTGCTAAATATAACTATTGAAAGAATTTGATGATTGAATAAAGGAGAAAAAATAAAAAAGGTTATACAGGTCGAAAATGAATCTCCAGAAATACAAATCAGAAGGTATACTTATAATATATGGTTGGAAAGCGGGGAATTTTAGAAAAAAAGTATATCTAATATAGAAAGTTGTAGAAGGTAATGGAGAGTGGCGTCAAAATTATAAATAATAATTTTTGAAAACTGATAATATTTAACGTAAATCACATGCTTTCAAGGAAATAAAATGAAATTTACTGACAAAATGTAAACTTTAAAAAATATTTTTACGTCTATAGAAAGTAGATAAAATCCACCTAAGCAATTTAATGGCATTGTTAAAAAAACTATTTCATTGTACTTGTGTGAAAGAAGAAGTAAAATATAAAATAAAAATTTTCATGGATGTATAAATCATTTGTTTATAACCTTAAATACATTTACAGTGATTATAGATCTGATATTACATTTAAATAATTAGGTATCAAAGTTTATTCCGAAATATTGTCATGTAACTTTTTAGAAAACTAAATTAGTGAATAATTTGATGAATCTTTTCCCTTTGTGATATTACAACATTATCCACTACTATTTCATTGTACTTGTGTGAAAGAAGAAGTGAAATATAAAAATATTTCATAGATATGTTTATAACCTTAATTATATTTACTGTAGTTTAATAACTCTAGATCTGATATTATATCTAAATATTGTGGTATCTATCGTCCATTTATTCCGAAAAATCATCATATAACATTTTAGAAAATTAAATTAGTGAATAATTTTCCCATTGCGAAATTCCAACAGAATCCACTTACAATTAGTGTGACAACTTTTGACCTGTCTATGATAGACAATTCAAATCTCTTAATTCCGTTTTAATAAACTTTGCAATGGAAAATAACAGTTTAATAACTAACAGTCGTATAATCCATAATCAACCGGTGATATAATAAATAGGACTTTTGTTATTTAATAGTATCTATGATTTGTTAGCTGCAATTTTTTAGCAAAAATTTTATAATAGCCCAACATGGTCAGAAAATAATTTCTGTTTAAAGTTGAGCAAAGTTCAAAGAGTGAGTGAAAGTTATGTGTTGCACGCACCAGTTTTTTAACAATGTCATTGCCTTGATTAGATGGATTTTAAATATTTTTTTACCAACTTAAAAATAGTTTTTGAAGTTTACATTTAGTTAGTAAATTTCATTTAATTTCCTTGAAAAAATTTATTTACGTTAAATATTATTAGTTTTCAAAAATTGTTATTTATAATTTTTCCGCCATTTATCGTTACCTTCTACAACTTTCTATATTAGATATTGTTTTTTCAATTCTAATTCAAATCAATTTCAATTGTTCAATAATTCTAAAATTTTCCGTTTTCCAACGATAAGGTATACCTTCTGACTTGTATTTCCGGAGATTCATTTTCGACCTGTATCAGCATTTTTTTCTCCTTTATTCAATTATAAAATTTATATTTAGCAGTTTTTCGTAACTTTTAATAATGAGAGATAGTTAATTATTTAAAATAAACTATATTAAAGGTACTTTAGAGGAAGACGCATATGAACATTGGGTACTTAAGCCCTGTAAAGTGACATCAACGGGGATTAGACCTGATTGATATCAAAGGCCATTTAATTATACAATGATACAACGAGTATAATCAAAATCGTTAGAGCCGTTTTTGAGAAAATGGTAAAAATGTGTTTCAGTGTTGATATAAAGTGGCACTTCCGGTTAGCCGATTTTAAGTAAAAAGTTGCCAGGACATCTAAGGCATATATCTATCTTAAATACGTAATATCATTTTCGTACGACTTTTCGTTTTTGAGCTAGAGTGTTCACATACACACAGACACACAGACCCTTTTTCGGGACTTGGTTATTTGGAGTTAGGGTACATCAAAACGTGTATTACCATTGAAAACTCACGTTTTCACGATCGCGATACTTACGCTTACTATATATTACATATATACGTAAGTATAAGTAAAAATAATTCAATCGTTCCAGTCAAAGAGTCAGAAAATGTTCAAAGGTTCTCAAGAAACTTTTAGACGCCACCTTTTATGTTTCTAATCTTATATTACATAATGATCTTGATATTCCTTTTATCACCAACTGCCACAAACCGTTTTAATAATTTTGATGACTGAGTGATTTTAAATTCAAATCCAATCACTCAAGTTCTATCTACCACAAATCTCTATGATCCAACCAGAAGACTGCTGAGGTGCTTTCTTTTTTTAGCTTTGTTCTGTCCTTGTGACGATGTGGGGTAGGGGTTTTAGGACGAAAAATTTCAATATTATTACGCCCGTTGATATATATTTCTTGATATCATATTTGCTTAATACACTAGTAGATAAAAAAATTATCCCGTCAGAAATATGTGTATCTTATAAATAAATAAAATATTTATTTTTTTAATTCTGCTTAAAAAGTAGTAACATAAAATAAATATTAGTGATGAATTTTGAAATTGAAACATTTAATTCTTTGTTTCTTTCCTTCTGAATAAAGATGAAAAAATATGTCAAATTTACGTAATGCGTTTTATCGTATTTTATTGTTTGATTTTTTATATCATAGATATACCACCATACAATACCTCAAACCAGGGAAGGAAAAAAGCGTTGGCTGGTATGCTGATCTTGGTTAAGATGGAAGCATCTAAAGCCGACATGTCACAGATGAATAAAACGCCCGCTGCACTAGACCATTCCAGCATGGCCAAATCTACCATCATCGTCACCCGCGCCACGAATTGAGTATGACTAAAATTTGACATGTCTGAGTTGAAGATACACATCACGATAACGTACCTCTCTGGACTCATCTTTGGCAGGATGAATAGCTTCCTAGAAATGATCTTTGGATAATATTAACATTAACCATAACAGTTTAATAAATTATTAACTTTTCTTTTTTTCTAATCCCCCAAAATGTTTATTTAATCAAACTACAGATATAGTATTAAATTACATAACAATACAATATATACAAGTAACAAATTATTTATTATTTACAATATATACACATTAATGGGTTTGGCCCGCAAAGTCCAGACCACATCATTCGGCGAGTATGTCCACCAAAGGGAGTTTACCTTGCGACCTCACATGTATGGGTGGTGGTGAGATCTCATTAAACAGTGGGTTTGCACAGACCTTCAGCCCATCAAAAAATTTGATGTGCCTCCAGCCTATGAACTCAGGTACCGAGGGGAGCTGGAGCTCCTCGCGTACTGTTTGATTCTTAGCCCTTTGTAGGGTGGTGCCACGGACAATTCGCCGAAGGATAGAATTCTGGAAGCTCTGTAGACTCGTAAGCGTTGATTTATACAGGTAGGGGCCCCGTGGGGCAGTGTAGGTCTTATTATAGCTTTATAAATTTGGAACTTGAGTCTCAGCGAGAGCTGCGGCGACGTCAGTAGGTGGTAGAGCCAGTGTGACTTCTTTCGTGCCAGCTTGATCCTCTGCCTAACGTGATTGGAGAAGGTTAGATGTCTATCGTGACGCCGAGGTAGACAATCGAGGTAGAGATTTTATGATAAGCTCCTCCAACGGTGAATTGTGTGGGTAGATGCTTCTTTCCCTTCTGAAACGACATGAAATAGCACCGGTCTTCGCAGGGTTCACTCTGATACCGATCTCTTCTAGTTCTTCAACAATTTTGGCTGAAGCATTCTGTGCCAGAGTGAGTGCAGTTTCCGCGTTGACGCTGGAAGCATATATGCCCAAGTCGCAAGTCAACTGTGAGTAAGTGAGTTCCCTCGGTTGGTTCTACTGGGTTCGGGACGGATCTCGAAGATACATCCTTTCTGACCAGGATGGCTACTCCTTCTCGAGACCCTGGTGCACACACCTCTCGGTATATAGTGTACCCCTGGAAGTATGGACGAGTCGAGGTGGTATCTGGAAGCATGGTGTCTGTCAGCGCCACCACTGAAGGTCTAGGAGGAGCTTGATTTCAGCCTGCTTGTGTAAGTGGCCTCTGGTGGTCAAATTCATGACGAGATGATTTTTTTTTTTTTTTTTTTTTGTGGCACGACATCCCGTTACCGAGACTGGGCCTCCTCCAAGAGCCTCCGCCAGTTGGCTCTGTCTTCTGTTGCAGCTCTCCAGTTCCGTACACCAAGCAGGGTTCTCGCATCATAGGCCACGTTGTCCAACCATCTCGTCCTCGGCCTTCCTAACCGTCTTACGAGATGCAGCTCCTCCATCATTATTTTCTTTGGTATTTCAACGGTGCTCATTCTGGCCACATGCCCTGCCCACCTTAGTCTGGCCAGTTTAATATACGTGACTACGTCGATGTCTGTATAGAGAGAACTGAGCTCCCTATTTTTTCTTTTCCTCCAGACATCACCCTCCTTTACTGGACCATAAATCCTTCTGAGGACTCCTCGCTCAAACACACTCAGCTTCATCTCATCGTTTTTGGTCATCGTCCAAGCCTCTGAGCCATATGTCAAAACAGGCCGAACAAGGGTCTTGTATATGATCAGCTTGGTCTTCTTTGAGAGGTACCTACTTCTTAAGTGTCTGCCAAGTCCAAAGACACATCTATTGGCAGCCGTGATCCTTCTTTGTATTTCTTGAGCCATGTCATTTTTGCTATTAATTTCAGACCCAAGGTATATAAAACTTTTCACTCTCTCAAACTTAAAAGAACCTACCTCAAATGGAGAGTTCAGATCCACCTCACCACCAACTCTCATATACTTAGTTTTCCTCTAGTTGACTTCTAGACCAAGTGGTCTTGCAGCTGCTTCAAGGCCTATAAACGCTTCTCTGAGAGCCCGTTCAGACCTACCTATTATGTCATGACGAGATGATTAATCATGATGATTCTTTGTCATTGCATCTAGCATGCGGGCAACTATATCCATCAGCTTGTCCATTCTTGTCAGCATCGTCATCACCAGAGAAGTCAGGGAGTCATCGGTACTTGTTGAAGGCTGATGCAATTGCGTTGCTGGAGTCTGTTCCTTGGACTGGGTGGTGTGCTGGTGGTGGGAGAGGTTCATTCTGATTGGACCGGCGCTCCTCCGCTTGCTGTGCTGTATGCCAGGCCCTCTTGGACCCAATTACTTTGTTTTCTGGTATTCGTTTTCGTCCGTGGTCCTTTGGTGATTTCCCTAATTCTCTTCACAACTCCTATCTCTTCGAGCAGTCTTTGGAGGAGGTGGGGTGGGCGCCTTTACAGTTTTTACACCAGGGAGTTGCTGTCTTCGGGCACTGTTCAAGGGTATGGACACCTCCACACCAGGGGCACGCACATGTTCGGCCGCAATATTTCATAGTGTGTCCATATTCTTGACAATTTCGGCAGTGTGCTGGGACCCCATCTTCTTTAAAGATGCTCACACGAAATTTACAGTGCAATATGTGATACAATTTAGTGATGTCTGTCAACTTGAGGAAGTCGTCTGTAATTATCTGGATCAGCTCGATAGGTCTTGGTGGTTCATTCGGGTTGTATCTCTTTGTGAGTCTTCGGGCGAGCCTGGTAATCTGGCTTTCAATTCACTATCTCAGAAAATCAATATCGAATCCATGAAGCACATATTTTCGAGGTCGCTTAGTGCCTCTGGGAGCAAAACTGTGAAATTGTACCCTATTGTCCTGGCGCAATAGTAAAGTGGCTTAAAAATGGACACTCTCGGTGTTAACATACAGCCGAGTTTCTTTTGATGAAGAATTAATAGTGAATAATGTTATTTTATTCTCGATCAGTATATTTTTTAGCGCTGCCTGGGCTATCGGGCGTGCTATGATGATTGGCGGCGGTCTGATTTTCTCCGGTAGGTTCACTCTCAAGTCGGAATATTTGTTGGCAATTGGGATCTGGGAAGGCTTTTCCGGGACGGTACGGGTGGGAAACGTGTGGCGTTTGGCTACAGGGGCGTAGCCTTCATTATCCGATCCAAGGCCTTCGCTGTCAGTTTCGTGAATCATCTTCCCACTTTTATCTTCGGAGGCCTCAGGCTCTGAAATCTCGATAGGAAGGTTCTCATCCTGGTTCGCCATCACTAATGAAGGAAGAAAGGAAGTCCGCTTGTCAGCGCGACGCTGCCCTCACTCGAGATAGTAACTGCTGAGGTTTGGCCCAAGGGATAAGTATGGACCCCAGCAGTATTAAAGAACGCAAGCTTAACAAGCAGAGGAAGCTAATGGTGATCTCACGTCACTGTCAAAGATAGCAACGCCAAAATATTTAAAACAATGTTCAAAACAAACTAATAACGTTTGTCATAATGTTGCTTAATCCATAAATTATTAACAACGTTAAGTAAATACTATAATATAGTTGGGTGTTTGTTGTTTCTGTGGATGGTAGATTATCTTTTATACCTACAAATATTAAAAAAACCATGGATTTGGCCCATTATATTATCGGTTTAAACAACAATGAAATTCTATTTACAGATAAAATATTCTTCGAAATTTTATTAATTTTTTTAACATTGACCTTTGAATTAATAGAGCACTTATTATACAATGGTTTTCAACTTAACTTTTAACCAACAGTAGATTTTATCTATTATCATACTTCATTCACAAAAAAATGAATCAGACCTTTACTTACAAAGCTTCACACGCTCTCATAAAGGCTGGATCTTCTGGGTCTCTTCCTGGGAAGGTGAAGAAATAGGGCGCTTTGGACTTGACAGAGAAGTAGGCATCTAGCTTCTGCTTCGCGATCTCCAGACTCTTTGCTCCGATGACATAGGCCGTCAGCATTCGCTCATCTGCAATATAGTTCAATATCACACACCGTCAATGGAGATTGTCTAATATAAATTTATTTAAGAATAGAACTAAGAAATAGTGAAGTCTGAAGTTTTGGCTGTTTTGTTATTTTAATAATAATAGAAAAGACTAACTTGGAACCCACATACGAGACTTAAACGACAAGAACTTAACCAACGATATGGCCAGCTATATAGACTACTAAGCAGGACATCTCATCTTTCGATTGAAAATAAACTTTTAATCTACAAGACAATACTGAAACCTATCTGGACCTACGGACTTGAACTGTGGGGAACTGCTAAACATTCGAATATCAAACGCATCCAATCCTTCCAGTCCAAAGTACTTAGAACAATAGCCAATGCCCCATATTATGTCACAAATAAGACCCTACACCATGACCTTAACATCCCTTTTGTCCTCGACATCATCCCATCCAGATTCTCAAACTTTCACCAGAACCTTATCCATCATCCAAATCCTCTAGCTCAATCCCTATCCAGCTCCCACCATCCCTACAATCCCCCTCGAAGGTTAAAACGGCAGTGGCCGCGAGATCTATTGTAAATATGCTTCTGGAGTCCTGGCAATGGCCAGCTTCTCCACTCAAGTCCTGAGCATCTGTGGCTCTAGTGCCCTCCTTCAGCCTCCACTGGCTTTTAATACTAGTGATGCGGCTGGAAAAGTGGCACTGGGATCTCTGGAGTCCTGCTTTGCTTTCCACATGTGGGGAGAAAAGGCTGGCTCGGAGATTCCTGGGCGAATGTATATAGGTATGAATGTGTTTAGAAGTTTTTATTTTATTTTGTTTATTTATTTTTTTATTTTATTTTATTTTTTTTCTATTGATTTACATTTTTTTTATAGGTATTATTTATTTACTTTTATATTTATAGTTACTTCTGTATTACTTGTATATACTGTATGAATGAGAACTTTTAGCCTTAATACTTATAGCCCTCCAACAGTGGCTGATTGTATTATTATTCAATAAAAAAAAAAAAAAAAAAAAAAAAAAAATAATAATAGTGCACAGCCATATTTTCCTCTTTCAATAATCACCTGTGTGGAACTTCTTGGTATCATTTCAACGTGGTAAAGATTTTTTTTTATTAAAATATATGTGCAAATATGTCCGTTTATATGCATTAAAAAATTACCTACTAATTCTAAATCAAATAATTGCTGATTAGCTTGATTGTGTAATAATAACATTGGATGTTATCTCGCAACAGTACAATAACATTGTATAGCTCACAATGGCAATAGCAATGATTCTTTTAAAAAATATACCAATATCCTGTGGAAGATGAGGTTGTTTCCTTAGCCATTCCTTAAGGCGTTGAAGATCTTCTTGGACTGTGGGATCAGTTCTGGAAGACATCTGAAAACAAAGTGAGTCTGAAAACAAAAAAAGGCAGCTCCGTTAGATTGGTACATGGACTGAACTTCTTATAAAAATAATATCTTTTCGCTGTTTAATAGTGTAAAAAAAAATCCTGGGATCACGCTCAACCGCCAGGTTTTTCCTCTTCATCAATTATCTAATTAAGTGCTATGTATTGTAAAGACCGCCGGTGGAATAATTATTTTAAATGTATAAATAAAAATAAGTGGCCACATCTGGCGGTACCTGACTGAGGGTAACCCATTAGGACAACCTTTTGTAAGTGGTAATAAAAACCCTTAAGGACCACCGACAAAGACCGACAACTAAGTGTTTAAAAAGGATCCCAAAAAACCTTTTCACACCTTCCACCAGAAATACCTAAGTCTGTACCTGCTGCTTTACATTGGCCTGGGGGAGAGGGCGTGGTCATCCCTTAGGCTGAGAATATTCAGCCAATCAGGAAAAAGACTGCCAAAAGAGAGGGGGATGAAAAAAGGTGGAAAATATAGAACTTGGACGAAGACACTTCTTCTTGGGAACTGGAGCTGAGAGGACTTCTTCTGGGGACTTCAAGCGGGGGAGTCGAGGGAGGAAGACGAAGACAGCCGGAGAGAGCAGATGGACGGACTAGACGCTGAAGGAGAGCAGAGACAGGGAATCCAGATATGACGGCTAGAAACACCTAGAAACACTATGAAGGACCAGCTAAGTGGTAACAAGCATTTAGTTATACTAATGTAAATTTGTGTTGGCAACCATACATCATTAATTAATATAATCAATATAACACGTAACTTTAATCAAATATCAAGCATTCTCCTCTAGTATGATTCTCAACTATTCATTATGTATATAGGTTTAGTTATTATTTTGTATATAGATGTTTTTGGTTTTATTTAAGCTTGTAAATATAATAGTTAGTAAACCAACGTAGTACTTTTACATTCTACCTTGCATGCCACCAATTAGTAATAGAAACAAATAGTAAATTTATAAACATGACACCTTTAGAAAGGAAATCCAATAGAGAGTATATGGTTCAATCTAGGATACTACAGTAGGGGGTCTGTGGTATCTAACGTTTAAATACATCATTAATATATTTTAAGTTGATCGGTTCCCTTCTGGGACCGATATAAATACATATTAATACAAATAAATGCGGTTCCTGGAACCCCTCACTCGCCGTAGAAACGCGAGGCCAGGAACATAGCATAAGGGTGCCCACTTTATAGAGGCTGGGTGTGCCCCTGGAGGGTCTCACTAACCCAGGGTCGCCTCACGGCCAATGAAACAGAATAATTAATTTTGTGCCATGAACCAGGAATCGAACCCGGGACCTTGAGCACCGGAAGCTTAGTGCCCTACCACTGAGCTATCCCGCTCCCATGTTTAATAATATAAGGTCAACTGAATCTACTCCTAAGAGAGTAGAACACTATTGGGGAAGAATTAAAAAATATTTATTTATATATATTTATTTCGATGGTATTTGACATGCAAGTAAATCCCACCGAAAATGATATGATTAAAATATTTGTTTTGGCTATGAACAATTGCGCCAGTCAACTTTTTGTTTACAATCAGCAAATGTGCTGAAAGTTCAAGATACAAATGACAGGCTTGGGGAAGGACAGTACTCAGCAGCACATCATTCATAGCAGGTCTCTCATTCGACGCCTTTTTAGTCTTCCCCTCATTTTCTGGGGTATGTCAGCAGTGGCCATGTATTTTATTAATCAGTTGTGATGTCCGTTTAAATTAGTTTAAAATCGTTGGTAAAGGGTCGCTATATGTTGGTCAACTGTTGGAAGATGGAGGTCAGTATGTACAGTTTTGTTAATCACGTACCACGGCACTTTTGTTATGAGATACCCCAACTATTTTCAACAGGATATTCCTTTTTAAGATCCTCAATTATTCTTACGATAACCACCCTTTCCTATTTATTATGAAAATCAAAGCCAAAACCCAAAACTTACTACGATTTTTATAAAAAGTCTTTGAGAAATTAATTTTTGAAAAAAATAACAAATTAATCTATAGCTTTACTTGAATATCAGATAAATAATTTTTAAAAAAAATAAAACAAAAAAATACATTCTTATTAAAATCGAATATCATCATTGCAATCAAATATATTAGATTACAAAATTTATATTTAAAAAAATAGGCCCATTGGATAGTGGGGCCATAAACGAATAATAATGTTAATTGTTTATGTAATAATTTATAATAATATAATATATAATATCTACGGCATCAGCTGTAAGAAGACAAATACTCTAAAGTTTATATTATACTTATTTTTATTATAATAAATTGTAATTTAATCAACATGGTGTGGGAATATAACTGTGGAAAAAAAATGTTACTTTTGTCATTGGAAACATGTTTTTCCCACTGAACGGTCAAATGCCAAATCAGTTGTATTATTGTCGTTGCTACTAATAATGGAAATACAGTCTACCATTTTTTTTTTTTTTTTTTTTTTTTTTTTAAACAAAAATGTAACGATATATTTCACTTCTCAGAAAACGCCCTACAGGTCAGCTATTCTAAAATTAATAAATCAATAATTACTTTAGTAAAATAATCATGTTACGCACTGTTTCTGTTTCTTAAATTCTATGGAAGTAATACACTATACTTTATCCAATAATATAAATCGTAATGATTTTTATTTAAATTTATTAATATAACAGAATTTTTACTTTACATAATATTTTTAAAAATAACCGTTAAAGAATATAGGCTGAGGTAACTCAATTTAATTCGAAGGAGAATAATGTTGATATAATAAAAATATCAAAATCATAAAAGGTTTATACATATATATTATAAAAAATGTAACTGAAAATGTATAAAAGTGATGTAACTTAACTTTTATAATTAACATTGTATTGTGCAAAATGTAATTTACATAAAAATATGATTAATCATTGTTGTCTTTAATATAAATCTATACAACACATATCAATTGTTTTTTTAGTTTAATTAATTTATTATAAATTTATTGTTAAGAAATTATGAACGATAGATTCAAAACCATTCAACTTGCCTGTACTAAAGGAAATATCGATCCAAGCCCAGACTAATGTAGAATGAACTTCTATTGGAATTCACAACTGATAGCTCTTATCATATCAACACATTCTTAAGCACAATTTCGGTATAACTTCAACAGTCATGAAGATAACAAACAAAAAATTTAACAAATTAGTTTATACCGTATCGAATATTTTTATTTATTTTAGGTTTAATATTGAAGTAAAATACAATAGAATAAAATGAGCACGTTTTCTTCCAACACTTCAAATATCATTTGTTTAGTTATTCATTTATGTTTCCTATAATCCTTTCTCTTCTTCAATTAAGGCTACCTTGTTGTTGGACAGTTTGGTGAGCTTCAGATCAGATTGAAGGGAATAATGAATTGTTTCACTAGGTGCATCTTTTGAGTCCCCAAGAGCTTCAACCATTCCAATTGAAGTGGTTCTATCCAGTTTTCCGACGGCAATATTTTCAAGATGTATTCCTTTTCCGAAGATTTCCAAACAAAAAGCCTTCTTACCTTGTTGATTTTATTATTCCTTGCTCCTCTGTCCATCCGTGCAATATATGATCCTTGCCCACAAACCATCTTATCCCTTCTCGTAGGACTTCTTGCTTTATAAAATCCTTTGGTTTTCGTGGGAATTTCCTATCTATGTTTATCCTTAATCTCATTTACATACCATTTATTTTTCCATCTCTTCAACAATCAACTTCCAAATATATGTGAGAACAATATTTTCGTTTTTAAAACTGTCAGTCTTATTTTACTGTTATCTCACAAGTACCTATACAGGATGTACCGTGAGTAAAGAGAAATATTTAAAGGTGTAGTAGTGTTTTTTTTTTAAGTAAGTCACATTTTTTGTTAATTAATTAACAATTAATTCACTGTAAACAAGACGAAATTGACTTTAAAGTCAATTAAAATTAGAACCATTGTTAAAACTGTATAAAGATGAATTTTAAGTGGCTAAGCTCAGTTCTGTTTAAAAAAAAATGTAAATTATTTGCGATTTTTTTTTTTATCATCTCAAATCATACTACATATATACAACTTTTAGGAAAAATTCCTCGTTTAATTATCTTTAAGTCCACGTCAATTAAATTGAAGTTTATTTGCGAAAATTTGGAGATTCGATTCAATGTATTTAAAAAAAAGTATTTAATTTTATGTCTTGTCGGCTAAATGTACCGGTGTTTTTATCAAAAATTACTACAATAAATAGTTGAAAAGTTTTTAATTTTTTTTTTTATTACCTGAGATGTATAATAATAAATATAAATGCATAAACATACTTTTTTATTTTTTTTTAAATGGTTATAAATTATGATTTTTCGATAATTCACCATCAAACGTTTTAGTGGAAATCCATTTTTCCCCATGATCTCAATTATAAAAATTGGTTTGTATTTATAAGTGACAAGATAAATGTTCCTAATCCCAAAATTTATATTTAAAATAAAATAAAACTTGCTGATTGCTTTAATTATTTATATGAAACGCAAATATCACTTATAAATATGAATCAATTTCTAGAAATAAATCTGGGTGAAAAATAAAGTTTTATAACTATTTTACACGAAAAATATTTGAATAATTATTATTTTAACATTTTATTTTAAGTCTTTTGTGAAAATTATACCGAAACAGAAAATTTTTAAAACATTTCATTAATATTTTTAAAGGAATCGTTAGCCTATTACTAATAAAATATTTGGCTTGATCTAATTTTTGAACTCCAACCAGTTAATTTACCCTAATTAAATTTCCAAGCATTACTTACCGACGCTCAGCTTACCGACGCATAACTACAACACACCAAAAGATTTCTCTCCGAAATGCAATATGTTTAGGTATGTATACTCTTATATACGGAAATTAACAAGATACTTTCCCAGCATTGTTTGTATTTGGTTTATCGAAATTTAAATGATAAATAATCAAGAAAAAAATGTTTGCATATTTATTATTTTATTTATCCTTGTTCGAAGTATACTTCAAGGTTAATTCTGCCTTTGGGCTTAAAATTATTGTGACGTATGATGAATATTTAATTGATATAACCATCAAATGAAGGATAAGATGTGGTCAGTTGTCTCTGCAGTCATCAAAACCAACTGAACTAAATGTGACACTACACTGCTTTAATGGCTTTGGACGCACAGAGGGCCATAAAACCGCAGCTTCGGTAAGAAAAAAAAATCAAATTTAGTATATTTAAATTGTACAGGTTATATACCATGTGGCAGTCTCATTATAAACATTTATTTTACAACTCTTTTATTACAATTTGCAATGAGTAACTTTCGGGGTCCACCATATTTATAATAGTGATTTTTCTGTGTCCGTTCATCACTTCCGTTCCTACTTACATGCTGATGATTTCCAAATTTATCAATCGATCTAACCTTCTGAGAGTTTACTGAATCATAAGATGGCATAAATTACTGATTTTAACTGATTTCAGAAAAAGCTAAGGTATCCTCATCGGTTCCAAACATCTCATTAATTCCCATCCTCATTCTCTTCTACTTTACTTCAATAATCGCTTCATCAAAAATCTAGGAGTAACCTTTCATCAGAACTTCTCCTGGAATAACCATATCTCTCCGATTATCCGGAAATCCGAAACTGTCCTTGAACAACTTCTAAGATTCCGTGATCCTATTCTACAGACCAGACTCCTTGTAATCTCTCTTGTTTTTCCCCACTTCGACTACAGTTCCTTGGTGTATGGATGGCTGTCTGCAAGATTTGAGATGAGACTCACGAATTGCTTCATGAGATACATCTTTGGGATTGGACACTATCATACTAAATTGCTGAGCAGTTCTAACGAACATCAGAATTATATAAGTATGTTATTTTTTGAAAAAATGTGGTGCTGAGTGCGAATCACATAACTTTCATTTACCATCCTTCTTTTAGCAGAAATGAAAATTTACAAAGGAAAGGAAAGTTTAGGAAAGTCTACAGACGGTTCAAAATATTATTTAAAACATTTAACTTCGATATTTTTTTCCCAGCCGTCTAACGGTCACTAAGCACTTCCTTTTATGACTCTATATTATAATTATTTGTTTGATTATAATAAATAATAATGCGCCATAAAATATTTTTAGTCCGACAAGTGGCAAGAAGGTCGCTATATTTATTTATATTTCATTATATGTATTTTATTTGCTTTGTTTAATTTATTGTCTATTGATTAAAATAAATAATTAAGTGTTCCGAAATATTTTTAGTCCGACAAGACTGCAACTGATAAAGAAGGCTGCTTTATGTATAAATGTATTATGGTTAGTATTTTTATTTGTTTAAGCATTGATATTTATACAAATTTAAATGTTTATATTGCTCAAATCTATCCAGTTATACAATTAAATATCTATACAATTAAAGATAGTATTGATGAAAATTTCACATTTATATGTACTTTGTCCGACTCTACCTCAATGGACTACCTATTCATTTCCATAATACCGTAAGAAATCTTGGAGTATTTTTTTATCAATACTTCTCCTGGAATAATAATATTTCCTAAATCCAGTTCCAAGTTTTCTCTCTTATTATTCCTCACTTCGATTGTGTCTATTTTGTATACGGTGGACTTGAGGATCAGATTGAATATACTAATGAATTATATTCATCTTTGGGGCTCCCAGTCGGTCCCATTTCTACAGCTGTTATGCCGAGTTGAAGTGCCTCTAACCATCTTACCTTCTTGATATTTTTACTCCTTGCTCCTCTTTTTATTCGTTCAACACGAGATCTCAGTCCTCAAACCTGTTTATTCCTTTCCATTGAACTGTTTTCTTTAAAAAAATCCTTTCTGATACGTGCTGCCTTGTTTTGGAATTCCCTAACTTATTCCTTACGCAAATCCTCATCCTTAACCATTTATTTTTCCGTCCTCTCAGCAAACAATCTTCTGAACATGTGTAAGCATAACATTTTTGCGTCTTTTAGAGCTATCACTTCATTTTACTGTTATCTTACAGATACCTAGATATTATCTATTGTTTGCATGTGAACACACTCTTATACATCTTACTATAATTCAGATATTGTTAACTTGAGCCTTTCTTTATTTTAATTTCAAGACTCGATAGCAATGTAATTTAATTTACAACAAGTAGATGATTATATAAATATTCTTAATTGGCTGAATGCCCCAAAATAATATTTACTTTTCTTCTCCTATAATATTATCAGATTTCTTATTATATTAGCAGATTAGCAGGTTTTACGTTTAGAAACCTATTCTCCTCAGACAGATTGTAATATTCTCAATAAAAAAGTTTTAAAAAATAAAAATAATAGAAACCTATTATAACTTCTCGATCAATCTATGGTGCATGCACGGGTTTCTATGATTCTCTAATACGATCTCTTATTTCTCCTTTGATTAACTATCAGAAACAGCTGATCGATCGGCTAATGCGAATGTTTGTGTTTTTACCTCGCCTCTGATACTTCGCTTGTTTTTAAGCGAAATATCTGAGATTATTCATTTTAAAGAGGACAAGGCTACATAAGAACAATTGATATTTAATATTTGCAATTATAAATTTCTTTTTTTTCCTTTTTCTTTTATGCGATATCACCATGTCTAACAGAGAGCCTATTAAGATAATTAGGTAATTAGGCTCGACACCTCGTTCTTCGACTGTCAAAAAAAAGAAGCCTCGTCAAACACCTCGAGTGACCCCTGTTAGCCGGAAAAATGTCTTAAAAAACTCCGGAGACAATAAACTCAAGCCAGGTACATTATAAAAAAAGGCAATCGAAGAAATTCAGCATCAACCAGGTACATCTTATATAATGAGAAGAATCTCATTTTTTTTTACTTCCAACCCCTATCAAGTGCTTCAGAATAATAGAGAGGTAATGGAGTCAGCTGAGATACCAAGAGACCCGACCTCCACCGATATTCGTTAAAAACATTTTTAAAAATTCAGTTACTATGCTCTCAACTGAACTATCAGTCAAAATCAGAGTGAATTATCAAAATAACAGGCTCTGGAAGCTACTCATGTCTAAGCTGTACAAAGGACACGAAGGCATCACCAGATGCAGCTGAAACCTATAGAAAAATTATGAAATTCCCAACAGAAACCAAAGCGGATTATCATACGTATCAATTACGGCAAAATTGGGCTTTCAGAGTTGTTATAAGAAATCTACACAGCTTGGATTAGAAGAAGAACTGCAAAATTTAGGTTTCATACTGCGCCAGATTACAGATGTTCTAAAAGAGAGTACGGAACAGCCAAGAGTAAAAGTTGATCTAACCTTATTTTTCGTAAACTTGGAGCCAACTCAAGGAATCAAAAAAATGTACGAAATAAGAATGTACCATATAAGTATGATAGTAGAGAAGCCATATCCTAAAAGGGAATCGTCGAGTGTCGTAATTGAGTTTTTCTTCTGTTGGTGCGAGAGATGATGACTCCAAGGAGGGAACGCATACCTCAGGATGTCTACAATGACTCCTTTATGAATACTCAATGTGGCTGGGTACCTGAGACTCCAAATGGCGCCCCCGATGCGCATAAGTCCATTGAGAGCCAGGGCCACACTACTTTTCATGAAGTCCAAGTGAGGCGCAATGTTGAACATTCCTCTAATCCTTATGCCAAGATAAGTAACAGACTCACTTGGACGTATCCTTTATCCTTGTCTACTAACAGTAACAGGGTGGGCCCTGTCAGTCTTGCCCCTTAAAATAACGGATTGGCAGTCGCCGTCTTCATTTTATTTTTCTCGCACTATCCTCCTACTAGGTTGGCACACCGTTCAGCTTCTTCACTTAACCTGGCTCTGCTGTTCGAGGCCACTGCAACTGCCAGATCGTCTACATAAACTGTGGCGGGGAACCGCTCCCGTTCAAGCACTCCCAGCAACTCATCAAAGGCCAATTTCAATAGGTATGGACCAAGAACCAAACTTTGCGGACAACCTCGTTCTATTAAATCTTCTACTTCAAAGAAGCTGCCTTTTATCTTCGATTTTCGGTCCTGGAGGTAGCTATTTAAAAGATCATATAAGTTGCTGGGAGCCTCATACCAGTGCAACTGCTGGAGTACGTTCGGCCACCAGACGCTATCGAAGGCAGAGGATACGTCGAACAGGAGAAGCATAACCTACTTCTCCACCTTCTATTCAACGTCATGGCGCAATCTTAGCAGGGCATCTGCGGTTCCCCTGCCTTTAGTGGATCCGTACTGCCGTGGATGGATCGCCCTAGAGAAGACTGGTCGTAGACTTGTCATTAGCAGGGTCTTCAATAATTTACTCATTATAGGGAGGAGACATATAGGCCTGTAAGACTTGGCTAATTGCTTGTCCTTGTCTCCTCCCTCGTAGATGAGCCTGACATCAGCAATTTTCCAACTTCTAGAAAAGTATCACCTGCCAAGACAATCATTGAACATTGCCAACAGCCTCTGTTCAATGTAGGGGATACTGTTCCGGAGGATTGATGCGTCTATGGAATCTAAACCAGGTGCACGACCAGTCTTTTGCCTATCCATAGCAGCAAGGAGATCCCATATATCCCATGGCGGGCACGAGACCGTACCAGGTGGGCATTCTCTTCTTGGTCTTACTGCTTTATCTTGAATCCGGTTTTTCTGGTGTCTGGATTAGAGATTCTTGTAAATTTGGAAGTCTTTGTAGTTGGCCGGGTGTCCCTCCAAACATAGGGCACAAACTGCAGGATGTTGTATCGGTTTGATGCACTCCAAAGATTTTTGCTGTTCACCGCATTACAAGCACCGCGGCAGACGGTGACAATATGTTTTCGCATGGCCATACGCCTGACAAATATGCCACTGCAGTATGGTCTCTCTACTTTCATTTTTAGCGAAGATGTACCTTGTTGGGGCTGAGGTTCTGGTTCTGAAGTGTACACTGTGGTCATTGGAAGTGTTTCTCGTAGGCAGCGACGAGTTCTTTGTTTGGCTGGTGAACCACGAGGTGTACTAACGTCGGCCCACCGAGTCCTCTTAGTGGATACTTTACTGGACATCTTTTGTTGATGATACTGCATATCATAAGAAAATAAAAAAAATAACAATAACAATAAAAGATATCAAACAATAAATATCAACTGCTCTGATGTACACTTGAATTGTATTCAATGAAGAATCAGAAAGATTCCTCTGAAAATAAGACAAAAACTGAGAGACGAGTTGAGAACACAACCTGATCCACTGCCTTCGGAATATTAAAGATCTTTAAATCGATTTCATTTCATCGATATAACGAGTATAATTAAAATCGTTTGATCCTTTGTCGAGAAAATATTAAAATCGATTACATAAAGTTCTATTTCCGGTTAGTTGGTTTAGACGAAACATTTGCTGAATAGTTATACATGGTTATGCTTATCTTAAATAAGTAATTTTTGTTTCATCCAACTTTTCGTATATGTGAAACAAAAACTGTTTTGTGGGACGTCGTTATTTTGACATAGGAAATCGTAAATCGTATGATTAAGCAGTTACTACATAAGTAAAAAACTTGCCTTGTTCAAATATTTTAGAGTACAAATAATTACCTATTAAGTGCGTGAATAACCTAGACCCAACCAAGTATTATTACAATATACTGTCAAGTATTAGTTACCAGTGGGATGTGTGCGTGTGTCTGCATCTTCTTCCTTCGGCGCTATGGCCCATTAAGGACTTTGACTTCGTCATTAAAATTTTCCTCTACTAAGACCGATCCTCTACCGTATATATATATATATATTCAAAATTTATTTTTTATCAATATCTTCGTTTGCAGCATTCCTGTAGATTACCAGAACATAAAATAATATCTGAAATTTACCAAAACCGAAATCAGAAGTTTTCTTCTTACATATAATTATTACAGGTTGAAATAAGTTTCCTTCCTAAGAAGAATAATTATAATTAGCACCTTGACATCCGTATCTTACTTTATTAGTCGAAGGTAAATAAAATTTATAACTTCCTTCTGTTGGTATTTTATTACCAGTCCATTATTACTCAGTCTGCGCTCGAAGCCTGTTTCTAATTACACTTGTAATTATTATAATTTACTACGATAGGAATTTCTCATCTTGGATTTGAACCCGTAGCAACTTTGAAATGTTATCAAAAACGAACTTATATCTTTTCAATATTTTAATGACTACATCCAAATCCAAAGACTTGAAATTTAAACTTTAAAACAAATATCTGAAATCTATTAAGACATATACTGTTAAAATAAATATTTATGAGGATATATTCAACTTATAACTGTTACATAATGATTCAGGTTCCTTTTTTTTTCCTTTTGTTTTTTCTTTTTTTTTTGGAAGTTAATAAATATTTATTAATTTTTTTTAATGTTAATGATGTATGGAATTATAAGTACGATGTGGATGAATAGCATCATAGATTGGGAGGAGGGTGAATGATAAATATTTTTTTTTGTAATTATTATTTATTGTTGAAACATATTTACATAATATAAAAAAATAGAGATTCATTAATAGTTACTGGACCTAGGTCCATTATTTTATATTTAATCTACCATGAGGGATCTGAATGTCCCATCGACGCCATAGGTATTTAATTTGTCAGCGGGCCGTTTGGTCTCATCCACAAATTGTTGACTAGTCTTCAAGAACCAGTCTTTATTGTTTTTCAGTTCTTCGATCCAATATTCTAAGGAAAATATAAAAATAAAAATTAGAAGAAGAAAAACCGACTATATTTATAAATATATATGTATATTTTTTTCTGTTTTGAAACCATAAAAATCTCACTTATACTCCGTCAGTATTTAATAAAAGTATTAGCTGTTTTAATTTGCATGAGACTCAGTTTTGCTACTTAGGTAATACAAGCAAGTCTCAGATTCTTTTTTTTTTTTTCATAAATACATTTAACCCACAATATTAAACCAAGCCAACATACAAATAAAAGTGCTAATCTTATGTTCGAACCATCAGATTATGTAAGTATAAATATATTTAGTGCTTCATTGAATATATATACAGGGTACGTAAGTAGAGGGAATTTTGTATAGGAATGATAGTAGACTTTAGGAGGTACAAAACATTTCATTTGAAAAATAGGCCGATTTTCGGCAGAAAAGTTGGAAATCCAAGTTTAGTGTTTTTTATATGCAAGTCATGGTTTTTGTTGAATAGAAAGCGATAACTAAATAATAATTTAAATTAAGTAATTAACGATTGCTTCACTCTAAACAAGACAAAATTTTCTTCAAATGAAGATACAGTTTATCATTGTTATAACCATTCAAAGAGGCATTTCGAAGGGATAAACTAGACTAAGTACTGTTTTTAATCATATAAATTATTTACGATTTTTTTTTTTTTTTTTACCATCATCCAGCTATACTACAGATACCCCAGTTTTAGGAATACTTTCTCGTTTAATTCACTTGAAGTTAATTTTAATTAAGTGGAAGTTTATTAGGTATGCTATCACTCCTATAAAAATATGCCTGTGTATACATCATACGTGTCACCCCGTATATATATGTATATATATATATATATATATATAAATATATATATCAAATATTTTTAACCTATAAGTTATTATTATTATATTTCATTTAATTGTAAAAATATTTCTAACTATTATGCTTTCATATAACTCAATAGTAATTCATGCAGTTACTCACTATTCAAATCACTCGATGATTTTTCATTGCCTCCAAAATCAATCGGCAGAAGCGGCTCATGAATATATTTGTTTAATACTGTAACTCCTTCTGATGTAATTATTATCTAAAAAGAAATTCAAAAGGATAAGTACAAAAAAAAATATATATATATATTATTTTATCATTTCTCATCATTATTATTATTATTATCTTTATCATATATCTATCATTTTAGTGATATCTAGGACTCTGAATAAGGTGTAAATTTTTGATAATCAAATATGTTGAAATTGGAGTTAGTCATTTTGTCAAATTAAAGGCTCATGTAGTGTTTTTTCTGGTTACACAATTCCTATTACTTCATTTAGTTCCATTTAGATCTAAATCATCATTTATACATAATTTAGCATAGTTGCGTTCTCCTCTATCCCTTGAAAATAGCAGAAAAGGAATTGTGATAAAAATAAAGGATTATTTTCGCAAAACTTAAAAAGTATGCTATTTATGGCTGATTACATATTTGATTGTTTGGAAGTTTTCGAAAATCTCTATTAGCAATAATAGAGGTCATTGAAACTTTTATATTTTAGTTTATAATTTTCTATAATGAGCCATACTCGACAACAAATTTTTTCACGCAGGCCAACTATAGTAATATTGTTTATTTAACAGAGCGAAATATTAAACAGAAATAAAATCAGTTTTTAGTCGTACATTAGGTCTAGTTTACGGTCAGATAACGAAATCACAAATCTTTATTTACCAAGTTTATAATTTCGCAATATTGCCTATGCACAAAATTTGAAATACACAATAAGGATATCACATTCTATCTAGCATATTTTCATTTATCAACTGTTAATATGAGCTCGAAAAGCATTAAAATTTATTTATAGTCAAATCGAACGTCAAATTAATATTTATAACATAATTGAAATAATTTTCACGAAGTTATTTACTAACCATCTTCTTTATTCGTCTATTCAATAACAACACAAAATTTTAAAAATTCGTTTTAATCAGATAGATAAACCATTATAGCAAGAAGGTATTTAAGTTTATCAATGACTCATGCTTATGATTATGTGAGTAATCTAACATAAGTTTAATTTTAATCATAAAACAATTACGGAATAATATCGTTAATATTAGTAACAGTTATGATTAACTCACCCTTTCAAATATTTTCTTACTTAGGAATGGTCTTACAAAACTATTCATCATAGTTTCGAAGAATTTTGGTGCATTCACAGCCACTGCTTTTTTCAATTTCATAGGAATAGTTTTCTGGAACGTAAAAAAACATAAATGATAAAATATTATATTTATATCTTTATGTAAATGATCAATAAAAGTCTATATTTTAAGACCTCTATTTTTTTTTTAATATCTGATGAGGAATTTTTTTTTCTTTATGCCTGTTGGTTTGTCCTGTTTAACATGTTGTATATTTTCATTCTAACTTCTTTTAACTACACACAGACATTTATTTGCAAAAAGGGAATATTTTTTGTGCAGCTAATATATTTTGTTTTTATTTCTGATGAAGATATTAGACTTTTTCTGGTAAAATCATTACACCTCTTTAATGGTAGTTAACATGTACAGAGACTATTCAGCAAACCATGTTTTTGGCACAATATTTTTGTTATTTTTTTCTCACTTAATCGCAAAGAAAGCTCTGGTAAGACCATTTTAGTATTTATTTACAGTCATTAATCGATGCTAAATCTATTAAAAATCTACTTATATTTTCATCGTGTATAACCTGAGTTTCATTGGTTTAGTCGGAGGGGTCATAATTAATTAATTAATTGATCATTATACCACTATTATTTTTGAAAAAAATTATAGCCATAATTTTAAATTTTGTCTCTATCTTGACAATTTCATTTCATTACAACTCATAAAATAAAGACATATAAATGTTTGAAATAATTTTGGTACAACTTTTCCAATTTATTTTAAATCATTTATCATCTTAATTTTGATAATTCGTTCAAAAATTCGGTAAAATTATTTTTAAAATCAACAACAGTCATTTATTTATCATTTATTATAAACATCCTATAAAATGCAGATTCCAGTTAAAAAAAAATAGATAAATTTATACTTTGTGCTAGTTTATTTGAAAGTTATTTTACATTTAGGGGTAATATATTTACTATATCCATAGATTTTTTTTTATAATTTGTTATGTGTTTATGGTTGCTTACATTGTAAATAATATTAAGTAATCGCTATTCACAAATAAAAAATATATTTTTATTTCTTTAATATAGTACAAGATAATATTCAAAACGTAGCTCGATGTGATCGACTGGTTTGAATCAGCTAGTTGTTCGATGTCATGCAGATACCTATCCTAGTTAGAGCAACAGAAAAACTTTTTCACCACAAATTCAACTCTACGGGTAATTTCACATGCATCTTATTCCTTTCTAGTAAAGTTTTGAAAGAAATATTTTATTTTCATATAAAAGAGTGCTGCCCAATTATATTGGGTTGCTAAATACACAGCATACTAGTACATAAAAAAATCTGCCAAGAGTATCGAAATCCTAATCAAGATCCGTTGAAGATCACCGTGCGTCTGGGTTTCGTTGCAAGGACATATTCACTGCTGGATTTTGCGAACGCCGAGCAAAGATGGTCTTTGAAACCTTCACCTTCAGTTTGAATAATTTCACGTCTCGCTTTAGCAGTTGCATTTTTTTTTTTTTCAAAAAGTTTTTATATTACGGGTATTACCTCAGAACCCGTCATCATTTTTTAGATCGCAAGTGCTGAGCTAAGAATAAATTGCACGGTACAAATCATCCATCGGAACGATGACGTAACATAAAACCGTACAATTTATATGAGAGTTAAAAGTAATTAGAATTATCATTATATAATATAAATCACAAGATTTTCAAAATTGATTGCACCAATGTGAAAATCTCAATACATTCAAATTTCTCATTCAATATACTATGACGTCGATTTGATTCAACAGCTCTATTTGACAATTATAAATAATAGAAATTTTTTCCATAATTTAACAGTTGCGTCGTCGTTCCATTGGATGAGCAAAATGCTTTGGGATCGAAGTGGTCGGCAATGACATCCAAAGCTCAAGATGCCAGGTTCGAATTCGGCTGATGATAAGTAATTTTTCATAATCCATAATTCGACTCTGGGGTCGGGAAACCTTCCTGGGGTTTCAGCCTCTGTACATTTTTTACTCTTAATTTAAATAATTAATTAGGGGAGAAAACCTTCTGGTTGAATGATTAGTGATTAGTGAGTGGGTGATTATTCCGTCCTGATCACGTTCATGGACAACTGTTGAACTTGAAACAGTACTTCCTTACCAAGTAGTGAACACAAGACCCTTCCTGGGTGGTAGTAGTACAGATGTTTTTTTTGTTTTTTTACGGGCTCAGGGTTGATGAATGCTTTGAAACTAGATGTCAACTACTCTCCGTGGAGTTTCAGAGACCAGAGGCCGGGAGATGTATTCCTCGGCCATCAAAGACTCGCTCAAATTTCGGGAAAATGTTTGAATAACATGTTCCTAGTCACCTACCGACACAATAATATAAAACATCGAATAGCCGAACCCGTGGAGAAGAAAAAGTAAAGATGCTTCCTAGAAGTTTATTGTCAAGATACGGCAAGTTCAGCAAGATTCGTAGGCATCTTGCCCTATAGTCCGAAAGAGAAGATTAGTTGGTCTGTTAGTAGATTCAACAATAAGAACGAACGATGAGAATGAAAACCTCAAGCAACAAATAGAGAAAGAGAAAGTCTATAATTTTTTTTTGGTAAGGCTGGGTGGAGAAAGGAATCCACTACAAAATATGACGGAAGCTATTGTTTTTGATTCACTGGAAATCCTTCATCACTGCCTATATAATTCTGGCCATTGTATTGAAATTGTAGAACAGAAAATAAAGCTGAAAAAAATAAGGGGAGAAAGATGAAAAAAAAATTTTAACATTTGATGTTTTCGACCGGGTATGGCACGTTGGGTTTCTTTCCAAGCTGAAAACCCATCTACCCCAGTCCTTGTACCTAGTCCTCCGCTCCTAAATTTTTCAGTGCACCTTTCAAGTTCACTGTGATACAAAACTTGTCGATTCCTACCCAGTTGAAGCCGGTGTTCCTCAAGTAAGCATCTTACACCCCATCCTTTATATCCTTTTTACGGCTGATATCCCTGTTCATCCCGATACCTTTCTGGCAACATTTGTTGATGACACCGCCATCCAACTCATATTCCAAAACAGCATCCTTAAATCTGTTTAATAGATATCTCTCCTTGATTGAGAAGTGGTATAATAAATGGCACATTAAAGTAAACGAATCCAAATGCAAAGACGTTTTCTTCACGCTCCTGCGCAGGTCCTATCCGCCAGTCCACTTTTATTCCATTCAGCCTCTTTTTTCAGGCAGTCCAGTATCTTGGCTTTCTCTTAGACCGAAGACTAACGTGGAACCCACATATTAGACTTAAAAGACAAGACCTTAACAGAATATATGGACAACTATGTAGACTACTGAATAGAAAATCGCAACTTTCAATTGACAACAAAATACGGTTCTACAAGACAATCCTGAAACCTATTTGGATCTACGGAATGGAACTTGTGGGGAGAGCAAAACATCAAACGCATCCAATTATTTCAGTCCAAAGGATGTATGTACCCAACAAAACCCTACATCGTGACCTTAATATCCCATTTGTCCTAGACCTTATCGCTGATTTTTTTTTTTTCAAAAACCTCACAAATTATCCAAACCACCTTGCACAATCCCTTTCTAGTTCCATTCATCCTTACAATCCTCCTCAAAGGTTAAAGCGGCAGTGGCCCAGAGATCTTTTGGAGTTCTGGCAATGAACAGATTCTCCACTCAAGACATGAGTGTATGTGGTTAAAGCGCTCCGCTAGCTTTAGCACCAGTGACGCGGTTGAGAGAGGATCACAGTGATCTCTTGTAGTGCTGCTTTTCCTAGGTGGAGGGACAAGCATGGCTTGGGGTTCCCTGTGTTTTTATGTTTTTAATTTACTTATCTTTAAGTTATTTTATTTTGTATTGTATATAGTTTTTGATTATTATTTAGTTATTATTTTACTTTTGTTAATTTTATTTTTTCTGTGTCTATAATATGAATGTTATAGACACAGAAAAAGTTCATATCTCATTATAATTATTGTCTGAATATTCGATATTTAGGATGATAGTTAGAATGACTTTTTTTATTGTTTTCTTCAATATTTTTTTGATATTATTCTTGATGGACACATAGTCAATATTATATTTTCAAATAACTATATAAACCATTATATTACTGTATTAAATATATTTCAGTTTAAACAATACAGATATTGATTACCTGAAACCAATGAATGAAGAATCCGCTAATGGTGATGTTGACTTTAGACAAGATAGAAACATCCATCCCGCTGAGGTCTGTGGCTAATACAACTCCCTCAGCGTCAGGCCACCGTAACATAGCCAACTCCACCATCATCATCATCCTCACCAGATATTGGACATGGTCAAACTTTGAAAAGTCCAGATCGAAGGTGACGAACAGGACAAGGTATCTCTCCGAGGTCATCTCTGGCAGAAAGAAGATCTTCCTAATAATAGTCTCTTTTGGATTCATCGCAACAATTAACGTAATAAAATTGATGATAAAACTATAATAAAACTTTAAAATAAAATAAGCCCCCACCTGTGAAAAATGCAATAACATACTACAATCAGTGAAACACTTTACTAGAAGAATGTCCCCAATACGAAAACGACATAAGAAAAATAGGCTTAGACGAAACATGAAAAACTGAAGAGCGAGTCTCTACTTAATTTAAATGCGTGTATATAATACAGTACTACAAAATAATATAAATTATGGTTAAACTTCCTTGAGGGTGAAGGCGAGAAAGACCGAAAAAAAGAAAATAAATAAAATTTATTACTTTAGATGTCAATATAAAAACAAAAAATATTAGAAAAGTTTATAACTGTTAAATACTGTGAATAAGTTTACATCCTGAGCATTCGTTTAATTACACGATAATGTTATAGCACACATACTTGGTCAAAATTATTGATAGGGTGCAATAATTATACAATGATAGGCAAAAAATTCCCCCACTTGATTTTTTCATGTTTTCATCTAAAAATATTTCTGCTTTGGATTGGTCTATTGTTTTTAATGAATAAATAGGTAATCTTTTTGTTTGTTTTCAATTAGGAATGTTAATATAGAGGACAATAACCCTTAATCCTCAATTCAATGAAATGATTCAAGATTCCAATGTTTACTTCCTATGGAATCAAAATGTTTATTCAGTATCATTAGTTCAGCGCCGTTTCTTGCAGCACATTTCTTAGTCTCCGGCTTTTACTTTTATAATATTAAGTTTGAAAATGCCTCTTAGTGCTGAGGATGTCGCGCGGGGTGTGACACTTATTGATGATGGACGTTCCATGGCATTAGATATGCAGCTAATGCCATCGGAGTTCCATGTGAAACTTTACGAGACGCCGTCAGGCGTTTTCGGGAAACTGGTTCTTACAATAGAAGGCACGGTTCTGGACGGTCTAGGGTAACAGAACCACGGGATGACTGGTTTTTGACTTTGAGAATTTTACGAAACCGGCTCCTTACCGTTGTTCAAGCGATTCATCAGCTCGAAGAAGCTCGAGGTGTGCAAATTTCTGAACGTAACACCCGGAGAAGATTAAATGAGTATGGATTAATGGCTTTTCGTCCAATAAGAGGACCAGAGTTGACCAGCACTCACAGAGTAACACGGCTGGCTTTTGCTCGAGAACACAGCCATTGGACTATGGACGAATGGAGTGCTGTACTTTTTACAGATGAGTCAAGATTCGCTCTTCGATCTCCAGACGGGCGTGAAAGGGTGTGGAGAAGAAGAAACGAAAGATATGCAGCCTGTAATTTTTCCCAGAGCCAACCTTTCCAACGTGGTTCCTTAATGGTGTGGGCTGGGATTTCAATGGAGCGCCGCACAGAATTGGTTGTTTTTCGTGGAGGGTCTTTGACGGCCATTCGCTATGTAGATGAGATTTTAGAACCTTATGTGTTGCCTATCCTTAACGAAATCGGCGATCGTTCTATTCTAATGCACGATAATACACGTCCACATGTCGCCCGCATAGTGCAGACGTTCCTTCAACAGAACAATATTGAGGTTTTAGCCTGGCCAGCACGTTCTCCAGATTTGAACCCCATTGAGCATTTGTGGGATAACCTCGGAAGACGAACAAGAGCGCGTGAAACACTTCCTGATACACTGCAGGATCTTGAAAGGGCTCTTCGGGAGGAATGGGCTATCCTCCAGCAAAGGAACATTTCCCGACTGGTGGAAAATATGGAGAGGCGTTTTCAAGAAGTAGTGAAGGCAAGACGAGGAAACACGCGCTACTAAACGATGATGTAATTAATTTCTTTTAGAATAATAATGATTCGTTTTTTAATTTTTTTTTCTCTAATCTTTCTTACCTAATCATATTTTGATTATTAAAAAATTGATTAGGTAAAAAAGATTATAAAATTCCATAAATACTAAGTATTATCTACAAATACCATGTATTATATACAAATACAACTTTTTTTGCAAGTGGCTGAAATATTTTTAGATGAAAAAATCAAGTGGGTGGAATTTTTTGCCTGTCGGTGTATTATTACAACAACCACTTTGTGCTGGTCTTATCTAAAAGAATAAAATATTTCATCTAAAAATTATATTTTTAAGAGAAAAAAAACTTTTGATTCAGTGAGAGCGCGTTTTGAATCCTTTTTTAACATGCTTAATTTTCTTTATTCAGAAACAGTTTCGGCTTTGAGAGGATGGAAATCGTGGTTTGAAAGCCCCTTTGCATTCAACGGTAGCAAATGCATTATTAACTGACATTCAAGAAGGGATGAATCAGATGATTGAAGGTTATGACAGACTACATAGTCTCCAAAGAATGTTTCAAATTGAACGTCAGTGTACATGCTTTGTACACACACCTAAATCTTTTTTAAGTATAATTTATTTAGTTTTGATAATTTTCTAAAACGCAATAATAAAAAAGTTAAATTCCCAACAAGAAATAGAGCATTAAACTGAAATAATGTTTACTTTCACTTACCTAATATATATAGAACGGGAGAGTATTACGATCGTGAAAATTTTATAATCTGAGTTTTCAACGGAAATACACGTTTTGAGGTCTCCTGAGTCCAAAGCATTTGGATTAATTTGGTTGAATATTTCACTACAATGATCTAATCAAGATCTACAATATTTCTGAACCACACTTTATTTAATACAATTGCACTTACAATGCTTCACATCCCTTCTTAAAAGAATCATCTTCCGTATCTCTTGCCGGAAAGCTGAAGAGATGTGGCGCTTTGGACTTGGATGAATAGTAGGCATCCAACTTTTGTTTTGCTATCTCCAGGCTCTTAGTTCCATGTACATAAGCTGATAGTATTTCATTATCTGTAAAAAAATAATACGATTTATTGCAAAATAGATACTGTTTAATTTCAGTTACAATTATTTCTAACCTCAATTTTTCAAAACGTGGCTTTAATCCCAGTTTACATGGTCAATATTATTGAATCAATAATCTTGAAGCAATATTATTGAGCGTGGTATACAAATTAGAATGGACTCAATAATTTTGACTTTGTAAGGGCCCCTTTATGCAGTCTCTGGGAATTGTTTTGAATTAGCTTTGAGAATAACATACATTTCTGAACCGTTAGAGTATTACTTCATCAAGTGATTGGTTAAGTGATTAATTTACCGAGTTGTAAATTCATCAAGGATAAGTTCCTAAATTCATTAATGGCATCGAATCCGTCTTAATACTAGAAAACATGCCATCGATGAATTACGGAATTTTCCCCAACTCCATGAAAAATACTCACCTATATTCTTTGGCAAATGCGGTTGTTTGCTTAACCATTCTCTTAATCGCTTTAAGTCGTCTTCGATTTCTGATTTAGTCCTTGATTTGGAAGTCATCAGCTCCTCTGAAGAATCCGAATCTTAAAAATAAAAGGAATTGACTATGCTGAAGAATATAAGAATATGCTGCGAATAAAATAAAAAAATAAAAAATAATGCACAGTCATCTTAAAAATATTAATGGGCTTAGTTTTTTCAAGCAAAGGATGGAGAGATATTGAGGGGCAAATCTGTAAACGGTTGTGTATAAAATTGAAAACGTCCCGATTCTAATAATTTTCGAAAAGAAAATAGTTGTAGATTACGATGAGGTGAAGCTATTTACAAAGTTTCTGGTGGATGTTAATAATTTCATAAAAAGGGGTCCATACCACGAACTATAATAGTTATCACAGAGCACCTTCACGCCATATTCACACAGAATATAAATAAATTCATTAAGTAATAGCAATATGATATGTACAAATAAGAAGAAAAGAAAAAATATATATTAAAAAGTAAAATAAACATCTTCGATTCAACTTATATACATGTTTATTAACAAGAATTATTTTTGGTAAAATCTCTCCAGTTTCTTTAATTATAGAGAACGTTCTTTGTTTAATAATTCTTATAGCCCAGAAAATTTAGGATTTGATATAAAGAAAATTCATTATTGGCTGTAAATGTGGGGTAAATTAGTTCCTTATCAAATGCAGAAAAAACTAATAAAAGTCCCCTCAAATGTTTTTGCTGAACCTAATTTTAGTATTTATTTATTCATGTATAAAATTATATATTTTTTTTTAGAAATAAAATTCAAAAATGAGTTATTATCTCCAATTAGTATAAACGATTTTTTTTAATCACAAAAATCTAAACATTATAATTATGATTAAATATTAGAAAAATTTAGTTGATCACTTTATAATATTAATATTAATTCTTCAAATCTTCAAAACTAAAACTAAAACAGAAACTGAATACATATACATACTTACTGAAACCCATATGGACATACTCATTACAACTATACGGCATCGCTAAAAAGACCCACCTACAAAAACTTCAAACGTTCCAATCAAAATTATTGCGGCTCATAACAAAAGCACCTTGGTACGTGACTAACAAAACTCTACATACTGACCTCCACTTTCCAACAGTTGACCAACATACCAACGACCCTATATCAACGATTTTACACAAATTTAAATGGACATAATAACAGACTTATAAGAGACATGGCCACAGCTGACATACCTCAGAACATGAGCAGGAGATTAAAAAGGCGTTGGATGAGGGATCTCCTTCCTTAGACGACCTAAGTAATTGGAACAAGTTAGGGAAGAGGTACTGCTGAGTACTTTCCTTCCCCATGCCTGTCATGTCATGACATACATATATCATTATCGCCATCACATTTGCTGATTGTCAACTTATTGTTGACAGGCGCAAATACATATTTTATAGACAAAAAAAAAAATATTAATTCTTAAAATCGAAATTTATGTGAAAAGCACTGGTGTACTATCACTTTGAGTGATACATTTTAAATATTTAAATTTGTGATAAATAGCTATTATTTACATATCGCAACTATTAGTGTAAAAGGTCGTATGTGACAATTTTAAATGTTTGTTCTCCTTGCGCTAAAGGTGATATTTTGTAGTCTGCAGCTGCTATAAGCAGTCTGATAAGTAGGGAAATTACTGAGGAAAATAAAACATGAAATTATACTAATAAGTAAGAAATAAATAATCCGTTCTTAAAAAAACTGATACAGGAAAACAATGAACAATAGGTTCCTAATATTTAATCCTAATTATTCTCACATAATATATTAGTATTTTGGGGGAAAATAATTAAAATAACACAACTTGGTATTACAAAACTGGAGGCGAATCTCTGTTTGCTCAAAAAGAAACCTCAAATTAATTAATACAGACATAAAGCTAATTAATTGGTATTATGTCACATTTCATATCACATTTCTGTTGTAAATATTCTATTTTTTCACTATCTAATCTCTAATGTATCGCTATTGTTTATGATTTCAGTTATTGTATGTTATATTTAATTATTTACTTAGATTACTATAATTTGTTATATACATTTATTTATTTTATTTTTTAATTATTCAAAGAATTGTAATATATCAATACTATGTTACTTGAACTAACTATGTATCTCAATACGCGTTATGTCGCAAGATGGTACGCGTAGAAATATATGCACTCATTACAGGGTTACTGTAATGTGGAAAAAAAAAGTTAATTAAACATTATTTTTGCAAAGATGGAGAATCTTCAGTATAGTAGGAGGCTGATAGATAAAATGCGAATAATCCAGGATTACATAAAAATAAGAACTTAGTTTATCCGCTGTAAGAGTCCACTTGAAATAATTTAACAAAGAAGAATTCTAATTGGGTATGCAAAAGATTTCGTTTAGTTTACTATACTGTAATTATTAATTTCGGTAAATTAAATATTTTTTTGGATATTGCTTCCTGTCTAATAAAAAGCGTAGCACATAAAAAATAAAAAAACAGGACTTTAACTTCCTGTCTTTTTTTTGTGTGATATAGTATCATGGTTTATATGACATTTTCATATTGTTGTTGAAATCTACTATTAAGGATTTAAATATTCCTGAACACTGCGTGATTTTCGTCTTCAAGTTATTATTTTTTGCAGATCATGTTATAAATGCATCATTACTTATTAATCTACTTACCTTTCTATTGATCCTATAACAGAGATTGTTCCTATTTTCTTATGAATGTCGTTATATGCTATTTTACCGTATTCGTAAAAAATCTTATCTTTAGTTGAATATACTTCTGTTTGTCGAATCGTGAGAGAAACTTTTGAAGAAAATATGATATCACTCTTTATTGGATGTTAAACAGGAGACGTTTTCGTCTCAAAACGTTATCTCTAACTAGTTGTATCATTTAAGCCAACTTAAAGTTGAATGAACCCGTATCACGTTACACAATGCGTTTATTATTACAAGCAAACAAACTCACCAGCGTGAAAGCAAGTAACTGACCCCAGCTGGACTACAACAACAGTGACAAAGACTGTAACCCGTTATCTGCGCAACATGCCCTGATAACTGCTATCTCATAGTTACAAATATGATTCCGAGACCTTTAGAGAAAGAACTAGTCTGAATATGAAATCATTATGCAATTAAGGTGTCAATCCCGCGTTCATTATCATTATTACGGACTAAAATGAGTAGATAGCTTAAAAAGAAAGATACATTGAATATGTTATAAATGGAGAAATCCAAGTTAAAAAGCAATGTGACTTTAACATGCAGGTGAACAGTAAACCTGCCCAGGTTTTACCAAACCAGGCATCATCAGGGGAAAAAAAATCACATATATGAAGAAAAAAAAGAAGAAGAAAAAAGAGAAAAAACAAACACTTGCGATTGATGTCTCAAACATCCATCTAAATGCATACAGCAGGAGTTTTCTGGGGTATGGATGTTAAATACACCATCTCAATAAAGAGATTTTAAGATATTTTTATTAGTTTATCTAAATAATATAAAAACAGACTAGCCTTATAAAAATATCTTGACTGAAAGTCCAAAAAATTTTGTGTCATCCATATAATATATCAGGCGACTATTTACCCGTCTCGTACGGTAAATAAGTTATAAATGAAAAAAACATATCGATGATATTGATGATATTTTGATGATATTGATATGATAGTTTTATGATATTGATGAACGTGTACTGCAATGAACTGTAATGTGGAAAAATAATTTTAATAGCTCTACTAATAATTTTATCAAACTATAATAAATAAGGCATATTGATTTCTTCAAAGGGCTTCTCAAAAAATGTATTCCCAAAGTAAAATTTTTAAATAATTGTAGGTGTATCGAAACCCTCCTAATAATTCAAGAGTTCTATAATACTTTAAAACTATATCTATTGTTTAAACAAAAAAAGAAAAACACAAAACAAAGTTATTCAGGAATTATCAGGACAGAAAGTTTCTCTTTTTTTAATTTAATTTAATTGACACATTTTTGTATTATTATATTTTAGGTTTGTGTATTCCTCCCCCCCTTTCTCCCTCCTAATCAGCTGTTTAATAAAATATTATTTTGCTGTGTTTAAGAAACCTTCTGTCTCCTTCATTATGTATTTGTATGCCTTGGTGAGATGTCAATAGGATTTTTTTCAATACGATTCGGAAAATTTCCACTAATTAGATTTTTCGATTTAATTTTAATGGTATTTAAAGAAAAGTTTAAGAATTCATTGATAAAAATGAAAAATAACAAATTTTAGTAATCATTCTGCACCTTTGGTGTACAAAACTCAATTAATTTTAATTAGCAAGTTAAGACTTTTCTAAGCCAAAAAATGTCAGTATTATTACCTAGAACACGAAGCTTAAGTACAATACTAGGTACTTAATGTTTAGAAAATAAGTTTTTGAATGTTAATTTTAATGAGTACTGTTATTTTAGGTTTCTGAGAGATGAAACTATAACATTCTCAAAATAAGGTATTTTTAGATAGGTTGCTTTTCCATTAAACGTGGAATATATTTCTATAGATATTACTATAAAATTATAGTAAATGTGTGAAAGTCGTTTGTTTTTATAACCTGAAAATTACATAATTTATATCTAACGCTTAAACCTAAATTAAATGTGACCCTTTGAAGAAATTAGATGTACAAAAGCTGGGTATCTAGATAAACCTGCAACGTTGTTATTTGTTTTTGCAAAAGTTTGTAGATTTTATCGCAAGAGTTGCTTTCATAACTTTCTGTTTCTGTTTTTTAAAATTATAATCATCTTTAATGTATAGGCAAAATTTAATTAAATTATAACTAAAATCGTTAAAATGATCCTACTTACTTCTTCCTTTTCCTTTAATTTTAATAATGAGTTTTATGATGATTTTAGTAGTTGAATAGCTGAAGAAACGTCTACGTAACACGGTCAAACGTATTAAAAATTCATTTTAATTTTAATTAGCATTCATTAAAACTTAAAAACATTACAGCACAATTAGCTTCGATTCAACATTGTCGTTTTGTTTTGATTAAAGAATAGATTAAAACATAAACTTCCTTGATTGGAAAAAACAAATACTTAATAAAAATATCAGTGTTTATTTTAGAAGTTCACATTAGAACTTTCTTCTGTCTTACTTTTTATCTCTTAATACTGTAATTTGCAACATTTATTTTACTTTATGTTGTTTTTCATGCATCGCTCACTTATTAATACTGATAATCGGCGGATTAAATATTCTTAGTCGCTATACAACAAGAAAGAAATTTCAAAGCCATTAAATACCAAAGTAATCATTGAATATTAAATACGCATATGAAGGAAAACAAGCATAACTTGTTGACCGGTCTGATTAAATGTCAGTTTTTTTTTAATATAACGACTTGCATTTCGCAACACCGATTTATTTATTTTTTTACTTTATAAAAGTCGTAGGAAATTAAGGTAATCAGAGCTCCACCTCAAAATTAAATTACCGATCTCAGCATTAAAACTGAACGATTTCAGTGTTATTAAGTTGATATTTTCCCTTTTTTCATTATTTTACATTTTTAGTTTTCATCTTTGAACAAAAATGTAAAATATGAGAGAATATCCTGGCATTGAAAAAGTGAAAACTATCAATTTGTGTAGAATGGTATCATAATAATCACCGTCACTCGCGCAACAATCCTTGGCTCCTGAGTTAACCTGATATAAAACTGATAGCAGCTAAGTTATCTTGAGTTGAAGTTATTTTAAGTTGAGTTGAGCTAACCATATATTATTTTAGAATTTCACATCAAGGCAAAAATGAATAACACTGCTTTCCTACTTTAGATTGTTTTTGTTTTTTTTTAACGTTGAGGAATTTATTTTATTCGAATGGAAAATGAACGGAGGATACTTGAGGTGCAGAAATCTTTAGTCATTTTCTTTAAATTATATAAAATAAGAACTAAATGATTATATTTTCAAAATATTTTATTCTTTGACGCCATTCACACCAAAATTTCATACGATTTTTATTTATTTTTTTTAGTTAAAATAAAAATTAAATTGTCTAGCTACATTTTGCTAAAATCTTATTATGATTAATCAAAACCGAAAATATGCAACGAGTGTTTGTTTAAAGAAAGATGAGTAATTCATCAAAATAATAAGAAAGAAAACGGGACATTTTCTCCAAACTGACATGCAAACATACCTCCATCTTCCTGGACAAACATCTTATTTCTCCGCTGACCTCCACGAATACTGGTCCAGCCGCCACAGCCAACACTGGTATCAGGATAATTACCAGCAATTATATTGAAATAGTAGGTCGCGACGACATGCGAGGTCATTCAGTAGGCAATGCGCTGGTGAAATGAGGAGGATTTGCTATGTATGTAATCAGCAGGCATTTTAGGAAAAATAATTGTCAATCACGTATTGAGATATCATTTCTGGGCATAAGACCGATTACATAAGCAGAAATAAAAATAAATACCGAATTATATAGAATAGAATAGAATAGAAAATTAAACTTTATTCTGGGACTAAGTCCCTTTAGAATAACAATGATGAGTCAATACAAAGTAAAGTACAAATCTGGCCAAAAACTAACTTCTAAAAATTTTAATATTATATACATTATTTAAAAAGTATGTAACCAGTAAAAAATAAAAAATAAAATATATATACAAATGAACATAAAATCTTCTCAAAATTACTTAATTATGAAGAGAAAAAAAAAAAAAGAAGCGAAATTACATATTTATATATACATAACTACACAATCTATAAACAATAGGCTATCTAATAGAAAACTAACTTAATACAAAATGTAATAATATCTACAGTGATTTATATAATAATATGCAGACATTAAGATAAAATAAAATCTTAGGATACTTGTGGTGTAATGGAAAAAAAAAAAAAATAAAAGGAACTATTTATACGTACATTCTCATATTGGCACACAGAAAGACAAAAATATAAAATATAAACATATGTACCCGAAAGAAAAAGCACAACCTGAGGAGAAGAGAAAAAAATAAATAAATAGTAAAAATAATAGTCAAACTAGGTGACAAAGATCATGGCTGTTTTATGTTAAAACGTAAACAGTAGGCGCCACCATTTACTTCACGCAAATTCAATTCATAAAATGAAATTTATGGTGGTAAATCTCCTGTTTGGGATGTAAGGAGATATTGGAAAACTAAGTATTTGAAAGTTGACAGGGAAGAGGCATGACGGATGTTATGTGGCAAAGAATTCCAGTAGGAGACGAAGCGGGCTAAGAAGGAACGTTCATAGGTTTTTGTCCTGTGGAATGGAATATAGAGGTCAGAAACACGGGATCTCGTTTTTATTGAGTGGACTAAGGGTTTAGGCTGGAGGAGACAACAGATATAGGAAGGGTGCTGGGAGTTGATCTTTTGGTATAAGAAATTTCCAAGGAAGTATAGGCGGCGGGAAGAGGGGAAGAGCCACTTTGACTCGGCATATAGGTGAGACACATGAGACCATCCCGAAGTGGCGAAGACGAATCTTAAAAAACAGTTCATGATTCTCTTCAGTCTGTCCTCAAGCTCCAACGAGAGGCCACCGTATACCACACAGCCATAGTCAAAGTAGGGGAAAATCAATGAGGGAACGAGGAGCCTGCGGATAGGTTGTGGGAGATGCTGACGAGAACGATGAAATAATTTAAGAGTACCAATTGACCTTCTGGAGATTTGAGCAATATGGGGTTTCCATGATATTTTTTGATCAATGGTAATTCCTAAGTCTAAGTTTCTATATACATAGGAATAAATAAAAAATCTGGTGCGCGCAACACACAGCTTTCACTTACCCCTCTACTTTGAATAGAAATTATTTTCTGACAATGTTGGGCTGATAAAAAATGTTTGAAGTGCATTTTAAACGGAGGTAAAGCTTAAAGCTTACAGATAACAAATCATTATGACCATTCAAATTACAAAAGTCTATTTATTATATTGACAGTAGGGAACAAAAATCTAGTTACCCCATCTGTTTTTATAAACCACACTACTTGAAGCACCATTGGGAATTCATTCACTATTTCAGTACATCGTTTGACATCAAATGAAGTATTAATTAAAATCGTTGGTACTCAAAAAAAGGTCAGTATTGGTGTAAAATACTTATTACTCTGTACTCGGAGTAGAATTTACCCATCTCTGCCGTTATCTAACCCTTCATAGGTGTAAGTGAGGAGTATGCCAGAATATGAAGTGCCTTTTTCAAGCAGCTTTCTGGAGAGTGCCACTTGCGTATTATCTTAAAAGTGTCTTTACATAATTAACATTGAACTGACTTACTCTATGTGCAGCTTAAGAATACCAGAGATACTTGTCGAATGATCCACCTATAATCTGCTCGAGATATTTATATTCAGGACTTCAAAACAGCATATGAATATAAATTAACACTGCTGCTTTCATCACGGCTACCCACCCTCCGTTGTAATATATGTATTACTTTAATATGTGGTATGTTAGTAATGTGTTACACAAGTAGTATATTAGTGATACATAACGTGTCAAATAGCAACCGAATCTCTGTAATTGTTCTCTTCAAAATATATATTCTTCTTCTTTTGCGTTCTTCCTTATATGACTAGGTCAGGAACTAAAATGAAGAATTCGGTAGCCCTCTTCAGGTCCTCCACGCTTCCAAGGCTTTTGGTCTATCTATGCATCTAAATAAATTGAATAAGATACAAATATAATGACAATAATTTTAAATGAGAATTATATTATGTGGTGATGATACTGTCCCAGATGTGTCACTATCTCGATTAGAAAGGCCGTCTTACTGATCTCAGATAAACTCTTATCTTAATGTTATTTTAAGGAAAGTTAAATTTTCTAGCTTATGTTTCAAATATTGGATTAACTCTAGCTATAAATGAGTTATCCTTTCTAAATTTATCGGATGATTCAAATACTAGATTCGAGTATCAGGTAAAAATCATCGGTGACGTAGCAGACAATTTTTTAACTCATTTTCTTTGAGATAGTTGATTATTTGAGGATTATTTTAATAGCTTTTAATCTGGTCATGTTTTTTTCACTTTTAATTTTTCTATATTTTGTGAAAAGTGCGGTATATATTTATTTATAGTCATGTAATTTTAGACTGTTTTATATATTTATAGTAGATCACGATTTTTACCAATGACAGTCCCTATAGTTTTTTATTATTTTATTACCAGAGTAGCTTTCCGTGTCCGTGCACCATATGAATCTCTATAATTATAAGCATCTGTAATCAATAACATTAAAAATTCATGTATTACATAATTTTTAATTGTTATGCAACTATTATCTTATCATGCCTTACCTTTTTCTATTTAAAACACATAAGCGATTATAGCAGTGTTTTTGTTCTTCGTCTCATATCTTATCTGAAATGATTTTAGGTTAAAATTGCTCATTAAAATTAGTTAAAATTAAATAAATAATTGAATAATATTTTATTTGTCAGACACCATCAGACACCACTGTGTGCTGAGCATTTACTGTAAGCAATATTTGGGAATCATTTAGCAAATAAAGTTATAATTAGAAATCATGTGATACGTGAATTGTTAATGTTATTAATGAAATATACGTTATAGTTGTAGAGATGCACGGATACCGAAAGCTACACTGTAAATAAAATAATAAAAAATTATAGACTTTCATTGGTAAAAATCCTGTTCTAATTCATCCTTAAAAACCATAAAATCCTGTTATATTTTTTAATGCGTATATTTTATATATTGTACGGTTTCTGACTTTGATATTGTTTTCTAAAATCGTTTCATCATATCCAGTGAGGATTCAGAAGACAATCAGGATAAGTCATCATTCTGCTGAAAGTGACTTATTCTTTAAAAAACTATAAAGTCATTATTTAACTAAAACTGACCACAAATTAAATGAGAAAAATTGTTTAAAAGTCAGTAGTCACTTGTTAGTGTTAGTCTGTTTGAAACATGTTGCTGTTTTCCATAGCGTACAATTAGAAATAATAATAATTGTGTGCTTCTCATTTCAAAGCACTATGTTATGTCAAAGGTCGAAAATGATCTTTTTTGAAGTGAAAACATCTTACAGACGTATTTTACACTGTTTTTGTAGAGAGTGAATTAGATTAAACCGTCAGATCTCCAATATGTACTGCTCTGGTAAACTCAGCTGGAGTTGACTAATGGAATTGTTTTTCCATATGGATCAAAATATTTCAAAAACTAAAATATATCAAAATTGCCTGTTAACGAGACACCGTATTAGGGAAGCGAAAATTAAAAATAGTATTGAAAACCTATCGATAACTAGTTTTACGGAAGATATGGATTTAAATATTTCAGAAACTAAAAATCGAAACTACATACTGTAAGCAAGAGAAATGTTCAGTATCTCATTCTCCTTGTAATGAGCTGTTACTTATAATTTATATTTCATATTATTAATCTCGTGTTGTTGGTGTTTTCACTTTTATAGTGAGGTCACACTATAGCACACACTTTTCTCTCCTCCCCTAAATTTGAATACAATTCGTTAGAACAAATATTTGAATTGTAATATATAAAATGGGTAAATGCCCTCGTGTAGTGGAAGGAATTTGTTCCTGGTATATATTGTATTGTTATGTATACTAAATATGTAAATTGATTAAATAAACATTGTGGGGCATAAAATGTGTAACATTTAAGAAACGTCTTGGTATTATTTAATTGAATTGTGAACGGTTTATACCTCATAACCTAACAATTAATTTATGTCTATTTTTAATATATTAAGAAAATCGTTGCTTAACGCAACGTTATAAAATAATGTCATTTAATGTATCGAAGCCAAACAACAGCTTCTTATAAAACGCATTTTTTAACAAAGAAGTACAAACTGTTGAGCTTAGACCCCGAGAAAAAAGGGAGAAGTCAGTAGAAAAGTAAACAAAGAGACAAGAAAGGAATCAGTGGAGGGCTGCTCAAAAGGCGTAATAATGGCCGTGGAAGTGGATTACTTCTACACAGCCTTCCAGCTCTGGATAAAGGAGGCAGCGGTTATTATTCAGAACTAAAACGAGATTAAATTCCTCCAAGTTGGTAGCCCTGTAGGAGACGGTAAAGTGGTAGCTGAAGGAATGAATGGTAATTAGAGCTGGCCTAAACGGAGCTTTGTCGAAGGAAATTGGTGGCGCGCCTGTCGGTGGCAGATTGTTCGCCCTCACAAAGGAGTCTGAATTATTTTTCTTTGTCACTGCCTCTTTGGCACGTGGCTTTTTTATACCTCGCTGCCTTTTATACCTCTCCTCTGCCTGGAAATTACTCTCCGGCTCCTCCAGGTCTCAATTAACTGGAGGAAGATGGAGGTTCCGTGGTCTGAATTAATATCTCGTCTCTGAAAGAACTGTTCGTGTTGAAGCGCCCCGGAGTTTTTCAACCAATCTGGTTCTCAGATGGGGTTCTTTTTTATTAACTTTTATGTATTTCTTGGATTAATTTCGCATTATTTACGAAAAAAGAAAAATCAAATATGAACCATATTGAACATTATATATAACTATATTATTATATATTTGAAGAAACGGATATCTGTTTATAGTGAAGTACAAATTAGTTTAAAAAATGTTTAAATGTACAATTCATGAGAAAAATGTTTCTTTATTGACACTAAGACAGTAACAATTTTTAAAATGATTTAAAATTTAATTTTATCTTTGATCAATCTATGGCAGAAGTATTCTCTCCCCCTCCCCTCCCCATCTCCTCCCCTACTCCCCTCTCCCCTTACTCAAATCAATGTTTTCTTAATTTCACAATTTTTATTATTTTCTGATACAGAGTTAGATAAATGTATTGTATACGAAATACACTTATTATTTTTTTGGTTTTCTAAGCGCATTAAATTAAGAAGCTACCGTAAGAATAATTATGGTAAAAAGGCTACGAAATTTTTCAATAATATTTAATTTACATAGGCTCTTTTCATTTAATATATATTATTTTTATTAAATAAACGGAACCTAATTTCGCAGAATTAGTGTTGCCCAAATGCAAGACTCTCGGAACAGCCTTGCAGTTACGTATTACCCTATTACTACAGACATATTACTGTAATTTTTCAAATAGGGGAAACCTAACTAAGCCCGAATGAAAAATTGGAAGAGTTAAATGAAAAGTATATTGGTTATACCACTTCATAACATATAGTAACTAAAATTTTACGATTATTTTTTGCCAGTGTTGGTTTTACTCTGGCAACAGTCAGTTGGTCCTGGTCTTGCAAAGTGCAAGACCAAGACCGATTTTGGGCAACACTACTCAGCATCCTATAACAGTGAGTCAAGTGAAAAAAATTGATAATGAAGGTCGTGTATCTTTTAATGAGGTAACTGGCATTCTCTTATTTTTCACAAACAAAGAAGGTCGTGTATTAATTTCTAGATATTTAAGAACATATTTATAATAGAATAAAAAACAAAATACTCAAATTTTAAGATCCTAGTTTAATTTTCTAATGGGATGTGATTCATTCCATTCTCTTCGATAGCGAATTTTATTTAATTTTTTTATTATACAATGGACATTTTCTTTATCTACGCAGATTTTATTTTCAAATATTACATCTCTGTGAATATACTGTTGTATAAACACGTTTTATACCATATTCACAGGCATACTATCAAACCATCCAGAAAATTCGCATTATGTTATTAAGTTAAATTTTTGAAATGCTTGAGTCAACTCTTTTGATATTTCATATTTTATATAACTCTGGAACTTATTTGACACTTTAACTCAAGAGAGAGAAAAAAAAATTACTAAAAATAATTCCATTTTTTATCTTCATAGGCATTGTCATATTTTTTTTTTTTTTTGCTTACTAGGAAATTAATATTTTTTTAAATAACAAAAAAGAAATATTTTTCAAATGATGATAGCTTATAATTTTCCTTGAGACATATTTGGAAATTTTCGATTTATTCAATTTTTTTTATGTTCTATAAATAGTTTATATAACCCCTTAGAGGACTTCTTTTTTCAAACTCATTGCACGTATTAATAAAACTTAGATTAACTTTATATCAAACACTCTCCAACAAAAACTCTGTATTAAATTACCTCCGTCATATATTTCCATTAGAAAACCGTAGACTCCTCGTTACTTCCTTAATATTCTCCCACTTTGCATACTGTTTTACGATATATAAAGGCGTTTCTTGGGAACTCGAGGTAAAACTCAAACGTTTGATGAACTGCTGCGATTCATCTCGATACCTCAGACCAGGAACACACAAGGAACACCACACAGCTTCGGCACCATCCACTAGCACAGATATTCGGCTACGCTAGTATTATTAATAACATAGTATTAAGATTAGCTTAATATCTGTGCAAGAGGACGGTGCTAAGGTTGTCGGTGAGTCCCTTACCTGAGGTATTGAGGCTCTCTATTTTAAAAATTTTAAGAGGATCCTATTGTTAAATTAAAAAAAAAAAACGAGATCGAAACGACAAATAAACAACAAGAGCAATGAATATTTAGTAGTTTATTTAATTATTATTATGTGACCTTATTCCCAATTAAATAATTATGTTAAAATATAATACTCAAAGGTCGATTGAAGATATTTTGTATATGTAAACTACCTACATATGTATATGTATATATACATATATATAAAATGCTTTCTTAAACGTTAAGGTAGTTAAAACAAATAAAAATAAAATACTTTGAGACAAAAAATATTATCAAAAGAACTTACGTTCAAATTTCCATTATTATATCGAATGATTTAGTAACTACGAAAAAAATAGCAGAAAGATATAGAAAATTTGCTCCTATGAACAACAAAAAAAATGGACATCGTTTTATTTAACTTCGAGCTACAGATATTTGTTTTTCACATTGTACTAAACTAAGTTCTTTCGAGAGAAAAATATTAAACATTGCTCATTTCCATTGATTTTCATTTCCAGAATTCTAAGAAACACATCACATTTAGTGACAATGCGAATAATGACGATATTAGGAAAAAGGCCACGTCAAACTAATATTAAACAAATTTAATGCTATGGAAAAGAATAATTTGAATAAAAAATTTTGTAATAGATGATTGACCGCTATATTAAATGAAAATCAAGATTATAGATGGCTTACAATATGCCCTGAACAGTTCGTATATATTATGTTTTCTCCACTCCTAATTACAATTTCTTTAAAATAATAATTATTTTCAACTTTTACCTTAGATAAGTTTTTCTCTTTCCAGAAAGTAATCATCAAGCCGCAGATACGTGAGATATAATTTAATCACAAAGAAACATGGTTTTATCAGAAAAACCAATGGTTGACCACACAGCAGTTATCGTGAAGCTTGTCATTTCTTCCATAAATAATTTAAAACACCAAGGATCCTCGGTTCTGACGAAATCAATTTAAACTTTTTTCAACATGTAAAATTAATCCATAAAAATTTCTAGATGATTCGCTTTAAAAAGATTAATGAAAAATAATACGACTTCCTTGTAAAGATATAGAAGCCATCGCTGTAAATAAGAAAACCGAATCGAGCGGCTGAACTACAGCGGTGGAACTAACAACTGAGCAATCATCCTATTCTCGCCATTAATCTAGGTCTCTTTATTTTAATCTAGATAAATCTCCTGATGCCTACGGTGGAGGTGAATATGTTCTGAACATGCGTCAGGTCCATTTATCTTATCTATATATATAATATAATAGTTTATTTTTTAAGATACTTTCCTTATATTCCAGTATTTAATTTTGTTTAGTGTGAAATTTCTTTCTTTATTATATATAGACAATAATTTGCAGATATACCCAAAATACATATTGTTTAACATTATATTTGTCATTGCGTTGACGCATCAACCGCATCAACCAAATGTGTTGCGGTCCATTCTCTCCTTTTTTTTCTTGATACTTGTTTACATTGTGAGCTGTAGATCTCTAGGCCATTGCCTTTTTATTAGTAGTTGCTGCTCACCATGTAACAGGAAAGAAGAAAGAGACAAGACGAATGGATTTGGATGATCGAGAGTAGAAGAATGAGATGTTGTGTATTTGTTATGTATGTAGGTATTTACTTGTGGTACGTTCGTATCGTTGTGTATGGTACGATTTGAAATAAACCAAGGAGCATTGACGATTTTACAAATTTGTGTTAAAAAGTTAAAATTTTAATATATTATTTCTCTTAATCAGTTGATAAAAGGTATAATAATTAATGTACTTTTGTATCCATCGTTTTATAGTTTAATTGGTATGAATTACAAAATTATTCCTAACTATTAAAAATAACTTTTAACGATATAACAACTTCCATTGAACTTAGAGCCAAAATAAATGTGTAAACGTTTTTATAAATAAACTATTAATTATTCTTCGATTTAACTATTGACACAGTCCGGTCAAACGTGTGTTATTTTTCGAAATATGATTTTTTTTAACTTGTTTAAAATATTTTAATTTTTTTTAAATCTGTAAAATAATATATTTAAAAAACTGTTTTGCGGTTCATTCTCTACTTTTTTTTCTTGATACTTGTTTACATTGTGAGCAGGAGATCTCTAGGCCATTGCCATTTTAATCGTCGTTGAGGCTCATCAGGTAATAGGAAGGAAGAAAGATACAAGAGGAATGAATTTGGATGATTGAGAGTAGAAGAATGAAATGTTGTGTATTTGCTATGTATATAGGTATTTACTTGTGGTACGTTCATGTCTTTGGGTATGGTGGGATATGGAATAAACCAAGGAGCATGAGGGGGGGGGGGGGGGGGGGGGAAGTGGGTATTTTGGGGGGGTGGGGGTTAGGATTGGGGGGGTGGGGTTTAAAAGGGGGGGGTTGGGGGGGGGGGGGGGAAGTTTAAAATTGGGGGAGTAGAATGTGGGAATTTGTGGATGTGTGGTGGGGGGGGTGGTGGAGAGGGGGGGATTGGGTGGGGTGGTAGTGTGGAATTTTTGTGGGTGGATTGTAGGATGGAGTGGGAGATGGGGTTGTGAAGGGGTTAGGGGGGTGTAGATGGTGGTAGGGTGTGTGAGGTGTTTGTTTTTTGGGATGGCGGGGGGTGTGGATGGGAGTAGAGGGAAGGGGGATAGTTGGGGTGGTGTGGGGGGTGGGTTGGGTGGGGATGGGGAAGTTGTGAGGGTTTGTGGGGAGGGGTAGATGTGTGAGTGGTGGGGGGTTGGGGTATTTTGGGGGAGTGAAGGTGATGGGATGTGTGGGGTGAGGTGAGGAAGGGTATGGGTGTGAGAGGGAGGGGGGGAGAGGTAGGGGAGAGGGGTATGATTGGAATGGGGGAGGTAAGAGAGTTGAGGAGAATTGTATTGGTGAGGATGTGGTGATGGGGGAGGGTGTGAATATGTTGTGAAATGGTGAGATTTGAAGGTGAGGATAGAAGATTAGGGGATATGGAATGATGAGTGGAGGGTGGATTTAAGAGTGGAATTTGTAGGGTGGTGTGTGTATGTATTGGTTTTAGGATGGGGGGTTGGAAGGGTTATGGGTTTGGTGGGAAGTTAGTTGATAATGGATGGGAGTCTGTTGTTAGGGTTTGGTGGGTGGTTTTTGTGGTGATTTGGGGTGGTATGTTTTTGGAATTTGGTTGTATGAGTGGTGGAGGTTTTTGGTGGTGGATTAATTGATGAAGGGTGGGGGGGGTGGTGGTTAAGATATATTTGGGTGGGGTGATAATTTGTTGTTATTATGTTGAAGGTTGGTCTGTATTTTAGGAGGATTGATATATGTTATTAGCATGGTATTATAGAGAGTAATGTTTGGTTTTTGGTGTGGAGGGTATTGGGATTTTTTGGGTTTTGTGGGAATTGGTGATTTGGTTGTTGGGGGGGGGGGAGGGTTTTGTGGGTGGGAGAAGGATTAGTGTTGTGGTATTGATAAATTGGGGTGGTGGCGATAATGATATAATGACATGACGGGCATAGGGAAGGAAAGTACTCAGCAGTACCTCTTGCCTAACTTGTTCCAATTACTTAGGTTGTCTAAGGAAGGAGATCCCTCATCCAACCCCAATTAATTAATTAACGCCAATCCAAATTAATAAAAAAATCTTAAATTGTCAACAATATACATAAATAAATAAACATAAAACAATACACATTTTTTTAAAATATGAATATTAAACTATGCTTTAAAATTAAATTAAAAGATTACCCTATACCTAAGAGAACAGACAAGAAAAATATGTCAAGATTATCCTAAAAATTCTCTATAATCTGATATAATCAAGATTAAAAAATATAATTTTCTCATATCTTCTGCACTGGTTGGCTTAAATATTTCTATCCCATCAAGATTTTTCATACCCTGATAAATTCTTAACCTTAAACTACTATAAATTGGGCATTTAAATAATATATGATGAAGTGTTTCCTTTTCTTTAGTGTTGCACGTTTTGCACTTAAGTTCTGGAGTAATTTTCACAATTTTATTATTAACAGAAATCTTGATCATATATTTTCCCGAAAGACGGATCTGCATTAATAGTTTCGTATATTTGAAATTAGTCGGTATCAACAAATACTGGGAAAAATTATGATTCACATTTGAAAAATAAGTCAATATACTTAAGTGGCGATTAATAATAGAAATAACTTTCTATTACTAAGATAACATTGTTGTTTTGGCGTATTAATATGTCATAGTTTTATATATTAATAAGTACCTTCAAAACATAACATTTTAATAAACAGTTTAATACTTAAAATAAAATTCAACTATTCTGTTGAACTAATACGTTAATTAAAATTCCACAAGTTAAGATTAAAGCAATGTTTTTTTGTTTTTTTTCCTTCATACATTAGCACTGTGAAAAGGTTCTTTATTTACTTCATGTCACATACATTTCATAAACAATTATAATCCTTAAAATCAAATAAAAGTAGCGAATTATAATATGCAACGATTAATTATATAAAACAATAAAATAATAATATTATTTTAGGAGAACAAATATATACATTCCAATTATATGGATAAAAATTTACAAAAAATTAATGGTTAATATAAAGACAGTAATTATTATGATACATCGTGTAAATTATTTCATTATATAAACTAATGAAAACAATACAAAAATAAATGAAGAATAGGTTTCTTAATTTTAAACACTTTATACCATTGGACTTCCTGCATACCAGTATAAATAATTGAATTTGTATTTGTTTTCTATATCTAATAATTGTACAATTTGATCTTTATCGTCACGATTGCCATCATTCATTTATATACTTACGTCTAAAAGCTACATATGTAGGACATATCGCGTCCACCTTTATTTTCTTAATACTGTGGATAAAAAGTTATTGCGGACAAAAACTTCGTCTGTATTTTGGTCCGAAAGTCAAATCAGATAACACAACCAGAAACTACAGAGAAGAATTTCGGCCTCGAATAAATGTTATTTTGGAAAGGAAAAAGCAGCAAAATATCGTTTCCTACGAGAAAAAAAAACAAGGCCACTTTTTAAAAAACGAATTCCAGGTGTTTTTCTAACACTGAGATTCTGTCGAGGCCAGATGCTAAGACCTTTTTAACCTTTCCACATTTTAACGATACGGAGTAAATAATTAGAAGTGAAAATTATATTATTAAACAAAAATTGTCTTCTATTTTATCAATTATCAGCTCGTATTGGGATTTTGCTGTTTCCTGAGAACTGAAGAAGAATCACTGTATACGATATGAGGCCCGCGAATATCTGAAAAATCAGTGACTAAATTAAGACAGTTTTATTTGAAAAAATAGAGCAAGAATCATCCTTTATTACTACAAAGATAATCCTTGACAAAATATTATAACATACATATAAAATATTTAGTTGTAAAATTGGTTATTATTTTTCGATTGAACACCTTATTAACCGGTTAATAATTGTTGTAACTCATTTTCTAAAAAGCTGTCCATCGTATTACCTTGATGAATAAAGTTGGTCTCAGCTGGAAAAATCCGCAGGCGGTAGGAACAACTACTATTTTCATCTTGATATATAGCCGCAAGTTTTCTTGCTGTTGAGATGAAACAAAATTATAAATTTTATTGTTATTTTCAATGATAAGGAATAATTTGAGAATTGATACTTACTTCATTGCAGTATTTTCGAGAAAACAATACTTTTTTTAGAGAATGGTTGAAATTATCAGCCTAAAAAAAATAATGAAAAAATTCTTAAACTCCTAATAAAATTCTTAATTTCACGGTTTAATAATATGTGTTCCAACATTCAAATCGAGTTTTTTATTTCGTGTGAAAATCTGTTATATTCTATAGTAAGACTATTAGGGGTGTTTAACATCGTTATATATCATATCATTTAAATATCATTACAAGGAACTTATAATTTCAGATTTCTTTTTTTTTCGTTAAGATAGATTTTCTTACCATAAAAAATCTGCACTGTTACTATCATGTCCAATATTAGTGCTTAATTTTAATTGAAAAAAAAGCTGTTAGTTGATATGAATATAAAAAGTGTTTTATCTATTAATTAATGTTAAATGTCCAAAAGAAAGTTCCAAAGTAAGTTGCTCTTATTGTTTATGTGGTAATAGTTCCACAAATCCTATATTAATGTACGTCCATATGTTAAAATTTCAGTTTATTATTTCTCTTAATCAGTTGATAAAAGGTATAATAATTAATGTACTTCTGTATCCATCGTTTCATAGTTTCATCGGTATAAATGACAAAAGTATACATAACTATTAAAAATAATTTTTAACAGTATAACAACTTCCATTGGACTTGGAGAGCCAAACTAAATGTGTCAAAAGTTTTCTAAAAACATTAATATCTCAGCAACTATGACAGAGACCCGCCAAATACAAACAGATCCGTATGTATGTATATATATATATATATATATATATATATATATATATATATATATATATA